>CM066163.1:79807857-79940357 GCA_033629205.1 Lithocarpus polystachyus
TAAACCAACATAAAAATTCCTAATTAGGTAGATGGTTGAAATTTTCATAAAATTAAAAGGCTAAAATTGAATTTAGTTCATTGAACTTTTATTGTCACATTACTCAGTAAAATTTAATTTTTGTCAATTTAAAATGTCCCTCGCCCTATCAATCTGATCCTTTTGTTCAAATATGTTAGCAAATAAAATGTTTTTAAAAAATTTTAGGGGACGATCTGAAAATGTTACCTTGACAACCAATCTGTAGTCAAGGTAATTTAATTAATATCCAGACTAATATTGTTAAGGATGCTAACCTTGGTAATGGATATTAACACAAACACATTAATTACATTTTCAAAGTCTAACAAAAGTACAAATGTGCGATTCACATATGTGGGGAACCTTAACTTTGTCCTAGTCAAGAAGAAAAAGGCCAACCATAATTGGGCGATTAAATCTCCTCATGAGTTCTTTAAATTTTCCATCATAGAATATAGCAATGAATTTAAGGAGGATAAATAACAGCAATAAACACAAATTCGAAATTTTGACACCTCTACAAGTCTACATAGAGGCAACTCGAATAACTTCTATTGAGTTCTGCAGGAGATGATTGTGTTTCCATACAAACTGGATGCTCAAATGTATACATTCACAATGTCAATTGTGGACCTGGACATGGAATCAGCATTGGATCACTAGGGAAGGATAACACTAAAGCCTGCGTGTCAAATGTCACCGTTCGAGACATAAAAATGCAGAATACAATGACTGGAGTCAGAATAAAGACTTGGCAGGTATAAAAAATACATTCCATTTTCTTGCCTATTTTTTTGACAGTCTTGCGTGGTAGTTTATAAAATTATACATGTATATTAAATCACATGATTTATTAAATCATTTAAATAAGTTATATGACTAAAATACTTGTGGATAATTTTATAAGTTGTTATGCAAGCAGTAGATTGAGGGAACTTCAATTCTTCCAAATTGGTTTAGAGAAATTTTTTATCATAAACTGACATGTTAATTTTTAATCACAACAATTAAAAAAATGATTTGTTATGTTGTTCAAAATAACCTTTAAATTTATTATGACTAGCCAGTTTGGGCATTCAATATATATGCTATAAGTTAGCACTAGACTCACACATGGACTTATTAATAGTCATATTGTTTTGCAATGCAGGGAGGGTCAGGCTCAGTACAAGGAATTATGTTCTCCAACATTCAAGTTTCTGAAGTTGAAACTCCCATAATGATTGACCAATACTACTGTGATAAGAGTAAATGTCAGAATGAAAGCTCAGCTGTGGCAGTGTCAGGCATAGACTATGTAAATATACAAGGAACCTACAAAGTAAAACCTGTACATTTTGCATGCAGTGACAACGTGCCATGCACTGGTGTCTCTCTAGCTACAATTAACCTAGAAGCTGCTCAAAATAGCCAATCAAGTGACCCTTTTTGCTGGGAAGCATATGGAGAATTAAGAACTACGACTGTTCCTCCAATTGATTGTTTGCAAACTGGCAAGTCATTACCAATCGCCAAAGCTCAGCCTACTGTTGATTCTTGCTGAGCTTAGCCTAAATATATATATATATATATATATATAATATATAGGACAAAAAATATTTGAATATTTCTCTAGGGATGTGCTGCCTATTAGTTATTTCTCATACCCAAGTTCCTATCAAATTAATTTAGACTGTACACCAAGTAATGAATGATTCAAGTGGATCAGCATACAATATTGTTATTTCTATATATACATAGTGCCGGCTCAATGGGTGAGCCAAATAGGCAATCGCCTAAGGCCCCCAATGAAAAAAGGCCCCTAAATTTTTATCAAAAGAGATATTCTTTTACTAATAGAAGAATTAATTAAGCCCTAAATATTTATCAATAAATAAAAAGTAGTTGTTTTTTATCAAAAAAAAAAAAAACCAGTTAAAAAAATGTTTTGATTGGATGGGTCAATCATTTAATCTCTCACACATAAATATTAAAAGAACTCATCAATCTTACACTAGTAGTAAATAAATTTATTCTCAAATTTTATTTAGAGATATCAAATATATAACTTTTTCAAAATTTTCAATCATAATTTTTTAGTATTTGGTTACTTCATTCAATAAATAGTGTTTATTTTAGTTGTATAGTAATTAAGCAATACGATGGGTTCATTTTAATTTGTAATTTTTTTTCTAAAAAAATAGATTTTAAATGTAAAAAAAAAAACCAAAAGTTAAATAAATATTTTATTAATATTTAAAGAATAAGAATAGAACTCACTTAAAAGAGTTGTCTTAGACCCCACAATATCTTGAGCCGGCTAATAAACATATAAAAGAATGTATACCACTTCATTTTATTTACACCCGATGATGTCCCGCGCGATACGCGGACTACTTTAAAATTTCATTTAAAATTATTTTTATGTATATTAAGACCTACATATAATACTTATTTTGTTGTATAATATTTATGTTTCTCTTCAATATTGTTGAATACTTTGAAACTTAATTTTCTTAATTCATATTTTATTGAAAAAAAAAATTGTATAACACTATAAAACTATAACATATTATAATATTTACTGTTAAAAGTAGATTTTATTTGTTAAACTGTTTAAATGATTTTGAAATCTATAAATAAGAATTTAAAGCATAAGATACTTTTCTATGTACGTTTTTAGACCTCATAAAACACAACCAGATTAACCTAGTTAATTAGCCAAGTTATTATTTAGTCAAATTATTAAGTTTAGGTTAACACAAATATATCATATCATTGCAAAGTGCGAAAATTAAATAACACAACAATATAATAATCCAGGAAAACCAAACGGTAAAAAACTTGAGGAGGATTTAACCTAGCTATCCTCAAGGTAAAACGAATCCACTATATAAGAATTGAAGTTTACACAATAGCGACTTAGACCACTAACATCCTATTGCTACCTCTAGTAAGAAACTTACTACCACGACCACGTGACAGCTTCGAGTCCACGGATTACTTCTTTCTTGGATTCCCAGCAAGCACAAGCACTCCCGTTTGTATATCTTTAACCTCTTGAAACAGCAATTGAATTAATCGCCAAGCTCTTGACATCAATCTTGAGATTGGAAACCCTAAGTGTATGTATATCTTTAACCTCTTGAAACAGCAATTGAATTGATCGCTAAGCTTTTGACATCAATCTTGAGATTGGAAACCCTAAGTGTATGTGAAGGTAAATACCTCTAGATCTCAAATAAGATTCACACACAGCGCATAAAGAACAACCTCAAAACGTGGCTATGGTTTTCCCTTTTATACTTAGGGCAAAATATAAAACCCTACACGTCAAACGGGCTTGAGCTGAATTGGAAAATTCTGCAGAAAAATAATCTACACTACTTTCGATCGATCGAGTCAGGTAGATTTATACAGTAAATCCTGCAGTACACTTAATTCCAACTTTACACTTAAACATACTTTGAGCAAGTCTAAACAAGACTAAAACGTTTTGATCATGGTTTGCCAACATTACAAATTGAAGTTCTAATACATTTTACCTAAAGTCTTAGAACCTAACATACTCCCCCTTTGACAATCCGTGACAAAACATAAACCAAAAACAAATTGTTTAAAGTTTACAAAAAAAAAAAAAAAAAAAAAAAAAACAGCCCAATACAATATCATTGCCCAACACAATAAATTCAACTTAACTACTATTTATCAGTTGCAAGTGTAGACAGCAACCCGACTGAACCAACCTGTATATTCCTGAAACATTTAACAAACACATAGACGCATGTGTGGAAAATACAAGTAAAGTAAAATAACTTCTTGATTTCACATAATATAAAATAAAGACATATAATCATGAATAATCTTATAAAAATAAATCAATAAGCAATGTGAAACAAGAAACATAGATAAATACATCAAAGTAACTCACCTTATCATGAACAACCCAAAACATAAACAAAACTACATCATGAGCCAAAAATGTAGATACACAATGAAGCATCTAGATACAATCTAAAGCTCCATAGCTCAAAACAATAAAATCTCCCCCTAACAACAAAAACTCATCTACAAATGTACTCCCTCTTTTTGTGACAAATTGCCAAAGGACATTCACTCATCATCAAAAGGAGGCGGCGGAGGTGATCGTCTAATGCTTTCCAAATCCGCTCGTAAAGCACGAAGCTCATCAAGTATGTCCACCAAAAGCTGACCATGAGCCGTTTGAACGGTCATGACAATCTCCAACATACGACGAATGTCTGAATCATCCATACTAGAAGGTGGAGGAACAGTAGCAACAGTAGCAGGATCAACAGACGCCTTAGCTGAATTAGCACCTGTAGTAGAAGGAGGAGAATGTGCACCACCAGAAGACTCAACTCTAGGACGTTTAGAGCTTGCTCTCATCTGAGCAGCCATCTGCCTAAGAAAGGTGGCACCAATGGGAGCTATGATATAGACGGGCTCAGACGTAGGAAATTGCTTTAATCCTAAATGCAAAAGAATCCGATGGATAAAAACCGAAAAGAAAATAGCATGAGTAGTAGAACTACTCCGATGAACCTCAATCAAAGAACGAATGAACAGATGAGGAAAACTCATAAGAGCATCTATGGTAATGGTGGTTTCTCCCTTATTTTTCGGCTTGGCATAAAGCCATCCATGATTTCAAGAGAGTTATCATCACTTTCATTGTCTTCCATCCTACGAACTTGGAGTTGGTCATCTAAAGGATAGTCTATTTTTGTTGCAGTAGCATCAAATATGAGTACATAAAAGTGTGAATTTCCTTCATATTTGAAAACTAACAAGTGCCCCAGGGTTAGATCATGATAGCTTGCAAATTCGCATCAACCATTTTGAAACCAAACCTCACCATCACGTTTTGTCAACTTGACGTTCCGTTTTGTACCATTTGGAATCGTAAGAAGGGCCATATTTGACAGATCAACTCCATATTTGCTTATAAACTTTTTTGGAATCCGCTGTAAAAAGAATCTCCATAACATAAATGCAAGCTTTATAAATAAACACATGCAATCAATCAAGGTCTATTCTCGTTGTGCAGTCAGTACCATTACAGGAAAAATGGATAGTATTTCTTTTATAATAATACTTTAATAATTGTTCAAGGAAGATACTTGTTGGATGAAAAAAAAAAAAAAAAAACCAGACAAAAACCATATAGACAGTGCCAAAAAGATGTAAGAAAATAAAATAAAAACTGATGGGATATTTTGTTCCACTGTATCAAAAACTCGAAAAATCCATGGCTAACAGCCATAACCCACGCGCATTACAAAAGGGCAGATTTACATGACTACATGTCATATAGAATTAAGTCCTATTTGCTTGCACTGTTTTCTTCTTCTATTTTTGTTATTCCAATATACTCCTTAGTTACAGCCCCCCACCCCCATAGAAAAAGAAAAGAAAAGAAAAAGTCAAAGCAGTAACCCACACATTACAAAATAAAAGTTTTTATGACTACATGTAACATGGAACCAAGTTCACAGATTGTCTTGAACTTGGTCATCAACAAATGTAAAAGAATCACAAATAAATAAGACTAAGTGGACGACGTTAATTAGCTTATGATTTTCAGAGAGAATAAGATCGTGAAATTAAGTATACTTACAAGCTTTTCTTCTTGAAGAGTTTGAGGCATAATAATCTTGAAAAAGTGTGGGGCCTTTGTGGTAAGATCAGCATGACCATCCTCATTGTCTCTCCGCCGTTGAAAAGTCATAGTTCTAGTTCAAAAAGTTGAGTTGTTTTTAGCTGAGCAATTGAACTGTTGATGCTTCTTAATTGAGTACTAAAATTTTTAACACATATACAAAGCTATAATGGCCAAAATGGCTTCTATCACTGTTCACGTAAATAGACATGAATATACAATTGTTTCGAAATTATGTATGGATCCACTACTTTTTTAGTATTAAAGTTTGGAAAAATCAAGTATAAAAAAGTGATAGATTGCTACTTATTTCCGAAACAATGGTAAATTTTCCTATATTTCGCCTATAACTACTACAGTGCCATTTTCGCCAAGCTATAATAGTAAATAGTGCCTGAATGGTTGGCCGGCCTTTTTGCTTTTTTTTTTTTTTTTTTTTTTTTTTTAAACTTTATAGAGGTTGTTAATAAGTGCAGGTAGAACCACTATACATTTTTAGTACGATAGCTACTTTATAAGTATAAGTGTTTATAAGAAGTGAGGGCAAAATTAAAGTTTAAGTCTTCAAGAAGAAATTTTACATAAATACATTTAAATTAGGTTAAAGAAAAATTTTTATTTTGTGAAAAAAGAAAAAGAAAAAAAGGTACCTAGAGTAATGAAAATCCAATTAAAGCGTGGTCAATTCAAGCAAATCAATCCCAGGTGGGAGCTGAAGTGAATATATTTATTACCAGTTGATTCCACCGGTCTGCTCAACGTAACATCCCATTTAATTAACTTCTTAATCCTTCTAGCGAAGTGGCTAATGGGCTTTGAGCATTCGTATTTGGTATTGCAAATGTTATATATAAGAGAATTTTAGTATTAATGCACCAAATAAGCCCAGTATTCGAACTTGCAAACTCCAACTATTGTAAAAAAAATTTGCAATAATGCTACAGTATAATTCTGCCTTTAAAATTACATTGTAGCTCAATTTAAAAAAAAAAAAAACTAATATTTTATTCACTTTATCAATTCCTTTCTCTCTCACCGGGTTTTGGGTTTTTGTTTTTTTTTTTTTTTGGTTTTGAGATGTATTATTTTATTGTGTAAAAATATTATTTTAATGTGTTGTATTATAAAATAAAAGTTGGGATGTTGAGAATATTGTAAAATGATATGGTATAATTGATAAAATAGCTTTTTGAGATGGTAAAATAGAATAAGATAGAATTTTGGGATGCAAATGCTCTAATAGACCCAACTTGCTTTAAAAGCTTTCTAAGAGCATCAATTATTGGTGTTAAAAATTTTAGCTTTTGACTATCACAAAAAGTTACAAGACAGCCAAAATTAGTAGTTTTATTTTAACATTAAACACATTAAAATAATATAAATAATATAATAAAATAATATATCTTTACAATAAACAACAACCATAATCACAACCACCACCACCACCACCAAAAATGAATCATTAACCCTAAAACAAACAAAACTCAAATCCAAAAAGAGAAGAGAGGGTGAGATGGGTCGACGATAGAGGCAGAGATGGGTCGACTTGGGGCGGCGATGAGTAGGGGAAGAAAATTGGGTTGATATTTGGGCAGGTGAGATAGGTCGGTGGGTGGGTGGGCAGGTGAGATCAGCAAGGTGGAGGAAGAGAGAAAAAATTTTGCTGGGAGATGATGAGAGAAGTGAAGAGTGATGAGAAGAGAGAGGAGCCGTGAAACAGAAAAATAAGAAAGGATGAGAAAAAAATTATTTAATAATTTGAGCTACAGTGGAGTAAGGGTGGCAATTCGTGTTCGCGTGTCGGGTTCGTGTTGTGTCAACTCATACGTATCCGACTATATGGGTCAACACTAACCCGACCTGTTTATTAAACGGGTCAAGATTCCTCAACCCTAACCCGACCCATTTATTAAACGGGTCAGTCGTGTCGACCTGTTTATCTAATTTTATCAAAATAAAGAAAAACATTTATGAAAAAACAAACAAATAAATATTTTAAATATAAAATTCAAAATTAATGAGTAACTACATTACAAATAATCATTCAAAATTAAAGCATATCTCAATATCATAAATAATCAATCACAATATGTCAAAGAAAATAAACTACAACAACTAATAAGTTTATATAGTTAGGGTTTGAATGGTATATTGGTAAAATTTTATTTAATTAAACAGGTCAGACGGGTTAAACGGGTTCCATAGGTTGAACCCTAACCCAACCCATTTATCAAATAGGTCCGTCGTGTCAACCCGAATATGACACGAACCCATTAAGCCTCAACCCATAACCTGCTAATTTCGTGTCGTGTCGTGTCGGGTTTGCGGGTCGTGTCCAATTTTGCCACCCCTACAGTGGAGAACCTAATATAATATTATTTTTTGTTTAACATTTGAACTACAATGTGCACGCCAAGATAATTGTGCACAGTAGCTCAACAGCAAAAAAATTTGGTTTTTCCTCCATTGATACAAGAGCATTTTGTTATATTTGGTTAGTAAATTTAGTATTTTAATAATTTGCTTCCACCAATAATAATGCTTGAAGGACTTGAAAATTCCCGTTAAATAATAATATATAAAAAAGCTCAAAATGTGAAAAAAAAATTCATAATTTTAGAGTGTTAAATTTTTTTAACAAAAATATTAGAAAAAAAAAATCTAACTCAAAACATGCATGTCGAGGATTCCTAGTAATCTCCTTATTAGAATATAATGAGTGGTGGGAGGCCGAAATTTTGTTTGGATTGGTTAAGCTAAATATATAATTAAAAAAATTAAAATCAAAGAGTAACACACGTATATAATATTTATTTATTGCTTGGACTGTTTGAAATTTGATTTATAATATGATATTTTTTATGTTAACAAAAATATTTACATTGAATAAGTCTTTCTTTTCCTTTTAAAAAAGTCATTTTATTTTTGCAAAAAAAAGTAAGTCTAATAAAAATAAAATATAATTTTTTTATATAAGATAGAAATTCTAATTTAGCCTAATAAAAACATATTAATTTAATGGGCTATATGTATAACATAAAATTAATTATAGGAGAATAAAAAAGACATTAATTAGTAAATGATAAGATTTAGGTACAGTACTTAGGTACTATTTCTTAGGTTCTTCTCTTAAGATTCTGTCATGTGAATTTTTTCACATGAAATGGTGTATTTTTTAGTTAAGTAGTCACATGGCTCAATCTTAAGTAAAAAACTTAAAAAGCAGTACCTAAAATATTATGCTTAAATTTTATCATTTAGTAAAAATCAAATGGGTCATTATTGAAATTTATGTTAAAAATTATTTTTTCTACCAAAAATACAAGAAAGGAAAGAAATTTGAAAAGTCAAAGGCGCCACGCCTCCTAATGGATAAATAATGCATTTTTCTTTAACCAAACCTGAAGAGATCATAATAGGAAACTTTCAATTAAAGGCAAGGGTGCACATTGTTGGCCTTTGTGCTTTTTAGAGAGGTCATTAAATAGAGTAATGCAAATCCAATTAAAGCGTTGTCAACTCAAGCAAATTCAATCAGAAAGATATGGGATATATATGATCAATATTTATTACCAAATTCATCAAAAAACACAATATTTATTATCAAATCCCATCAGTCTGCACAACATAATAGCCGAGTTTAATTAGCTGGCTACCAACTGTCTTTTTTCTTTCTCCCGTTTCTTCAGGTTTGGATTTTGTAGCAAAGTGGTCAATTCGCCAATCTGTCCAACCAAGGCTAGTAATAATTCTGGCAGCGGTAATCAAAAACAGTTAACAAATACTTTAATAATATTGGTTTAAAAAATATTTTAAAATTTTTTTTATAAAAGAAATATTTTTTTTTACTGCTTTTTATATTTATCACGAGAGTGGGCTTTTGCTTTCTAAAAAACAACATTCAAGTTTCTGAAGTTGAAACTGCCATAATGATTGACCAACACTACTGTGATAATAGCAAATGTCAGAATGAAACCTCAACTGTTGGAGTGTCAGGCACAGACTATGTAAACATACAAGGAAACTACAAAGTAAAACAGGTACATTTTGCATGCAATGACAACGTGCCATGCACTAGTGTCTCTCTAGCTAAAATTAACCTAGAAGCTGCTCAAGAAGGCCAATCAAGTGACACTTTTTGCTGGGAGGCATATGGAGAATTAAAAACTACAACTGTTCCTCCAATTAAATGTTTGCAAACTGGCAAATCACCAATCGCCAAAGCTCAGTCTCACAAGATTTTCAGCTTTTAGCCTTCTCCGATTGGTAGACATGCCTACACCACCATCTTTTGCAGGACATTGGTCACGTGATAAAGACACATCATTTAGATTGCAATCAGATTCAGATTTAACTAACGGGCTGCTTTTGCATCCTACTTGATTTCTTCCAACCCCATGAGCTGATTCTGAAATGACATGAAAATATGAAATCATACCCATGAAATTAATATGAAACAGGCTTACAAAATCAACCAGTTCCTTACCATTCAGCAGGGGACAATCAATATCATTAGCAGCCCGGAAAATGGCAACTTTAAAAGCAACTTCAACGCCATTAATTAGCTCAAAGATACAAACATCACCTACTTTCAAGTTATTGTCTCGTGCAAATTTCTTCCAACCCTGCCGAAACTTGGCCTTTCTTTGTGCTTTGTAAAAATTAAACTCAACAGAACAAGTTCCCCCATTAAAAGACCGAAGGATGACAAATTCACCACTCATCTTCCTCATGTATTTTCTTGCAAAGCTGGATGATATACTCTATAAAAGATAAAAAAAGAAAAGGGTAATAAGGAAGATTTCTCCTTTTCAGCCAACAAATAAAGGAAAAAATGCTTTTGGTTTTGCTCTACAAAGGAAGAACCAGTATGTATCTTTGTTCTCATGCTAATGTATGTCATCTAAAAAGTGAAGTTAACAAATGTTTGAGCCTGCACATTTTTGAATTAGAAGCTTACCAATGAATCCCCAGGGTAAACATATGATGGCTGCATGACAGCCATGAAAAAAGGATTCTTAGATTCAAAATCTCTAACTCTCTGAAGAGCTCTATCTTTCTCACTGGCAGACAATGTCCTCTCAATAACCTCAGATTTTGGGCATCTCTTCGTAGCTCCACTGCATTCTTCTGCTGAAAAATGAGGTTCAGTTAGGGGATATAAAAAACATGACACTGTTATATTTTCACAGTCGTTCACATCTGCTATTTCACACTAATCCACAAGTGCTATGGGAATGTTCACATTTTAAGCACATAGAGTGGATGTGAAGAAAAGAGAAGTGAAATAGTAGATGTGTGAGAATCAAAACCCCTAAACAAAAGTGTAAGATTCAAACCTTTTGGTTCTCGCCTAGTAAAAGATACCCCTGCATTCATTTTTGATTTCTCTAACACTGACCCTTTAGATTTAGTGAGTTCAGGTCTAAAATGTGTATCCCCTGCTTGCAAAACAGAACTTCTTGGATTGGTTTTTGCCCTCTTATGAGGTAAAGGGCATAGTAATGGTGATTTCTCCCTTGTTTTTCGGCTTGGCATAAAGCCTTCCACGATTTCAAGTGAGTTATCGATCTCATCCCTCTCAATGTCTTCCATCCTGTGAACTTGGTGTTGGTCATTTAAATGATAGTCTATTTCTGTTGTAGAGGCATCAAATATGAGTACATAAAAGTGTGAATTTCCTTCATATCTGAAAACTAGCAAGT
Organism: Lithocarpus polystachyus; assembly: GCA_033629205.1. NCBI lineage: Eukaryota > Viridiplantae > Streptophyta > Magnoliopsida > Fagales > Fagaceae > Lithocarpus > Lithocarpus polystachyus. Next base: position 79,819,246 of record CM066163.1, read on the forward strand.
GTCCCATGGTTAGAGCATAACAGCTTGCAAATTCGCGCCAGCCATTTTGAAACCAAACCTCACCGTCACGTTTTGTCATCTTGACTTTCCATTTTGTACCATTTGGAACCGTAAGAAATGCCATATTTGACAGATCAACTCCATATTTGCTTATAAACTTTTTTGGAATCCGCTGTAAAAAGAATCTCCATAACATAAATGCAGGCTTTGTAAATAAACACATACAATCAATGAAGCTCTATTCTCCTAGTGCAGTCAATACCATTACAGGAAAAATGGATTTAGGCTTTCTTTTATATTAATACTTTAGTAATAATTCAAAAAAGATACTTAGAAAAAATTTTGAAGTGGCGTTTCAAAGGGGGGAAATGGTTTACAGAGTAGGGAAAATTGAAGAAGGAAAAAAAAAAAAAAAAAAACCAGACAAAAACCATATAGACAGTCCCAGATGGTGTTATTCTGCAGATAACATTCTGGTGATACAGCAACAGAGTAAACGACCTGCAGCCTGCCTAAGGAGTTGAGTCACACGGCATGTAGTTCAGCGAGGGATGATTAGTGTCAATTCTGTTAAGAATGAGAAGCCACGTGTCCTGTATTAATTCGTGCTTAGAAAACCTGTTAGTCTGTGAGTATTTCCCGCTGAGTTAGTTAGAGTTTGTTAGGGAAAATCCTCATGTATATATAAATACATCAAAGCTTGTAATCTTATAGCGTGAATAATAATACAATTCAATAGTATATTGAACTCAGATATTCTCTCAAGAATAGCTCTCTTTTCACCAGAAAGATGTAAAAAGATAAAATAAAAACTCATGGATATGTTTTCCACTATATAAAAAAACTCGAAAAATTCATGGCTACAGCCATAATCTACGCGTATTACAAAAGGCAGATTAGATTTACATGACTACATGTCACATAAAATTAAATCCTCATGTATATATAAATACATCAAAACTTGTAATCTTATAGTGTGAATAATAATACAATTCAATAGTATATTGAACTCAGATATTCTCTCAAGAATAACTCTCTTTTCACCAGAAAGATGTAAAAAGATAAAATAAAAACTCATGGATATGTGTTCCACTATATAAAAAAACTCGAAAAATTCATGGCTACAGCCATAATCTACGCGCATTACAAAAGGCAGATTAGATTTACATGACTACATGTCACATAAAATTAAGTCCTCCTATTTGCATGTTTGTACTGTTTTCTTCTACTATTCTTGTTGTGCAGTAAAGACTTTTTTATTTTATTTTATATTATTACCATTATTATTGTTAAAAGAATATAATGATTGAATAAAAAGAACTGTAAGTGTTATGTGAAAAAAAAAAAAAAAAAAACAAATAAAATACCAATACAGGTTTACCTAGTGGATTATAAAGACATTGAAAAAATATACAGTCCGAAAAGAAGAAAAAAGAACTCATGGCCTAACTTGTTACAATATACTACTCCTTAATCAAAACAGTAACCTTACCTACGCATTACAAAATGAAAATTTCCATGACTACATGCATGTTACATGGAACCAAGTTCACGGATTTGCTTGAACTTGGGCATCAACAAATGTAAATGTTCAAGAATCACAAATAAATAAGACCAAGTGGACGTCGACGTTAATTAGCATATGATTTTTAGAGAGAAAGAGATCAGTGTTCTTACTAGCTTTCCTTCTTGAAGAGTTTGAGGCATAACAATCTTGAAAAAGTGTGGGGCTCTTGTCATAAGATCATCAGGGCCACCTTCATTGTCTTTCCGCCATTGAAAAGTCATAGTTCTAGTTGAAGAAGTTGAACTATTTTTTTGCTGAGAAGTTGAACTGTTAGATGATTCTTAGGTTGAGTACTAAAATTTAACACAAAAGCTAATAGTAATAGTGCCTGAATCGTTGGCCTTTGTGATTTTTTTTTTTTTTTACGTTAACAGAGGCCATTAAAAAGAGTAGGTAGAGTAATGAAAATCCAATTAAAGCGTTATCAATTCAAGCAAATCAATCCCATGTGGGAGCTAAAGTGAAGTTGCAATTGTAATAATCAATATTTATTACCACCTTCCACCAGTCTGCTCAACGTAACATCCGGTTTAATTAACTAATTAAACCTTCTAGCGAAGTGGCCAATGGGGCAATACCACTTAAGCCTATAGGACTTAGACGGCAAGTCCAACTTGCCTTAAAAGTTTTCTAAGGACTTGAAAATTGTGAAAAAAAAAAAAATTATAATTGTAGAATGTTAATTTTCTTTTTAAAGAAAAAATATTAGATAAAAAAGAAAACTTAACTCATAAATTGTTGTACAGCAAAAAGAAAAGACTGCCACAAACTCTTTTATATATATATATATATATATATATATATTTATATTTGACTCTACAGTCTACTAAAAACATGCATGTTGTAGAAAAAAATTAGTGACAGAACTTGAAATTTTTTTTTGAGCGGCCAAACTAAATATATCATTTAAAAAATTAAATCTAAAGAGTAATACACATACATATATATATATATATAATATTTATTTATTACTTATACATGCATGGGACATGGAATATGGATAGATGAAATGTTTAAAATTTTGATTTAACAAGTGATGTTTTCTTATGTAAACAAAAATATTTATATCAAATAAGTCTTTCTTTTCCTTAAATATTTTTTTTTTTGCGAAAAAATTAAGCCTAATAAAAATAAAATATAATTGATATACGTATAGTATACATTAAAAACACTTTAATTTGATGAGCTATATATGTATAACATAAAAGTAATTAGAGAGAATCAAAAAATATTAGTCAACTATATAAATGTATTATATATTTTTTATAAAAATCTAGTGGGTTATTATTAAAATTTATGTTCAAAATTATTTTTTTTACAAAAAATAAAAGAAAGAAAGATAATTGAAAAGTCAGGGGCTATGCATGTCTCCCAATAGAATAAATAATGCATTTCTCTTTAACCAAACCTGAAGAGATCACGTTTCAAAAAAAAAAAAAAAAAAAAAAAAAACCTGAAGACTGAAGAAATCATAAAAGGAAGATATCAATGTTTGCATACAACTTCTAATTAAAGGGTGCGTATCGTTGGCCTTTGTGCTTTATAGAGGTCACTAAATAGCTAGAGTAATGCAAATCCAATTGAAACATTCTCAATAGTCAATTCAAGCAAATTCAATCAGAAAGATATGGGATATGATCAATATTTATTACCAAATTCAACAATAAACACAATATTTATTATCAAATCCCATCAGTCTGCACAACATAATACCCGAGTTTAATTAGCTACCAACTGCCTTTTTTTCTTTCTCCCGTTTCTTTAGGTTTGGATTTTGTAGCAGAGTGATCAATCCGCTAATGCCATGTGTCCAACCAGGGCTAGTAGTAATACTCGCAGTGGTAATTAAAATTTGGTAAAAGTTAATAGATATTCAGAAATATTAGTTTAACTATCGCGTAACCTTAATGCGGTGGTTACTTCACAAGTATAAATACTTGTGGGGTGTAGGGAGCAAGTGCTGGGATTGTGTGGTGTAGGGAGCAAGTGCTGGAGTTCAAGTTTCCAGGAAGGAGTTTTACACACATATATACAATTAGATTAGGGTAGAGTAGAATTTCTATCTTATATAAAAAAAACAAAAAAAGATATTAGTTTAGAAAATATTTTATAATATTTTATTTATGAGAAAAAAACAACTGATATTTTTGACATTTTTTATAATTTATGATGAAAGTAGTATCAAAATTTGCCTAAAATTATTTATTACCAAATGCTCTAAGAATACATGTTAACTGGACTTAGTTACTATATTAAGCTTTCCAATTAATTTCAAATACATGACTGTATGAATTTAGATTAAAAAAATATATATATTATTTTGGTCCTTACATTTTGAGGTGAGTCAATTTACTACCTACATCTTAGTCATACACAACTTTATAATAACAGAGTTTAATTACTAAGGACTTACCCTTTTTTTGCTTCCTCCACTTTAGATTTGGATTTTGTGGCAAAGTACCCAATCTGTCAATGCCACGTATCCAAGCAAGGCTAGTAAATTATTCCAGCAGGGGTAATTAAAACATAGGGTTACTACATTCGGCTTCCCAATTAATTCAAATGTTCCATTAAAAAAAAGTTTAATTTCAAATTAATGCCTATATTGAATTTATTTGCCCTTAGAAAAAAAAAATGTGTATTTCGTTGATCAATACAACTAGATACTTAAATTTGATTAGAAAATTTAATGTAGGTGCACAAGGGCGGCTCTACATAGAGTCCAGGTTGGTCATAGGACCACCTTGGACTGGAAAAAAAAAACAATTATTATATATAAATTTTAAAAATTTATGTTTTCTATCTTTAAAATAACTTTGTACCCACCCTAAATTTTTTTAGGCCCAACATAATTAAATTTTAGGCAAAATTTGGCAACAAACTTAGCTGAGAGTAAGGATACAACTCTATTCAATATTTTTTTATTAAATGTGAATTTTAACAAATCCACCATTTAATTACATTTTCTTTCTAAATCCTCCTTACTTGCAAAATTTCAAGAAGATAAAAAAAATAAATAGCTATGTCATCAATTAAATATTTAAATTTCAAGTTTTTGTAGTCTAAAATTATATATAAAAAATAATTTGTTGGATCAAATGGTAAATAACATCAGATAGGCATGAAATTTTGACATGTTTTAAGAACATAGAGAATATGCAATTCATTGATTAGATTTTCAAAATATGTAATAATGTTAATTCATTTAGTGAGAGTGACTACAACTAAGTTTGTAGCCAAATTTTGTTCTTAAACTTTGGTCCCCTTGACAATATATTAAGTCCTTACAAATAAAAAGAAAAAAGTCCAAGAAAACTTTTATTTAACTAAACTTTTGAAGAGATGTAGCTTACAACATTGATCATGAGACTATCATGTAATGATTTCAAAATAAAAAAATTTGTAGAAGGAAATTGTAAGATTTTATGTATTTGCATGTGTGTGTGTGTGTGTGTTTTGTCAATGTATGAAGTTCTCTTTTTATTAAATTTTGTATAATTTAAGTTTCTTAATGACCACTCTCAAAAAAATTCCTAGAGCCGTTACTGTAAGTGCACTATATTAGGCAAAACACAGATACATGACCTTTGATGTAATATATTAGAACTACAGGACTTCATTTGGCAAAGCAAGGACCATTACAGTGACAACAACATAATTTTAGCCATATATATATGAAATCAAAGTGTTTGGCTTATGATTGATGGAGCTTAAAGTTAACGATCTTCAACAAGTCCACAAATGACAAGATAAATAAATTCAATTAACTAGCACACCACTAGGAAATCTATAAATCACATTCAAGATCTAACGGTTATAAGTTGTAACACTTGTTGAGGGGAAAATTTTGATGTTCCCAAATAAAATATGGGGTAGCCAAGCCAAAACTCGGTGATGGACTCTTGAAATAAGCCCAAAGGCTTTCGGTGTTGTGTAAGTCCGCCCAAGTAAGAGATAGAGGCTACACCCTGACAAGAAGACAACAATAAAGCCTAATAAACATTGTTAGTTTGTTATTGTTGAGGACAAATTTTTTTACACCGCATGGCTTCATTTCATTGGCGACTTGCATCACATCAACACTATCATGCATTTTTGGAAAAATCTCTTTTAAAGCCCAAAAGAGTCCATATTCACAAAATGACGCTGAAGCCCATGGTCAAAACTCATGGCGATATAATCTCATCAAAGCCCATAGTTCGAGCTCGTGGCACAACATTTCATTTTCGGCTCATGATCCAAGCTCATGAGTCTCATCTGGTGAATTTTGGGAGTCGTGGTTTGGAGAGCCAAGAAGTATGCTCGGTAAAACTCCAGTGGTTCAAAGTTGATAAAGAAAAGCATGTTGCTTGGCATGTCTTCCCCAATTTTCTGAACTTTAACGGGTCAGTGTGTAATAAGTAACATTTGGTAGGCATCTCATATCACATAACACTTAAAATGATAAAACTCTCCATGCTCTTTACATAAAAATTGATGTCCATTATATAATATAAGTTTTAAAATATAATTATATCATATTATTATTTTCATATAAATCAATTCCAAGCACATGGTTAAATATATATTAGCATCTCATATCTAGCATTAAATGCTCTCTTTACACTCCAAGATTTGGTTAAAATACAAAAAGACCATAATTACATCTCTAAAACTTCATCAAATATCAACTAACAAGTCTATTACTTACCAAAATTATATATGGACTAAGCCTATAGTTTTCCAAAAGAGAAAACTTAGCTGAAAATACCAAAAAACAGCTCTAGCCGAAGCTGCAACAACTTCTGCGGAAGCTGAAATAGCTCCAGTAGAAGCTGCAAACAGCTTTTGCAGAAGCTGTAACAGCTCTAGCAGAAGCTGCAAAAGCTCCAGCAGATTGACACATGTCCTAAAATGATGTCACTTGCTCATTAATGCCTAATCTCAACAGCTTGCTGTCATACCTAAAGAAACAAGCGGATTCCATAAAGATTATCTTACCATTTTTAGCTTAACCATGAGTTTAATGCCAAGTATTCTCCTCTAAGCAAATGATGTCATTTAGATGATATCATCCAGCTGTGTCAGCAATAATAATGTCTCAGAATTTCTTCTTTTGGTTGAAAAACAAAAGACCACTTACCTTGTCAAGGATTTTGCCTTATTTGCTGATTTTTCCTTCAACTAAGTTCTGATTTAGTTACATAGCTTGACTCTATATAAAGAGGACCAAGCTACATACTATAGGGGGCCTTCCCTCTCTCATCTCCATTATTCTGAAACTTCACCTTGCTGCATATATCTCTAAACTCTTTCATACTTCTCCATCTCCCTTACAAAAATCTTCATTCTTAGAAAGTAACATAACCCATGACATAACACAAAAAACCACTCCAGCAGCAGCTCTAATCTCATGTATTTACTACATTTAACCTTCATATCATCTATTTCACACTTCCATATATTTCAGAAACACATTCCTCACAAAATACCCATACATACCTCTCATACATCTTTAAATTCCACGTCTCTCAAAGTATACATATACAAGATCTATGTCCAACAAAGAATCTACATATAATTCCTATACATATTACAAACACTATATCTCACAACACACACACACACACACACACACACACACACACACATATATGTATTTCTTACCATCTCCACACATCTTAAAACATATCAAACACTCTCCAAAGAATTTATTACTAAAAGCCCTTTCTTATGAAAGGGCAAAACCTTATCTTATCAAAAGCCCTTCTTATGGAAGGCAACATCACTTAAACTTGTCTAAAAACTAAAAAAGCATTACATGGGGAAAATCATTTAAGTGCATGATTAAAGGGACAAACTTAACCAACCAATGCACACGGCTGGATATGCTTTCTCTCCTTCCAGTTGCACCCATTTTTCCCTTTCAAACATGAAGTTTGCTAAAATGCTAAGTCCACTAATGCTACGGTTGGAGCTACAGAACATGAAGATAAGTCATCATATTTTTGTCCTCAAATTTACATTATTAAGTATATTTTGTTCATTATTATTATACCACTCAACTAATGTCATTATATTGTTAAAATCTTATTAGCTCATTAACGCTATAAGCTAGAGCCACAAACTATGAAGCTCACTAACATTATACGGCTAGAGCCACAAATCACATGAAGAACAAAGTGATGCTACGCGGTGGGAGTTAGAAGCATAAAAAATAAGTCAATGTTTTCTCCATCTATGAAATACATTATTGAGTATATGTTAACTTATTATCATCTTACCATTATCTCACCATTTAATAAACGTGGTCTCACTAATACTTCATTAATAAACATATGTATTAATAAATTGAATCCATATCACTACCGAACTTGTATTATTTGGACATAAACCACCATTAGACACATATTATTTGGACATGGACCACCATTGGACATATATTATTTGGACATAGACCATTGATGGACATACATTACTTGGACATAGACCATTACTGGACATACCTCATTATATTGAGCCATGAACCGCAACTAAACATGGACTATTGAACTCAACTCATTGTTGGACATTTGACACCTAATTAATTATTTTCTAACATTGGACATCACTTAACATACATGATAATAACGTACCAAATCACCATTTAATCAAAGCTATCATACTTAGCATATTATTTATTTATTTCAACCATTATCATGATTCTAAGACTTTGGGTTTTATCTATTTTGTAAGCTTAAAAATACGCCGGAAGCCATTGGTCTATGCGGCCCAATGTCGAGTTCCAAGTTGAACTCCCCAAAACAAATCCGGGCTTAGCAAAGTCACACCTCTAGTAGAAAACACGTGGCTACGCGCAAAAACCGCCCCCGACAGTTATATTATTAGTCATTTTACAGCATCATAGTTCAAACCAATCCTCTAACGGTAGGGTAATTTATGTTCAATTATTAAATAAGTTTAATAAAGTATTAACTTCAGGAAATTCTTGTGTATTTTGTTCAATAGGGTCCACAGTACTCTCAGCCATCATTACATTAATACGAACAAAAAATTCCAAAAAATCTCAAATACATTATAGCCTTCCATAATAAAATAATAAAAAAATATTAGTAGCTGCATAGTTATGAAAAAGGAGTTATTTGGCATGGTATGAAGGGAGAGAGAGATCCCAGCTCAGTGCAGCAAGTATTAAACTAAGATTTTGGTGAGTGTATGTGCATAAGGCATGAATGAGGTAATGTGGGCTGTTTTGAGTAAGTGAGATGGAATTAATACTAAGGTTAAGGCTTTAGTGAGTAGGGGGCTGTTTGTGACTAATTGGGAGGCATTTATGGGCTGTGATTATGCAAAAGAGGAAAGGAATGTCTGAGGCTAGGAGAGTGTGGGTTAAGGGAATGAGTTGTGGGCTTGAGGATAGCTGAATTACAAGCAAAATGGCAAACAAATCAAAAAGTTTCAGAAGGAGTAGCTTTGTGTTTGTGGGCTGAGGTATTTATGCTTTTATAATGGAGTTTAGAGAAGCATTAATTAACAATAATCCAAAAAAACGTAGGTCTGATTCAGGGAAGCAAAACAACTGAATTAATAACCTGGATTTGGCCTAAAATGGAAGATTTGCTTTTAGGGCTGTTTTGCTTGTTTGGGCAACACATGGGTAGTATTTTGGGTAATCTTGCATTAAATGCTAAGATTGCTAAGATTGTGTTCAGTCAATGGGATTAAGGCAAGTATTAAGGAAGAATCCTAGTGCTGCTACTGAGATTTGGACCCTAGGAAGTAGGATTCAGCACCCCAAGCCAGGTGTCAAAGTTTAAGTCCACTTCAAAAGGTTCCGCTGGAGATCCCTTTATTCCTTCCAAACCACATGTTCCTAAATTTTTCCCTTTAGAATTCATGAGCTTGGTTTATGAATTAATTACATACATTTTTAAGTAATAAAATAATCTATTTTGTTGAGAATTTCATGAGCTTGGAGGTCTTGGTTATGGCTTCCTTGAGTTGTGACCAAAACTTGGGAAAGAAAGATATTTATTGCCCATTAGCCTTAGGGTGTCAGCCTCTGGTACTGTTTACGTCAGAGTTGGCAGTAGGACAGGTGGCCAGCTCTTAATTTGGTTTGGGAGCTTGGTTGCTTCTTGAGGTGACCTCCAGCGAAAAGCAGAGCTGAATGGAGTTCTCCAGCGAGGTTAGTTTGCACACATGGGCTGTTTTGGCTGAGATTTCATATTGGGCTTGGCCATGAGGGTTGAGTATTTTGGTGAGCCTCTGACTTAGTGGTTCTCTCCACTTGGGCCTATCATTTTGCATTCTCATTGTGAGCCTTACAAAATGGACAAAGCTACCACATATTGCCATGAATTTTTATTTCATGTGGGCTTTAGTTGTTAGTAGAAATAAAATAAATCCATGAGCTTTAATAAATATTTATGATAGGTTTTGGGTATTAATTTCCATGAACTTTAAATAACAACTTGTATAGTTTCTCATAATTTTTGCTATGGATTACTTTGTAAATGATATTTTCTTTGGGGCTTTTTAAATAATGACCTCCAATATTTTCTTGAGAATAATATTTACCATGGGTTTTAAATAAAGGCAATATATACTATAATGGAATAATGTTATATTCTCATGAGTTTTTCTATAGATAATCATAATGGGCATGTAGGATAAATAATTACCATGAGTTTTGGAAATAAATATTATAAATGTTGTGATGTAAGATAGATAGTAAACATGAGTTTATAATATGATATGAAATAAATAAATGTCAAGGGTCTAAGATAAATAATCATAACTTTTCATGGGCTTTTATAAGATGATTGCCATGGGTTTTGAGAATAAATAATTCATAAATTCCATGAGCTTGTAATATTATAGTAATAGGTATAAGAATCTAAAGTATTGTTTATTATTGGACTTTTAAGTGAAATAATTATGATATAGTATTTTGCCAAGTATTAATAACCTTGGGCTTTTGATAAAATATTGCCAAGTAGTTAATAGTGCCAACGTAAGTTGGGCTTTTGATATTGCCAATGAGAATTGGGCTTTGATATTGCCAATGAGAATTGGGCTTTAAATATTGTTAACGAGAACTGGGTTTTGATATTGCCAATGAGAATTGAGCTTTGATGTTGCCAATGAAAATTGGGTTTTAAATATTCTTAATGTGATTTGGGTTTTGGATAAATAAATTGCCATGAGTTTAAATCATGGGCTTTGATTATGGATTCGAATTCGATTGATAAAATTGTTTTGCCATGGACTTGAATCATGGGCTTTTCAAATATTGTCAAGCATAAGAATTCTTGGGCTTTAAATAGAATAGGATGTGTGTATTGGGTTCATAGGGCCGGTTCTGGGTTTAGCTAAATAATGATAATAAAATTGGATAAAATATGAGTTTTTGGGCTTTTGTGATAGTTTATATCATGACCCAATTTAGATAATGAGATATGAAAATTTTGTGATTAACATAATAATAGAGCAAAAAAAATTTAGGAAATTCCAATAACTTATTAGTGGTATTTAAAAATAAATAGGTGATACTTAAATAAAATTTGGCTAAAAAAAAAAAGTACCCTAACAACACCACCAAAAAAAAAAAGTTTTTGATTATATGATTATAAGTGGTTGGTATTTTTGTAATTAAACCCAAGCCCCACCCTTAGCCATTTTATGTGTCACATTGCCTCCCCCTCTGTCATTTTCTTCAGTTGCCCCTCCCTCCCATGGCTTTAATAACCAGAACGATTAAAGAATTGGAAAAGAGACCAGTTCTTGATTTTGACCAAACCGATTCTATGCTCGGTTCCTGGTTGAACTATCTGATCCTGTTTTTAAAACACTAATCCCTCCCCTCTTCTATCTCACGCCCCTTTCACTCATCACCCTCCCTCATGACTAAATCTTCAAGCATTCATATCTTCTTGCTCATTTCTTTTACCTTCTCTAGTTGAGACCTCTATAGTAGTGATGAGTTCTCTTCATTAATCCTCCTAATAGCCAAAACCCAATAAGATTAGAGAGGTGGGTAGAGGACTGCATATAGATAAATACAACTAAGAGAGGGAATAAGAAGACGAGTAGTGGGAAGGTTTTTTTTCTTTATATATTTTTTATAAACATTGGGTAGTTTTTGGTTTTTATTTTTGTGAATTTATAGTTTTGACCTTATTTCTTATATTTTAGGAATAAGAAAAAAAGAGGATTCAAAAAGTTAGTTATTACCTTTTTGACTTTCAAAAATAACCCTAGTTGAATTATAGTTTTTGGTTTTTATTTTTGTGAATTTATAGTTTTGACCTTATTTTTTATATTTTAGGAATAAGGATAGATTAATTCAACTAGGGTTATTTTTGAAAGTCAAAAAGGTAATAACTAACTTTCTGAATCCTCTTTTTTTTTTTTTTTGGATAAGATCTTAATCCTTTTAATATATAGAGAAAAGCAATCTTATAATGTTTATTTAAAAAATTTAAATAAATCTACTCATCAATTAGAATCATATATAAACTAATAATTTATTGATTGTTTGTATTCATGCATGCCACATCCTTGATACTCTAATCTTGATTTTGAAATTGTCTTTCTTGTTAGAAAGCTGAATAAGAAAACTATATCAGGTCATTTTTTAAGTTTTTGACCCTTGTCTGTGTAATACTGTAAGTCATTCAATATGAAGTTTAGTTTAGTTTTTTCTTTTTTCCTTTTTTCCCCTCTACGCTGGGAAATGCATAACATTTATCTGTAACATTGAAAAAATTATACAGATCATGTGTTTAAATGATAGTGATATTATTCGACTAAGAAACTATTGGATGAGTTCAATAAAAATAGATATGTATTTGAACAATGATGATGTACAAAAATCGTTAGTGAGCTGACTGTCCACGAGCGTTCCAATGGAGTGCCCAAGAAACAAGAAAACCAAGAACCAACAAAGAGTACCAATGGGGTGCTGGCCAAAGACCCTCCAAAGGTTAAATCAGTGAAAGAATAATCACTAAGAACTCAATAGTGTGAGAGCTAGGGATTTTCTGCGTACCTTAGGTATGAGGAGGCTTGGTGCTTTTATAGTGGCAGTGGGCCAACCAAGATCCCATGAACGTACGATTTTTCCTTGTATGGAAGATACGGAGTTAATGCTCAGAGTTCCTAGGGCTTTTCTTCCTATATTGGGAAAACATAAATGTGGAATAGGGTCTTTGGGCGTAGCGTGCAAGTTATTTCCATGTAGAGATTTATAAGTGGTGAGCACTTAAGGCCCTGTGGGGCCTATGGATCGACCATTAGGCTCATGTTTTCATCCATCGGTTTTTGCCTACCCCGTTCGTGGGGTTTCTCATTGCTCATCGGTGTGGCTCTACTTCTATCTATTGGTATGAGTCAAGGCCTTTTGGTCCGTCAGTTATATGAATTGTCGCCTGGTAGGGTTTCTGATGGAAGACTGGCTCGTCGGCCATCCAAAGTAGTCCAACGAGTCTATGACTTTATAGGATCCATCCCATGTAGTCTGACGGGTCCATGACCTTATGGGACCTACTGGGGGAGTACGTACATCCCGAAGGGCAGCAGGTTTTATATGTCTAGACAAAAATGCCCTTATCAAATAGTAATGGTTATATATGCAATAATGATAGATACCTTCAAGAATTTTTTTTTTAGAGAGATATCTTCAAGAAATTAGTACCCACTATTCAGCAACAAAAAATAAAAAATTCGTACCACTGGTGTCACATTAAATCTGTGAGAAAAGAAAATACCACAATATTATACCATAGCAATTGTAATTCTAGGCTTAAGCTTAATAGATATTAAAAGATTTTAGGGGAAAAAAAATCAAAAGCAAGCTAACTGGGATGAAATATCATGTATTTTGTAAGACTGAAGGAAGTAAAGACACTGTAATAATTTAAATAAATATTGGGAAGTAGATATCAGAATATGAACAAAGTTAAAAGACTTTTTAAAAGTACATCAAATTTCAAAGAGCAACGCAACTAATAAAACTTTATTTTAAAAAACCGAAAGCATTATTAAGAACTTCCTTAGAGCATCAGCAATGGGCATTGCAATTGTAAAGATAGACAATTGCAAAAAAATTTGCAATTCAACTACAGTACAATTCTACATGTAGAATTGTACTGTAGCCGAATTGTAAAAATAATAATATTATTTTATTCTCCCACCCACTCAACTCTCCCACTCTGTCTCACATCTCTCTCTCTCTCTCTCTCTCTCCGTCTCTCAATCTCAGATTCTCTCTCTCCTTTCAGTCCTCACTCACCCCTCTCTGCAGACTCAACTCCAAAGCCACCACACCATGGGAATGGCGGGGTGGCATCTCAGCCGCAACAAGATGCTTTTCTTTAGTGGGGCCCTCTTCATCACCCTCGCCGTTGGGGTCCACCTCACCCCTTACTTTCCTTCCATCTTCGACTTCGCCTCTTCCTTTGTCGTCTTCCCTTACCCACTATCACCAGCCATGGCAAGCTACCACCCTTCTCTCTCTTATTGCAGATCAGTGTGGTGGCAAGGAGATCTGCGTGGGTTGGGCGCAGAGATTGGCATTTGTCGTGGGTTTGGCGCAGGGATCGGCATTTGCTGTGGGTTTGGCGTAGAGATCGGTGTTTGGGTGTGGTGTGGAGATCAGCATTGGGTTGTGGGTTTGCCGTGGGCTTTGTTTGGGTTTGCTGTGGGTTGCATGGGTTTCTCTTGGTGGGACTAAATAGGATTCATCTAAGGTTATTGGCATGGGTTTTGGTGGTTGGAACGGTGGTGGCATGGTGGTGGGTATTGTGATTATGGTGGTGGTTGCTCCAGTGCCATGGTGGTTTTGAGTGGTGGTGGCTTGGTTTTTTTGAGTCGACGGTGGAGGTGGTTTAGTTTTAGTGGCAGAGAGGTAAAAATTAGATAGGGGAGAGAGATGGGAGAGAGTTTTGGATATATTATTTTATTAGGTAAATATATTATTTTAATGAGTAGAATAGAAAAATAAAATTTGGGATGCTGGAGGTATGATAAAATGGTAAGGTATAATGATAAAGTGGTTTTTTGAGATGGTAAAATAGAGTAGAATTGGAATACTGGGATGTGAACGCTCTTACATAACTTCTAATGCAGAATGCTTTACACATAGTTTGTATCAAATTCATTAAATATCTTTATATTTGTTTTCCTATTAATAAAAAAAAAAATAGTCATTCTATTTTTTTTTTATGGGAAAAAAATAGTCATTCTTTTCAAAACAACTGAGTTGTACACATTTAAATAAGTAGTGGCAGAAGTAGTTGAAAATGTTATTGTAAGAAATATATGGCTTTTAAATATACTAGTCTCATCACATGCGTCCTGCACGTGTGATGAAACTCTTTTTTTATTTTGAGTTTAATATAATTTTTCAATTTAAATTTATCTATTGTTAGTGAGGTTACATAGGAAGATATTTTTTAAAAACTAAAATTTAAGATTTGAAATGGAGTAAACTGCTGGGTTTAGTGTGTGTTAGTTTTTAGGAAAAAATGTATCAAACATACATGAGATATATTTAAATAGAGAATGTGCTATTTTTTAGAAAATAAGTTTTTTTGGTATTTTTTTTAATTACAATTTTAACCCTATTTATTATTTTTTAAGAATAAGGATTATTTAATTAGGTTAGTGGTATTTTTGACATTTTTCAAAATCATAACTAACTTTTTGAATCTTCATAATATATAGAGATAAATTTTTTTTTTACCTTGCACCACCAACGACTTAAATAAGTTTGATTGGATAGATTTGGTGGTTAAAATTTCTTTATTAATTTTTTGATTCAAGTTATTTCAAATTTTGAAAGCAAATTTTGATTTGAACTTTTAATTCTCTTTTATTGGACTCATTTTTTTAGAGAAAATTACAACTTACTTACCTGTAATTTGAAATTTAACATTTTACCCACTTGAAATTAGCTCAATTAGATTTCTGTAATCCACCTCTGTTAAAAACAAGTCTAAATATATAATTTTGTTTTACTTTTATGTCTCTCTCCTCGAAAAACACAAAAAGCATCAAAATAAAATAAGAGATACTACATCCACAATATTTTTACAACAAATAATAGGTGGTTAGTTTTTATTAGTTTAAATTTGAACGTAACACTAAGATTATTTTTTGGCCCCAACAATAACAATCAGTAACAACCTGCCACTTAAGATTTGTTGTAAAAATATTGTGAACATATTATTTTTTAAATAAAATATCAAATAAGATAAAAAGAAATCCAACACTTATATAACGAGATTTCAAATCACAGCAAGCAACTTAAATTACAATTAGGTCTCAGATGCATAAAGTTTACAACTTAAATTTTAACTAAACCACGATTGGGTAAACTGTAATTTATGATCTGCCAATGAAACTTCTAAATTGTGCGAAACCAAACGTAGTAGAAGATCACGTTATCAGTAATTCCGCGGATTCGGTTCAGTCACTGCTGCCGTGAAGTTTATAGATGCGCTGATTTTCTTGCAAGAAAGGGTGCGACGCAGAATGAAGATTTTTGTATTTTTGATTATCCTCCTGTGGATTTACTCCCTGCTTTCAACCATGACTTGTCTGGGCTGTATTTAAGAAGTAGGCGCAGCCCTGCTGCGCCTCTGCTTGCGTAGTTTCTCTGTTTTATTCCCTTTTACCAAAAAAAAAAAAAAAAAAAAAAAAATCAGTGGAGCGTGTAAACATAGTGAATGTCTATATATATAAATGAAAATGGGCCATGGCAAAGCCCATCTCACCGTAAATTTCTCAGTAGTAAATTTCTCATTGGGTGGGCCTCATAAAAAATAGTAGTACATTACTTTACTTGCATAGAATTGATACAAAGCCCATCCCACCGTAACAATTCAAAAAATTGAAATTTTTTTGGGCCACCACAAAACCCTAAAAGAAGGGCTCTAAAATTTTTTGTCTAGAGCTCTGACAAGCCAGTGCTTGGCTACGCGAAGTGTTTTTTTTTTTTTATGGAATACGCGAAGTGTATTATCTTATACACAACCGTAACCCATTTATTGCACGTAACGTGCCATTCCCGAGCTTCTTTTTCTCCAGTGGAGAGTCGAATCAATAAGGGCCCACACAATGCCCCACAGGAACCATTTTCTTGCAATTATTTTAATCCTAGCCATTCAATTGATCTAATGCTCAAAAGTTGGCTAGCTCATTTGGACACGTCAGCAATCCGTGTGGCTCATTTTTCTTTACTCTTTCAGTTTCTCCTCTCTCTACTTCAAGCTTACCCTATTTAAAAATTTCAGAAACTCTCTCTTATGGTCTCTTTTAAAGTCTCTCTTATGGTCTCTTTTATAGCCTGTGTAGAAGTTAAAAAAAAAAAAGAGGGGAAGTAGAGCAGAAGGAGGAAGAGTAATTCAATTACCTTGTTTGGAAGTTTTTTAAAGAATGAAGAAGAGTGATTTGGAGGAATTTAGAGGGGTTTCAACTACCTCTAATCCCTCATTTTTAATTCTCCCAAATTAGAGGGATTTAGAGGAAGAGTAGAGTAAAAAATTATTGAACAAATGAATTCTCTAATTCACCCTTTTTAAATTAACAAAATTATAAACGAATTATATAAATAATATTTATTTGTTTCCTGAGAAAATTAAACTCTCTTCCAAAACCTTCTAGCAAAGACCCATTTCCGTAGCTATCTCTGATTACCCAAATGAATGAAGCCTTTGAAGATTCAAGGCCTAACCCAATCTCCAAAAGTTGTGTCTTTGAAAAATTCTACAGACTGCCAAAACAAACATAGAGCACCGAGTTTGGTTTCTTCAACGCCGTCGTCCACGTTGCTCGCGGCGGTCGATCTCGAGTCGGTGGCTATGCACGAGATTGGGCATTTGCTGGGGCTCGAACATTCATCGGTGGCGGTGGCTTTGGATCAATACGCGTTAGGAGCAATCGTCGTCTCAGTTTTCGCGCTCGTCGACGGATCGGATCATCAGGTGGCAATATTCGACGGAGCATTTCATGCCCAAGCGGTTGAGGACGAGGTGGAGCTCGGAGGCGAAGATGAGGCCATTCTGGTCCTGATCGTAGAGCTTGAACGCGTAGCTGAGCTCGGAGGCACTGCCATCTTCGGAGCTGAAGCGGCAGAAGGTGGTGAACTCGGTCAGGGAAATGAAGTCGTCGTGGTCAGAGTCGAGCTCGTCCATGACACGGCGGAGCTCGTCCTCGTCGAAGAAGGAGGAGCTGAGGGAGTTGAAGACGGTGCCGAGCTTCCTATATGAAGCTTGTTGAAAATTTTCCATAAATAAAGAAAATTTATTTTTATTTTTATTATAATTTTGTTGAGGTAATAAAAATTATTTTATAATAATTAATAGTAGTTTTATACTTTTTATTAGTGGTATTTGATGGAATGAGAATGTTGATTAAATAATTTTTTAATCTAACAAACTAAATTGACTAATGTTGCAAATC
The DNA here is from genome assembly GCA_033629205.1 of Lithocarpus polystachyus. NCBI lineage: Eukaryota > Viridiplantae > Streptophyta > Magnoliopsida > Fagales > Fagaceae > Lithocarpus > Lithocarpus polystachyus. The sequence goes on from CM066163.1 coordinate 79,837,259, forward strand.
CATTTTCAAATATGGGTAAATTTGTTTGTTTAAATCATTTCATCTCCTTTCCATCTTAATTTTTAAAACATCCAAACAAGAGGAAGGGCTAATTACTTTCTTCCCCCTTACTAATTTTAAAAACATCTAAACAAGGTGGAGGATAATCATTGCCTTCTACTCTACTCTACTCTACTCTACTCCCCTCTACTCTCCTCTCCTCTACTTTCCTTCATTTCTAAACTTTCAAACAGGCCATTACAGCTGAACATGTTTCTCTCTCTCATGCTTCAAAATAAGCCACCAATGATGCTCCAGTTACTTCTCCACTGAAGTGCACCAACAGTATTTCATCTACCCACCCAAAAATAAATGTGCTTAGATCTGGTAATGAAATTTACATATCAAATCAATGATTTTTTTTTTCACATATCAAATTTATGAAATTTTTTTTCTTTGTCAAAGATCATCCCTTTGTTTCATTTATACCACTAAAGATTATCTATTTCTTTCATTGCATTTATATATATATATATATATATATATATATATAAATCTGATTAATTTATTGTTGAATGTTTTTTGAGATTTTTATAATGGGTATGAAGCCCAGTTGAGTGTGTGTGTGTTTAGCAGCGTTTCTTGCTTCTTTTTTCCACTGAGATTTTGTGAGGTTGTGTCCTCTGATGCTGATGTATGGTTGCTGGCTCTATTCGGGTTCCTGTGTTATGTTTTTGTTTCATGAGTTTTAAGGGAAAAAAAAGTTTCTTGTTACCTGAGGTTGTCTTTCTAGTGTATAAATTCATCTAGATTTCAGCTACCCACCCAAAAAAAAAAAATGTTATTATAGATCTGGTATTATGATCGTTTCTCCCTATCCTTGATTTCTTTGCCAAAGGTCATCCCTTTCAAAGAAGCTTCATTGGAATTTTTTTGCTTGATTTCTTTACAAAAAATCAACTTCATTGGAATTTAACAATTTGGTTTGTGTTTAAGATTATAGATAACAATGTAGGGAGGCTTGAAAACGCATGAATTTAACAATTTCGTTTGGTTTTCTAAGCTTCACCCATTATCCATTCCTATCGTGGTTTGGGTTTAATATAGTCCCTTTGTATTGTGGTTTGGGATTGGCAGTAGTTCCTTTTTTTGTTTAATTTTATTTTTGTTTTGGAAATGCATAGAAAAATTGTTTGTGAAAAATAAGTAAATGACTGTTAGAAACTTTGAAGCTTAATGTTAGGCTATTTTATATGCAAGATGTGTAGTCTTCAGGGAGATTCATCAAGTTGATAAATGTTCTAGGCTACTCTTCAAATGGGCTGATTCCATCAACTTTCCGCTCACAGAAGAGATGGGAATCGAGGCGAGGAAAAAAGTACAAGAGATTTCTCAAGTTTACCATGCCATCAAGGAGGGATTAGATTTTTGACCCCTGGAATGATAGGGAGGTTTTTGCACAGTTCAACCCAACCATCACAATGGATTGCCACTGTAGTTAGTTAATAACCTTTTTTCAATTTCAAAATTTTATTTGACCAATTCCAAATGCAATTTTGGTTCTGAGGAATGCAAGAATCAGTTGATGGCTTTATTTTGATGAATATATGTGATGTATACAACTCTGTTTTGCAGTTTTGCGAATAGCATGTAGTGAAGGAGTTCTGTTATTAGCTTTTAACGTTTTAAATGTATTTCAAAAATTTTATCTGTCTAAATGGAGTTGTTCTTTGGGTATGAATTTGCTTGTAGCAAATACTAAATTGAGAATGACATAAACACTAGAAAGCTATTGTACATTGATAGTGGCATCTCTCATTATGAAGCACTGCATCTTCTATGGTATCTCTTGCCAGGTTCCACCCATGTATATCAAGGAGATCTACAAAGAAAATTCTCACCCAATACTAAAGCTACAGCTCAACCAAAGAGATCTCACAAATATTGCAACAACTCACAAATATCAAAGAATCAAACCACCACACCTCTCTAATTTTATAAACTGCAGCCCCAAGAAAGAGAGCCTCTTTTACAAATTAAATCTGCGAACACGCCTTATTCAGGAGTTGTAAAAACTCAAAGCTTTGAAGAAGAAGAAAACTAAATAGAACTCAATAATTTTATTGATGAGTAAAGGTGATTACAAGCAACTGAGGATAGATAGAAAATATTTAATCCCTTATATACAAAATCTAGAAAAGAATGAAGCAAAACTAGCTTCCCTGATTAAGCAGGAAAACTGTTTTAATCTAACCACTAATTACAAGCTAATTAGCTAACACATGGGACTTAATTCATAATAGAAATTGGAACTAGTCTAAGTGACACAACAACATTTCACTAAAATAATTGCTATTTACTAAAGAGATTGCAAAATGGTGTTGTGTCAATAAGTGTCATCAGCTCCTTATTTACACGAAACAACCTCGTTTCTTCTTCAGTCTCACTCAGCCTTCTTTTGCATTTTGTACTTTGGACTCATATCTTCATTTTCTCAATAGGAGTTGATATGTCAAAGTTGGTTTTCAAATTGTTTTGAGGAGTCTTCTTTTGCACACACATCTCTCCAATGAACAGAATACAGGAAAAAAAAAAGTTAGTGGGAAAAAATTAAGATATTCAGGCCAACAGTTTAAGTAAACTAACAAGTAATAAAACCCATAGTGACACCAAGGAATTGTAAAATGTAATAAAAACTTAAAAGAAGCTTACAATAAATAAAATTATTCCCATGGTACTGTGCAGGGAAATTTTGTGAAGATTTGTTATACAGAGTTGGTACTAACTGCCCTCTCATTTTATTGTGTGATATATCTAATTTGTGCCTCAAATTACAATGCAATAAAAGGAAGAGAGAAGAGAAGTTTAGTATAGATTTGGCAGCCAAAGCATGATACTATAAGTCTATAATTGAAATATCAGCTACTCTATAAGAGTGTGAATCGAAGATATAAATTAGACCGCAGTTAATTTCCCTAATAATAGCAAATGAAATTACATTTTGCAATAATGTTTACCTAAATCACCGGCATAATTCAATTTATCAATAGAGCTCCATGAAACCCTACCTACAACCCAACTACATCAATGGCCAATATAAGCAATGCAAAGAGAAACCACCACAATCTAAAATAAAAGGACTGATTATAAGAAAGGAATAAAATTGCACACCTTAATTAGAATGGCATCAACAAAAGGGATAAACACAAGCATATTGCCTACAACATAGTTCATTCTCTTACTCTCAGGCAGGCTCGCAACAATATCAATATGTGTGAGGTCAAACACCATACGCTGCACATGAGAGAATGCCTTGGAAATATTTGCTGCCACTGTTCCAATACCACACTTATGTCAAAACTCAACAGTTGAACCCCAATCCCTAATAATTGGTACAAATGCCCCTAAGAGCCAAGCTCATGTTCAAAAATTTCTAACCATCACTTCATTTAAAACATTATTATATTCAGGTTTTGATTATAATAGTCACATAAGCAGCCCATCCCATGCTCTTTTGTAAATCTAGGCCAGAAGAGTAGCTGGATATCCAAAATTGTGGGATTAAGTCTGGCATGCTAATCTGTACTGCAGGTTCAAGTGACAAAAGATTTATGCAGTTCAATTGATGTTTGAGAATTGATCTGTAACAACTAAATCCCTGGCTATGAACAAGATTGCACAGTAAACACTTTTTTTTTTCCTCAAAACTCAAGAAATGAAAACAATAACATAACACAGGGACCCCGATAGATCCAATAACCAAACATGAGTATCAGAGGACACAACCTCACAAAATCTCAGTGGAAAAAAGAAGCAAGAAACATTGCCAGACACACACACACACACACACACACACTCAACTAGGCTTCATACCCATTATAAAAATCTCAAAAAAATTCAACAATAAATTAATCAGATTTATATAATAATAAAAATGCAATGAAAGAAATAGATAATCTTTAGTGGTATAAATGAAACAAAGGGATGATCTTTGACAAAGAAAATTTTTTTTCATAAATTTGATATGTGAAAAAAAAATCATAAATTTGATATGTAAATTTCATTACCAGATCTAAGCACATTTATTTTTGGGTGGGTAGATGAAATACTGTTGGTGCACTTCGATGGAGAAGTAACCGGAGCATCACTGGTGGCTTATTTTGAGGCATGAGAGAGAGAAGCATGTTCGGCTGGAAGAGAGAGAGTTTCTGAAATTTTTGAATAGGGTAAGCATGAAGTAGAGAGAGGAGAAACTAAAAGAGCAAAGAATAATGAGTCACACGGATTGTTGATGTGTCCAAATGAGCTGTCCAACTTTTGAGCATTAGATCAATTAAATGGCTAGGATTAAAGTAATTGCACACCGTGTAATGCCCTAGGTATTGCACGGGATCTCAATCCGTCACAAGCCCACGTTACAGAGCTTAGCGTTTCCTAGAGCTAAAAACCCTAAAAAAAAAAAAAAAAAACCTATCATCTTGACTTTTACACCAAAATGTGCACACTGACACTGCAGCCTAAAGGAAGCCGCAGCCAAACTTTCGCTCTCTCCAATCTCACTTTGCTCTTCAAGCCGGTCACGGTATATTGTTTTATTTAAGAGCTTTGGCTGAATGTAATGGTGTCAAATGGGTAGGTTTGGGGTAGGCATAATTTGGTTAGGTATATAAACTCATTTATCCATTAAAACTCATTTAACTAATTACTTCTAACCCAAATTCAAACCAACAAAATTATTATGGGTAAACCCCAAATCACTCAATTACCCAATTATCAAAATTACCAAAATGCCACTAAAGTGAAAATAATCAAAATACTCTAAAATTTTCAAAAATGACCACTACTACACATGTGTAGTAGTGGTACACGTGTCTTGAGGTCAACCCTTATAAGGCACATGTGAGAGATGTCTCTTCTCGATGTGGGATGAGAGCAAACCTTTGAGGAATCCGTCGATTCCAGAGAGGACAATTCCCGCTAATTAGGGGCGAGATTATGAAACCCTCCCACACCCTCGAAACCCAAAAAATGACCAAAATACTCCTGAAATTCAAAAAATGACCAAAATACTCCCAAACCCCAAAAAATGACCAAAATACCCCCAAAACCCAAAAATTACCAAATTACCCCCAAAACCCAAAAAATGACCAATACACCTCCTAAACCCAAAAATTTATCAAAATATCCCTAAAACCTATAAAATGACCAAAATACCCCTGAACCCAAAAAATGATCAAAATACCCTCGAAACTCAAAAAATAACCAAAATACCCTCAAACCTAAAAAAATGACCAAAATACCCTTGAAATCGAAAAAATGACCAAAATACCCTTGAAACCCAAAAAAAATGACCAAAATACCCTTAGAACCCAAAAATTACCAAAATACCATTGGAACTCAAAAAATGACCAATACATCTCTTAAACCCAAAAATTTACCAAAATATCCCCAATGCCCAGAAAATGACCAAAATACCCTCGAACCCAAAAAATGACAAAAATACCCCCAAATCCAAAAAATGACCAAAATACCTCTGAAATCCAAAAAAATGACCAAAATACCCCTGGAATCCAAAAATTACCAAAATACTCTCGAAACCCAAAAAATGATCAATACATCTCCTAAACCCAAAAATTTACCAAAATATCCCCGAAACCCATAAAATGACCAAAATACCCTTGAACCCAAAAAATGACCAAAATACCCTTGAAACCCAAAAAATGACCAAGTACAAGCACACTGTATCTCTCTCTCTCTCTCTCTCTCTCTCTCTCTCTCTCTCTCTCTCTCTTTGAGCAGGTGCATTGATTTTGTTAAGAAATTCTATGACACTCTAATTTTTTATTTATTTATGGTATGCTTAAGATTTCTATTGAAATTAATGTTTCGAAATTCCTTTCTTTACATGTTTGAATGTGCTTCTTGCATTCAATTGTGGTTCTCGAGCTTTTATGATGATAGATTTTAGGGTAGTTGTGACTATCTACCCAAAACTATGAGGTTGTGTTTCAGAACTTTTCCTTACATGTTTGAATGTGGTTCTTTCATTCGAATGTGGCTCTCAAGAAAGAGTAGTCAATTAGTTCTAGTTCCAATGGCAACATGTCATTCAAAAGGAAGTTGGAGGGTGACATTACAAATTCAAAACCGACTGATTGCGTAAGCTACTAATTGGCAATAACCATATGTATATACAAAGTCTTTTGGGCTTGTCTCAAGAAGACGAATTCTAAAAAATTTTATCAGAAATTTCTTAAAAGAAATCCTCTGTATTTAGGTAAGTGAAATATATCCTTTCAACACTATATAATAACTGTAAAATAATTTAAGCAAATGGACCACAAGTTACTAATAGTAAACTCCTGAATGAATGACGCTCAGTTTTACTGGCCAAATTATATACACCACTAGGATTGTTATAATCGCTTCAGTATTTTGATAGTAGACTAAGACACTTATTTTAAGATAAAGCACCATCATGGCTTGTTGAATGCATGCAATTCACATCAGTTGTTTCCATGCATGATTTTGAGGAGGACTACAGGCCATCACTCTCAAGTTTACCATGAAGGCTATTTTCTACTCTTTAATCTCAACCTTCAATCTCCAAAAAATGCTCAAAGCAAGGGATGCTTAGAATTTAGAAACCATCGAAAGTTGGATTTTTCTTTCTAATACATCATTATATATGCCCCATTAAAAGGGTAAAAAGCTTTGTTAAAATGACAAAGATAAAAGCATTCCTCCACAAGTAAATAATCTCATTTCACAGTTTGTGTCTGAAGCTAGATCAATAAAATCATTCACAGTTCAATGATTACAAGGTTCAATAAATTCACTCATACGAGACAAGCTCTTTCCTGAAACACAAACGCCCAGTACTACATGAACTACTTCTTCACACCCAAGTCCAGAACAAAGCTATGCATCCAATCAATTAAATTTCAATCTCCTACAAATCAAATCATCCAATACAAAATTTGATTAGATCAAGAGCACTACTTGTAAGCCATAATATATATGCACAAGAAATTAGCAACGATTAGGCATCACTTAGTCATAATTCTCAAAGCACTTCAATTGCTTCGCAGAGCAAAAAATACACTCATATTTGCTGTTAAAAGCAAGAGAAGTACTAAACAAACTAACTTAAATCACTCCCTCTTACCATTCTTTCTGCCAAAGCAGCTAATATTTCTATAACTATTGATCCATAAATCAAATACAACCATGTAGAAAATGAAAATTTGAGCTACATCCTTGAAATAAAAAGAAATGCAAAATGGATGTAATATGTGACCCGTGAACCAATTTCGCTGACAGTAAACCTTAGTTTTCCCTATCTAGAAACTGTTAGAACTCAAACCATCTATTGTTTATTCAAAAAGGTAAAAATAAAGTCTACCTCTTCTAAGGTTAATCATGTTCTTCTTTCTCAACCAGTATCCTCTTGCATGCCCCATAGCACATGAAAGATATCCCAACAGCAGGGACCAATTTCACACAACTTGGTCCCAACCCTCTATACAAACTTGGAAGCCTTTCATTTTCAAATATGCTCACGAGAGCATGAAGCATGCTTTGATACTGTCTCCCATTGATAGCTCCAGCAGCCTGCATATGCTTGCGAGCCACCTCAAGTGGGAAAGTTCCAGTACTGGAGATTGCACTAGCTGCTGATCCAATTAAAATTTAACGCCACCAACAACCAAAAGTAAAATCTTAAAACCCAGTACATTAAAAAAGAAGATGAAAAATAACCTATCCAACAATGTAGCACTTAATAAGCAACAAAAACCTAACTTTAAAGCTTCCTTTCACCAAATCCTCATCAACATATGAACTAGATTGAGATAGGCACAAGTTGCAAAAATCCTCTACAAGGCTTTTTTCCTCAAAATCATGTACAGTTGAAAAAGGAAAGCAAAGCATTTATTAGTACATCAAATACATATTAATGAATATTGCGAGCACATAAGTGATAAAAAATATGATATACCTGGTACTCCATATAGCCAATCACGAGCACATAACAAAGCTTCTAGAGTTTGTGGCAAAAGAGAACTGAGAAACTTATCAAGAATGCAGCCACCAATACTAAATGCAGACTTTAAGGCAACAGTAGTTTGAACCATTCTAAAACCTGACCACTCAAATTATGTGGCATAAAGAATTATAGGTTAAACAATGTTGATTGTGCTTTGTTACAACTTATAAGTTCTCAATCTTACAAATAAATAATTATAGGTTAAACAGAAAATACCAAACAACATGTTAGTTAAACTTTAAAGACACAACAAAAATTAATATAATTCCATCAGACAATGTTGTACGTACAACGGAAACCAAGAACTAGAGAACCAACAAACACTGACCAATTCTTAAGTAACACGAGCTTGAATGAACAGATGAAGAACGAATGCATCCAAAACCAATCATAACACAACGAGATACAACAACAAAAAAGTTATATGCAGCAAGGCGGTTCAAGTATTCCCAATCCCAGGTAGGATGCCTTAGAACTTTATGAAGGTAGGGCAGAAGTATTACTGCCAGCAACAGTAACATGTGTTTATGTTTATATCAATTAAAACTTTGTCTTAAGAGTCTTGGAAGCTTCAATGATGAGATAGTTTATTAATTTAAATTTGTGAAAATGGTGCTTCCAGCTTTTGCTTATTGAGATTTTTTTTTTTTGGGAAGTATGTTGCTTGATTTTACCCTTTTTCTATATATGCAGTTCCTTTCAATGTGCTTTGTATGTTTTTGTCCAGAAATTATAGGGCTCATAATGCCTTTGCAACCGTTTAGCTAAATATCTATTAGAGCATCTGCACTGCGTATGCTAAATGGCATATGTAAGGAAACTTTACCATTTTCACACAAAAAGCAAGCTGCATCCGGGCTTCTAAATCTCAACTATTGCAAATTTTTTTGCAATAGTGCTACAGTGCAATTCTATATGTAGAATTGCACTATAGACTATTGGATAGATTTTTTAATCAATTTATTCTTTCTCTTTCGTCAGACTTCTCAACTCTGTCTCTCTTTCCTCACATTTCGTCTCCCTCTCTCTCTTTCTTTGTGCCGGTGGTTGGGCCTCCACACCGGTGGATCGGCGGGGAAAATGTTCTCAATGTTACCATTTCGCCATTTTCTTCAAAACCCAGTAAGCCAATCTTATCTTTTCCTTTAGATCTCTCACCAATCCTTCAAGAATCCATGTACGTTGGCTTCTCTGCTTCGACGAGTTTGCTTGCGAGCTCACACTACGTTTTAGGGCAGAGCTTCAAGATTAATGGGCAAGCTCCAGCTCTTGATCTCTCTTCTCTGCCTTCACTACCTAGACTCAAGAAGCAACAACACACAGCTCTAAAAGTAGGTATTTATGTTTCAGCTATTGTTCTTGCACTATCTGCAATTTTCGCTGTGGTTGTTCTGTGGGTATGGTTGAAGTGGGTTGTGGGTCACAGAATTGTGGTTGTGGGTTGCTCAGATTGGGTTGTGGGTTGCTTAGATTGGTGATGGGTTTGGTGGATATCAGCGTGGGTCACGGCGTTGTGGGTTGCGGGTTGCTCAGATTGGGTTGTGGGTTGCTCAGATTGGTGATGGGTTTGGTGGAGATCAGCGTGGGTCACGGCGAGGTGATGGCGAGGTCACAGCAGTGGTGGCGTGGTGGGCAGTGGGCAGTGGTGGGCATGGTGGAGGCGTGGTGGTGGTGACTAGGCAGTGGGGGCGCGGGGATAGAGGTTGAAGGAAGGTGGAGGAGAAAATTGGGAAAAACTAAAAAAGGAAAAATATATTTTATTGTGTAAATATATTATTTTAATGAGTAGAATAGGAAAATAAAAGTTAAGATGCTGAATGTATTGTAAAATGGTATTGTATAATTGATAAAGTGACTTTTTGAGATGGTAAAATAGGATAGAGTAGAATTTGCTGATGTGAATGCTCTTAGATGTTTCGTAAATGTTTCTAAATATCGTTTAGTAGATGTTTGCTAAAACTTCCTTGTCCAAATTTTCAGTAGACACCATTTCAAAAGAACCTCATTTTTTGGGAAGATGGGTTTTGTCTCAATTTATTTCACTTGAACTCATCTTTAGGAAAGACAAATTTCAAGTGAATTAAATTTTATTTTATCTCGTTTTTAGGAAATTTAAATTCCAAACTCGTTTTGAGGAAAGACAAGTTTAGGACTTATGTCTTTACAATAGACGATTTCAACTTGGAGAGCACAAAAGAACATTATATGCATGAGGTTTTTATTTTTAATTGATTAATTTATATATTATTAATCAGAATTTATTGATAAAGAAAACGAGAACTCTATGTTCACGACGGTGAACGCAAAGTATCATAAACAATTACAATCATATAAAAAAGAGAAACTAATAGAATGCTGGAAATAAAAAAAGGTGAATAAATTCCGGATTTTATGAAAACAAATGTGTGCAATTATTTGGTTTAGCAAATTCCAGATTTTATGTGTGAAGAGCGCACAAAAGAACATTGTATGCATGTAATGGGTCTTTAATTTATTATGTTATACGGTCATATTGAATTGGACATGGTTGCCAGTAATCATTAGGACATTTGTGAGTTTGACAGTTACATATGATGTACTTGTGTGTGTGTGGATAAGGTTTATTTTCACTTTAAAGCCTCACATTTTCTAGTATATAGTTTATTTTTAAGCATGTAATAAGCCAATGAAAATATATTAATTATCTCAAACAGAGCCGTGTGCGTGCAAGACTGACATCTTGATGCAATATTTACTTCTGGTGATATTTAGGAAGGCTTTGAGTTTTTCCCTAAAGTGTGTTTCTCTGCTTCGTGTGTTTCTTTTATTGATTTTATTTTTTTTTTGTTTGTAATTCTTTGATCAAGTAACGCACCCCGTGTACATGATGTCTCTTCTATTTTTACTATAATATCTGTGGGGGCAAAAATATCAACAATTGTGGGGGCAAAAATATCAACAGAAATGATGGGCCTGTGTGTGGAGCCCAAATAATGAGAATCATAGGCCCGTATGTTGGACCCAAATTGTACGCCGAGGACCTTGGCCCAGCCGAGGACTACTTAGTCTAATCTATAATGACCGAGATAAACGGAGGGGAATCTGAACAAGACTTGGGGGAGAACGACCACCTGCCCGAGAATACTAACACCTCGGACGGTCGAGGTAGGAATAGACCTTGGAAACCGGTCGGCTAGGAAAGTACCCCAGAAGTCTCTACTGATTTTATCGAACGTAGTAACTCCACACACCCAGAAAATATCCCAAAATATCAAGGAGGAAGGCTGCCAACCCCGCATTGAATGCTCCACAGCTAACCTCCTGGCCACATTTATGTGGAGAAGACATCTGAACAATAGCAGGGAGTCCCATCGTTTCTACGAAGCAAGTTCTGGAAAAAGCTGGGGGGACAAGTGTCCAAAGAGGAAGGAAAAAATCCACACGTGGATGGCTAAGAAAGGAGGGGAGGAAGTATAAAAGGGGGGAAAAAAGGAAGAATAGAGATCTTTTCGAAGTGGGAGAAAAAAAGAAAGAAAGAAAGAAAAAGAGAGAGCCTCGGACGTAGAAAGAAAAATAATATCTTAAGTGTAAAAGGGAGTTTCATCTTGGTGGAGGAGCTAGTCCCAACCGATTGAAGATCAAAATCATTCCTAGTCCAGTCCTTCTCAACCTACTCTCTACAAATTCATTGCTTAGGGGCTCTTTTGGGTCGTAAACACGAAATTGTGTCCCTACAATATCTATTACTAATCAAATCAAAATATTTGTATTTCTTTTAAACTCAAAAGGATGATTATGATTCTTATGTTTGAGGTTTTCTTCAGGTTATTTTCATAGTAAATTTGAAATTATATTGGTTGCATTGACATTTCGGGTTGAATGATTTGAGACCACTTCAAAGGTCTTATGCTTGTAAGAGAACTTTGACCTGTTCTAAGTCTGTATCTGCATGTGTAGCATTAGATAAATATACTGCAACTCTAGTTTTTTCACAAGTTGAACTATAGGCTCTACCTTGTGAGTTCTCTTAGAATTTCAATAGTTTTTAGTTTACAATTAATGTTTGTCTTAGTTGCTAAATATTTTATGAAGGCGGTGGATCAAAATGAGAAATAATTTATGATTAACCCTGAATATAAAAATACTGTTCCATGATATAAAACATTCTGTGTACGAGGCTTGCACAGCTGCGCCTATTTCTGTTCTTTTTTTCAATAGCTTTACTTTAAATAAAAGTTCCATGATATAATTCCTTGAGTAAATTATGTTTCAGTTTGCTGTAAATATTCCAAAGCAAGAGATCTTTTGGCTGTTAATTTGTACATCATTTAAATTGCATTTTGTTTGGTTTTGCAGAAGCAGGATTTTTCTTGTCAAAGAAGAGTTTAATATTGCAAAATATTCCCCCCAAAAGTAAAGCTAAAAAGACTAAAAGGGAGGATATCAATGACCTCTCCTCAATGCAAGGGAATGAAGATGCTCAAAATGAATATTTGGATGTTTCAAGGATGAATAAGAAAAAGAAAAGGAAAGAACACAATGAAGAGAATGAGAAGCTAGTAATTGAGCAAGAAAGAGAAATGAAGAAGCTTGAAAACTCTTTGTTTGGATCTCTATATTCCCCTGTTGAGTTCGGGAAGGAACACAAGGAAGAGATTCAAGACAAGCTTGAGAAAGGTTCTGCTTTATTCATAATGGATCGTTCCGCAAATAGCATGCTCTCTGTTCATGAAGAGGATGCAGAATTATCACTACTTGATTAGACATAAAAAAAAACATGGAAAAGAGAAAGAGAGATAAAGAGAATAAGGAATTAATCATATATGTAAAATACAGATTAGCTGGTTGTAAATGTGGTGTAATTTTTTTTGTTGTTGCTAAAAGTGGTGTAATTTTTGGCTAATGAAGAATAAAAGTACGTAGAAAAATAATTTCATTTTGCTGTCAACGACAAAGTAAACCAGAGTGTTTATTTATTTATTTTGTTTAACGAATGAGCAACATTAAAAATAAAGCTACTAACACAACACTTTTATAATAAAATCTATGTGACAAGTTGTTAAAGATATGTAAAAAAGTAATATCAGTTGTGAGTCTAAATAAAAATCAATTAAAACTTACAACTTGTATTATAAAACTATTGTGAAAATATATATCATAAAAGTAGTACTAAACCAATTATATTCAAGCTTATTTCAACTAGGTTTAACAAAATTTAGGATTAAAATATTCAAAATTTTATTTTAGGAGGTCTAAACAATTTTTTTTTTTCATTTTATATATAATTTTTGAACCCCTAAGTTGGCTGCAGTGTTGTCCATGTTTGCATCAAAAAATACTCTCCATTACCTATTTTCTAGGTATAAACACAGCTGAATTATTATCTTTAACTTTTATGTCTTAGATTTTATCTTTTATATATTGTGTTTTTGAAACTTCACTTTTTCGCTTTTTCTTTTTCACTTTATTTTTAAAGGTAGTTTAGCATACTTTCTACACACCAAAAAAAAAAAAAAAAGTTTTTGGGGTTGAAGTTAGGAATTTGTTGTGGGGAGTAAAAAATAAAATGATTAATTTTTTTCCTATATATAAAACTTTCATATTATTTATACTATTTATAAAAGGATTTCCCCAAGGGCTAAAAGATATGCTAGAAAGGGTGGTGATGCAAGCTGGTTGAGGACTCTTGAGGCTGAAATAAACTCACTGATGGATAAGGAAGCAAAGATGTGGAGGCAAAGGTCAAGGGTGGCTTGGCTGAAAGATGGGGATAAAAACATTAGGTTTTTTCACACTAAAGCAACGCAAAGAAGACGAATGAATTCTATCAAGGGTCTTTTTGATGAAGCCGGGCAGCAATGTACAAATCAGAATCAGATTGTGGACATTGCTATTAACTATTATTAGCACTTGTTTACATCAAGTAACCTAGATAACCTTGAAGAGGTGTTGGCCGAAATCCTTCAAAAGGTGATTGAAGAGATGAATGAGGCATTAACAGCACTATTCACAGTGGAGGAGGTGGAAAAGCCTTTTAAACAGATGGAACCCCTTAAGTCTCCTGGTCCTGACGGAATGCCCCCGCTATTTTTTTAGAGTTATTGGTCTTTGGTGGGTTTAGATGTTAAAGAGTCTATTTTGATGTACTTAAATTTTGGTATGCTCCCAAAATCCCTTGGACACTTTTCATTACTCTCATTCCAAAGGTAAAAAATCCAGAACAGATCTCTCAATATCGCCCAATTAGTTTGAGCAATGTTTTATATAGGGTTTTCTCAAAAGTCTTGGCAAATAGACTAAAACCCTTCTTACCACAATTGGTGTCGGAACATCAAAGCGCTTTTATTTCAGATAGGCTAATATCCAATAATGTTTTGGTGGCTTTTGAGACTCTTCACTATATGAGAAATCATTGTACAAGGAAAACAAGGTTTATGGCTTTAAAACTTGATATGAGTAAAGCCTTTGATCGTGTGGAGTGGAGGTACATGGAGAAAGTTTTGGTGGAGATGGGCTTTTGTGATAAATGGGTGAAACTCATGATGGAATGTATTAAAACATCAACCCATTCTATCTTGATCAATGGGGAACCCCATGGCAATATTGTGCCTTCGAGAGGACTTAGGCAAGGCAACCCCCTCTCGCCTTACCTCTTTCTTTTCTATACTAAAGGGCTGCACGGCCTGATTACTAAGGCAGCCAATAGTGGAGACATTCGAAGAGTTTCCATTTGAAAAAATGGACAAACTAACGCATCGATTGTTTGCAGAAGATAGCCTTGTTTTTTGCAAGTCCACAGAAGCTGAATGCCATACACTACTCCATGTATTATCTACCTACGAGAGTGCATTTGGGCAACAAGTGAATTGAGCAAAAACCAACCTATTTTTCAGCAAATCCACAACTCCAAACATGCAGATTTTAATCAATAAATGCTCTCGGGGTTGAGGTGGTGCAGCAATATGAAAAGTATCTTGGCTTGCCTTCCTTTATGGGCAGAAACAAAAGAGTAATACTACAGATACAAACTATTTTACAATATTTTTACAAACTGCTGATGCGGCAAATTCTTACTATTTCTAATATGGGCCCATCACTAACATCACATTTTTACTTGCAACAATTATTTGGAAAATATTAAAGTCACATCAGCAGTTTGTAAAAATATTGTAGAATAGTTTATATCTGTAGCATTACTCGAAACAAAAAGGCAAGCTTTAATAATATTAAACAACAGAGTTGGAAAAAGCTCTAAGGATGGGAGGGAAAATTGCTTTCACGAGCGGGAGGGAAATTTTAATCAAAGCAGTTGCCCAAGCTTTTTCTACGTACACCATGTCATGCTTTAAGCTCCCCCTTGGTTTATGCCATGATATTGAGTCTCTTATTTGTCGCTTTTTTTGGAGACAAAGTGGCAACAACAGAAAGGTAAATTGGATAAAATGGCAGAAGCTTTGCAGGCCAAAATCTTAGGGGGGGACTCGGCTTTAAGGAGCTGCCAAGATTTAATGACGCCGTATTAGCAAAACAGACGTGGTAGCTTCCACGAACCTGATTCTTTATTCTATAAAGTCTTCAAAGCCAAATACTTCCCAAACAGCTCGGTAATGGAGGCAAAGATTCCAAACTCTGCATCTTACGCTTGGAAAAGTATCATCAAAGGGAGAGAAGTCATAAGGAGAGGTGCAGTTTGGAGGATTGGAAGAGGGGAATCTGTTCGGGTGTGGGGAGATAATTGGCTACCAGGGGCTGACACGAATAGAGTATTATCTCCATGTTGGTATGATGCAGGAAACTTCACAGTCAGCCTATTCATTGATCAAGTTAATTGCAAATGGAAAGAAGACTTGCTGGATTACTATTTGATGGACTTTGAGGCAGCCAAAGTAAAAGCCATTCCCTTGCAAAAAACACAGCAGCAAGACTCTCTGACTTGGCCACACAATCCCACGGGTGAGTATACTGTGAAATTGGATACAAGTTTCTGCAAAAAGAATTCCAAAACCAGCAACCAAGTCCCTCAAATTCAGAAGCAATGAAGCCTTTGTGGCAGCAAATTTGGAGATTGAATGTTCCCTCGAAGGTAAAGAATTTGGTGTGGAGAGCATGTAAAGATTCGTTGCCAACGAAGTCAAATCTGGTTTGAAGAAGAATAGTTGAAGAAGACACATGTGATTGTTACAAAAGTCATCGTGAAGATGTGATTCATGCCTTATACTCTTGCCCTAAACTCCAAGACTTTTGGAGTAAATGCCCACAATGGAAACAAGCAAATCTGTTGCTATGCCCGACCTTTATTGACATTATGAGTATTATCTTGGCTGAACAAAAGCACCCTGAGTTGTTTTCAATGGTGGTATGGACCATATGGCACTAGCGGAATAATAGTCGCCTTGGTAAAAAAGTGTTGCTGCCTTCTCAAATTCTGGAGCAAGCATGGGAAAAATTGCAGGAATTCTCCTTACTTCACAATCCCACATCACCACCTAGAACTACACCGGCTTCTTGTTGGAGACCTCCAGACCACGATTATGTAAAATAAATTTTGATGGTGCACTTTTTAGCAAGAAAAACTGGGCTGGAATTGGCGTTGTCATACGCAATGAAGCAGGGCTGGTATTGGCTTCACTTTCATAGCAAATACCTTTATTCGCAACAGTATTAGAGGTAGAGACACTTGTTGCAAGAAGAGCTCTTAAGTTTGCAGCTGAGATAGAAGTAAACAGAGTTATTCTTGAAAGGGATTCTTCAATTCTCATCAAAGCACTCCAAGGTAAAAACCTTAGCTCAATTTGGTCACATAGCAAAGGATGTTAAATACATTGCTTCATGTCTTTAACACTGTATGTTTTCACATGTTCTAAGGCATTGTAATAAAGTGGCTCATGCTTTAGCAAGAAGAACGCTTTCCTACCCTCATATGTTAGTTTGGATGGAAGATGTTCCACTAGACGTTTTTGATGTATTCCAGGATGATTTGAATGGCCTTGTTTAATAAAATGAAAAGTATTGCTTCTCAAAAAAAAAAAAATTAAATAAATAAAAGGATTTCCCTTTTTAGATTGAACTTTTATATGGTTCAGAAATACCCCTAGACCCTACATTTAATAGGGACAAAATTTGAGGACAACCTAGTAAAAATATATCTCCAAGACTCTAATTTTAAGTAAAATGCTTACAAAATAGGACACTTTACTACTAATCCATGTCTTCAAGACAAACTTATCCAAAAATTAAAATTAAAAAAAAAAAACTTTTCAATCCATTTTGATATTTCCCTCATGAACATGTTCCAATTTTTTTTTTTTTAAACTTTATCAAAACTCACCAGTTTATTTTATTTTATTTTTTGAATTTCCGGTTTCCTCAATTTCTAATCTCACGTACACTAGTATACAATAATCTAAAAACATTATTCTAAATAAAATTTAGTGTATAATATAACTATATTGTTCAATAGTTTAAAAAAATTATTGATAGTTTAAAGATCGATAAGACAAAAACCATTGAATACTGTAGTGGGCCTTTTTGTGCAGTATTGGGCTGGACTGCTTCCTGCCGTGTTAGGCCTAAAATGTTCTGGATCAGGGAGTTGGGACCGGTCCAATTGCAACCCACCTTGGTCCAGCTTATGCGCAAACCATACCTCGTTTACCAAGATTTTGATCACATGCCCATAGCAGGCAGAGATGCTAAAGTAATTATGGCAGACAAATATAATAAAGATGGTAAAAGAGATTTGTTCACTATTTAGACAAAAGAAAATAATGGGTCATTGCAAGGAACACATGTTTCGTGAAACGGCAACAAAAAATAAATATTGAAGAGGTAGTAACAAGTTTATTGAATCAAAATAAACATCAGTCTGTTGTGCTAAGTTACGCTACAGGGTCTAAGTCAAGAAGGAAGTCATTTCCTCAACGCAAATAATCTCTCCAGAGAAGAAATTAGTTGCTTTGAGGGAGCAAGCCTAAATGACTTGTGCCTAGAGAAGTCCTTCTGCCATTAGCAGAGAGCATAGGTTTGAGAGGGAGAAAGGGAATCAACCTATTTGGTACATGTCTGCCACTCTATTCTCACTATTTTGTTTTCCTGTTCTCTCTAATTCTTTCTTTCTTCGCTTTATCTTTCGATGTTTTCTTAGTTGTTGTGATTCTCTCCTTAGAGGTTGCTATTGCCATCCTCCCCCATTTTCGTGCACAGTGGGTGTCCTTTATATAATGCCTGCCGTGGTTGGCTTTTACCATTTTAGCCTTTAACCATCTTTGTTTGGTGTGGGTGTCCTTGCCGACCATTACTGATTGGTCAGTCGCCCAGCCAGCACCATTTACCTGTGTTGGCTGTGCCACTCCACATTAGCAGGCAAAGAAAACTATTTTGTTTGTTTGTTTGTTTGTTTGTTTGTTTGCTTGCCATGGCATTCTTACTTTCCACGGTGTGGGTGCTCTCTCTCTCTCTCTCTCTCTCTCTCTTTCTCTCTCTCTCTCCTCAATGGCATGCACCTAGTAGTTCCAACTCAGCCTTGCTTCTTTTGGGCGGTATGTCATCCCAGCAGGACACTTCTCCCAAAAGAGCCTGAGTAGGAACCTCAAAATAGGTTCTCCCCTCTCCCCACCGCCAGACCATGCCCTCTTACCTCTGACCCATAACCCACCACTTCCTGTATTGGCTAGGTACAGGCTGGTGGTGTCTGGACCTTGCGCGTGCCTCAATTCCATGTTCGTCCAAAATTTGTCTGTTGCTCATGCGTATACCGCGGTTTAAGGGTCCGTCTATCCGTTCTGCCGTTCATCCTTGACTTCTTATGGCGTGGGCTGTTTTCCTGATTTCTCATTCTTTATGGCTTGCTCCTTTAGGGGCTGGGCTTTGCCCAATTGTGGGCTTCCTTTCTTTCATGCCATTCTTCGTGTTTTATTTTTACGGTCTTGCTGTTACTTCCTGCCATATCATTCTGCTATTCCTGCTATGATGTTATTTGACCCAAAATTGCTAGGCATCTTTGGGCTTGCTGCTTATTTCTTTTTTGATGGCCTAATAAGCTTATCAAGCCTTTTTCCACATTGCTCGCAGGCTCCTGTATCCTGTTCACTTTCTGTTGGGCATCCTTGGCCCATTTACTTTCTTTGGGGCATCCTTGGCCCTTTCTAATCCTGTGCTTCCCATGGGCTTTTACTAACTCTTTGGGCTTCCTTGGCCCAATTACTTTATACTTCATCGTTGGGGCTTATAGACTCTTCATTGCCCCATACTTTCTTTACTTACATTACTTTGGGCCTGCTGTGGCAGCTATGACCTATTCTCACTTTTTCTACGTCCATACTGCCCATGCGTTTGCTACTTTTCTCTTTTCGAACCCTTTTAGGCCCATTTACTTCCTCAAGGTTCATTTTGCTTGCTTTATGGGCCCATGATCCATTATTCCTGCTGTTTGGACTTAATGGCTTTTCTATCCAATTGCTAACTCTCTTCTGTCTACGTTGTTGGACTTCTTCTTCCTGCTGGGCTTTAAAAAAAAAAAAAATGAGCATCTACAAATACATAAATAGATATAATAGATTCTAAAAAATATTTATAATTAAATAACTAAAAATACATTTTTGTCAAAATAATAATAATTTATTATATTTTTGATGAATTAAATATAATAATTTATTATATTTATATGTAATATCAATTAAATAAAAATATAGACAAAGAAGAATAGTAACACACTTAGGAGTAGGACTAGTAGTAAACATGAAATTTAAAAAAAATAGTCACTGATATAAATTTTTATTTTTGAAGTATATGACTTATTAAGCATTCATGTGGTTATTTTCTTAGAATTGAAGCAAACACTAAAAGATTTCTTGAATTTGGAAATATGTAGAATACTTGTCAAACTACCTTAATAGACATAAAGAAAACATGGAAAAGAGAAAGAGAGATAAAGAGAATAAGGAATTAATCATAAATGTAAATACAGATTAGTTGGTTGTAAATGTGGTGTAATTTTTGGTTTTTTTTTTGTGTGCTAAAAGTGGTGTAATTTTTGGCTAATGAAGAATAAAAGTACATAAAAAAAAAAACAATTTCATTTTGCTGTCAACGACAAAGTAAGCCAGAGTGTTTATTTATTTATTTTGTTTAACGAATGAGCAATTTTAAAAGTAAAACTACTGACACAACAATTTTATAATAAAATTTATGTGATAAGTTGTTAAAAGTATGTAAAAAAATAATATCAGTTGTGAATCTGGATAAAATCAATTACAACTTACAACTTAACTTGTATTGTAAAACTATTGTGAAAATATATATCTTAAAAGTAGCACTAAACTAATTATATTCAAGCTTATTTCAATTGAGTTTAAACAAAATTTAGAATTAAAATATTCAAAATTTTATTTTAGGTCAAAACAATTTTTTTTTCATTTTATATATAATTTTTTGAACCCCTAAGTTGGCTGCAGTGCTGTCCATGTTTGCATCGAAAAATAATCACCATTACCTATTTTCTAGGTATAAACACAGCTGAATTATTATCTTTAACTTTTATTTCTTAGTTTCTATCTTTTATATACTGTGTTTTTTAAACTTCACTTTTTTACTTTATCTTTTTTCATTTTTTTTAAGTACTTTAGCACAATTTAAACAAAAGCATTTTCAATAAAAAAACAAAATAAGCTGATCTAGCCGAACACACAAAAAAAAAAAAAAAAAACCCTTCCATGAGACTTTCGTCACGTTTTCTACTATAGCAGTAAATAAAGATAAAGAAGAAGAAAAAATAAAAAACCAACAAAACCCTCGACGACCGCCGCTCCCAGTTGGGTCCCCTCTCACCTCTGTTCTCGTTCACTTGTCTCTCTCTCTCTCCCCGTTTCATTGATAAACTATCTTCTCGCCATTGCTTTGCAAGGTAAACCTTAACCTCTATTTTTCAATACAATAACCAATTCATATTTGTTATTATGCTTCATGATTCCCCATTAAAGGTTCTTTCTTTTTTGGGTAGAACTGAGAAACCCTAATAAAAATTATTTCTTTTTCAAAAAAAATTTGTTTTCTATTATCTGGGTGTGTTTTGTTTTTGAAGTGTGTATGTGAGAGAGAGAGAGAGAGAGTATTGTTTGGCTGAGGTGGTTTCTAGTGTTTTGTTGTAGGAACTAGGAAGTAATATTGTGGAAGCAATTAAAGCTTCAATTTCTGGAGGCTCATGCGTTGGTATGAACTACACCCACATAATTTTTTGTTTTAGGAACTGCACTTTTGTGACTGGATTTCATTCTCTTTCATTTTGGTGACTGAAAAACTTGAAATGAGTGAAATTTTCTTTACCAAGTTACTAGTTTATTGGGGTGTTCGTTCAAACCGAAAAACCCTAGTAGCATGATACAAATACCACATTTTATCTTCTCTTTTCTTTTCTTCAGCCGCCCCCTTCCCCAATTTTCTCTATGTCTCTACCCTTCTCACTTCAGTCGCCTCCCAAAAAAAAGAAAAGAAAAAAGAAAATACAATCTTCTTGATTCTGAGTGTATGTTTCTTGTGTTTGCTTGGTGCTTGGTGTTTGGGTGCTGAGAAAATGTAGGAAAGCAAAGGGAAATAGGTTTTTCCTTATTTTGGTATGTTCTCTAAATATATACATGATTTTGAGCATATTTTTTTGTGTTTGCTTGCTGTTTGGGTGCTGAGAAAATGTGGGAAAGCAAAGGGATATATATTTTTTTTCTTTGATCTGTTTGGTTTCTAAGAAAACACGGTGTGATGTTTGCTTAATCTTAGTTTGTGTTTTATGTTTTTTTTTTCCTGTGTTGCTCTGTATTTTGTGTTGAAAACAGAGTCTGTGTTGGTTGCTTTTCTTGTTAGTTTTTGTACTGATTTTGTCTTCCAATAAAGTCTCTGTTTGATGAAAAAAATTCTTCTTTTCTATTTTTTTTTCTTGCTTTTGTTTCTCACATACCAAACACCGAAACTCAACTGAATGGAACCGAAACCGAATGCAATGTCGGTTTGGCGTTCCTTCCTTACAAGTAGGTTTCGGTGCTCAATATGTTCAAACCGAAATTCTCGGTTCGGTGCAAAAACTGTCTTCAACACCGACCGAACGGAACTGATTACACCCCTAGTTTACATTATATACTGGTGCCTTGTATGAGATATTGTATTCCCAGGTAGTAATTTGTGTCTACTATTAAGCCTTTTCAAAAAAAATGTCAACCCCTTTTGAATTGCAATTGTGCATTGCCACCAACATATTAATGGAGGATATAGGAACCCAAAATATTTTTGGAGAGATATATTTGCAATGTGATTTTCTTCCAATTTTGTTATGTGTTTTTTTTTTATATGATTAGAACCTTTTGGTTTGTGAAAATTATAGGCAATACGTAATACAAATAGTGGTGGTTTTGAGTAGCATTATATTACACAGCTTTGGAATTGTCAAGTGTTGTAATTGGGTCTGTGAGTGTATGCGTTACTCTCTAATGTATTATTTGGGTTCTCAATGATTTATATATATATATATATATATAGTTTTATATATTTATTTTGTTTCTAAGAATGGTTAGTTGTCTCGTTTAATCGCTCCATGTCTTTATTGCAGGATCTTGATCTTAGAAAGCTAGGAGTAAGGAAGCCTCCCAAAAGGCCTGAGTTTGAAGTTCCTACAGAGGAGGTTCTGAAAAGTGCAGAATTGAAGGTAAGCTTATATGGTTTTGTACATTCCCTCCTATATGATGAATAAAAAATTACATTATAAAAAGATTTTACATTTTTTTTAATGTGGAAGTGGGATTGCTATTGCTGTACAGTGGTAGGTCCAATCATATTCCATGCTCATCACTAAATTGAAACACTTATTTTTGAATTCTTTATATGAGTGGACTTCACCATCACTGTCAATTTTCTGTAGAGGGTGTTCCTAGAATCTATGGATTCCTTTAGTTGTTGCTGTTACTTTTTGTGTATATCTTGTGTTCAGTTTTGTCTCTACTTCTGTACACAGCTCGTGTACTGGGGTAGCACACATTTTGGCTTTTAATGAAATTTGTTCACACACACACACACATAAACGAGAATGATAAAATTGTAGTGGTTGTGTTTTTTTGAGTATTGATCAGCTGGCCGATCTGTATGTATAATCAATGAATTGGGAAGATCCTGAGATGGTGCATTTCATTGTCGTAGTTTTTTATAACTGATATATATATACATATATATTTGTAAATTAATAATTGAATATGAAAACGGGACATTATGGAGATCAGACATCCTTAGTGGTCGTTTGAATAGTATGCAGCTTCCTTGACCTTTTTCGTGACTCATGACTAGACTTAATAATCAGTTAGTCTTGTTCCTTAGGTTGCTCACTAGGATGCCTTAGAACTTGATGAAGGTAGGGCAGAAGTACTGCTGCCAGCAGTAAAATGGTTTTATGTTTATATCAATTAAACCTTTGTCTCAAGAGTCTTGGAAGTTTCAAAGTCTTTGTCTTATGATTCCAGCTTGTCTTATGTGGTTAGTTTGGCAGGAACGTAACAACCGTATCTTTGAAGATAATGAGAGATCCTTAGATCTTTTAAACATATTCTTTTTGGTACCTTATTTTAGTGGGCTTGCATTTGGGGTCTTACACAATGTATTTCAGTTTCTGCTTTCCTACAATCTGTTAGCTTTAGCTCTTGAGATTTTTGTATTTTTTCATGTCCAGAGTGTTCATCATCATGAACATGGTGTTCATTTTATTCAATAAAAATTTTATTACCTGTCAAAAAAAAAAAAAAATTTTGTGAAAATGGTGCTTCCAGCTTTTGCTTATTGAGATTTTTATATTTTTTAGGAAGTTGATGTTGCTTGATATTACCCTTTTTCCATATATGCAGTCCCTTTCAAGGTGCTTTGTATGTTTTTGTCCAGAAATTATAGGGCTCATAATGCCTTTGCAATTGTTCTGCTAAATATCTATTAGATGTTTCGTAAGTGTTTCTAAATATGTAGGAGATGTTTGTTAAAACTTCCTTGTGCAAATTATCAGTAGACACCATTTCAAAAGAACCTCATTTTTTGGGAAGTTGGGTTTTGTCTCAATTTGTGTCATTTGAACTCATCTTTAGGAAGGACAAATTTCAAGTGAATTAAATTTGATTTGATCTCATTTTTAGGAAATTCAAGTTCTAAAACTCATTTTGAGGAAAGACAAGTTTAGGACTTATGAACTTGTCTTTACAATAGACGATTTCAACTTGGAGAGCACAAAAGAAGAACATTATATGCATGAGGTTTTTTTTTTAAATTAATTAATTTGTATATTATCAATCAGAATTTATTGATAAAGAAACGAGAACTCTATGTTCACGATGGTGAATGCAAAGTATCATCAACAATTACAATCAAATCAAAAAGAGAAACTAATAGAATGCTGGAAATAAAAAATGGTAGTAAAGTGAATAAATTCCAGATTTTATGAAAGCAAATGTGTGCAATTATTTGGTTGTACAAATTCCAGATTTTATGTGTGAAGAGAGCACAAAAGAACATTATATGCATGTAATAGGTCTTTAATATTATGTTATATGGTCATGTTGAATTGGACGTGGTTGCCAGTAATCATTAGGACATATGTGAGTTTGACAGTTACATATGATGTACGCGTATGTGTTTGGATAAGGTTTATTTTCACTTTAAAGCCTCACATTTTCTAGTACATAGCTTATTTTTAAGCAAAGTAATAGGCCAATGAAGATATTTTATCTCAAACAGACCTGTGTGCATGCAAGATTGACTTCTTGATGCTATATTTACTTCTGGTGATATTTAGGAAGGCTGTGATCAAGTAATGCACCCCGTGTCCATGATGTCTCTTCTATTTTTACTAAAATATCTATTACTTATCAAATCAACATATTTGTATTTCTTTTAAACTAAAAAAGGATGATTATGATTCTTATGTTTGAGGTTTCCTTCTGGTTATTGTCATTAGTAAATTTGAAATTATATTGGTTGCATTGACATTTTGGATTGAACGTTTTGAGATCACTTCAAAGGTCTTTTGCTTGTAAGAGAACTTTGACCTGTTCTAAGTCTGTGTATCTGCATGTGGAGCTTTCGATAAATATACTGCAACTCAGTTTTTTCACAAGCTGAACTATATTATGGGCTCTACCTTTTGAGTTCTCTTAGAATTTCAATATTTTTTAGTTTACAATTAATGTTTGTCTTGGTTGCTAAATAATTTACAAAGGTGGTGGATCAAAATGAGAAATAATTTATGATTAACCTGGATATAAAATTACTGTTCCATGATATAAAACATTCCATGTACGAGTCTTGTGCAGCTGCGCCTATTTTTGTGCTTTTTTTCAATAGCATTACCTTAAAAAAGAAGTTCCATGATATAATTCCTTGACTAAATTATGTTTCAGTTTGCTGTAAATATTTCCAACGCAAGAGATCTTTTGGGTGTTAATTTGTACATCATTTAAATTGCATTTTGTTTAGTTTTGCAGAAGCAGGATTTTTCTTGTCAAAGATGAGTTTAATATCGCAAAATATTCCCCCCAAAAGTAAAGCTAAAAAGACTAAAAGGGAGGATATCAATGACCTCTCCTCTATGCAAGGGAATGAGGATGCTCAAAATGAATATTTGGATGTTTCAAGGATCAATAAGAAAAAGAAAAAGAAAGAACACAATGAAGAGAATGAGAAGCTAGTAATTGAGCAAGAAAGAGAAATGAAGAAGCTTGAAAACTCTTTGTTTGGATCTCTATATTCCCCTGTTGAGTTCGGGAAGGAAGACGAGGAAGAGATTCAAGACAAGGCTGAGAAAGGTTCTGCTTTATTCATAATGGATCGTTCTGCAAATAGCATGCTCTCTGTTCATGAAGAGGATGCAGAATTATCAGAAATAAGCAATGACGAGCTAGAAACTAAGCAAAGAAAACCAGTCTGGGTGGATGAGGAAGAGGATAAAACCAACATAAATATTGCTAAAGTTAACAGATTAAGGAAGTTGAGGAAGGAAGAGGATGAGAGTTTGATTTCAGGTTCAGACTATGTGTCGAGATTGAGGGCTCAGCATATTAAGCTGAACCCTGGCACAGAGTGGGCCCAATTTGATTCAAGGTCAAGGAATGATACATCTTTTGATGATGAATCATCGGATGAAGAAAATGGGGCAGTACTGGCCCATAATTACAAGAATGTTGAAGCTGTTGAAGATATTCTTCAAACAAATGAAAGCCTTGTTGTGAGGAGCAGCACTAAGTTGTTGCCTGGACGTCTTGAATATTCAAGACTTGTAGATGCAAATGCAGAGGATCCTTCAAATGCTCCAATAAATTCAGTTCAGTTCCATCGAAATGCGCAGCTGCTACTAGCTGCAGGATTGGATCGAAGGCTTAGATTTTTTCAGATTGACGGCAAACGGAATACCAAGATACAAAGTATCTTCCTTGATGATTGCCCCATTCGAAAGGCATCTTTCTTGCCTGATGGGTCTCAGGTTATTGTGGCAGGAAGGAGAAAGTTCTTCTATAGCTTTGATTTAGTGAAGGCAAAAGTTGATAAAATTGGCCCCCTGGTTGGCAGGGAGGAGAAAAGCTTGGAAGTTTTTGAGGTTTCCCCTGATTCAAGTACAATTGCCTTTGTGGGAAATGAAGGTTATATCTTGCTGGTTTCTACCAAAACAAAGGAACTGATCGGGACACTAAAGATGAATGGAACAGCTCGTTCTTTAGCTTTTGCTGATGATGGTCAGCAATTATTGAGTTCTGGTGGTGATGGCCAGGTCTACCATTGGGACTTGAGAACAAGGGCTTGCTTCCATAAGGCTGTCGATGCAGGTTGCATAAATGGTACAAGTCTTTCAACTTCCCCAAATGGAAAATTGTTTGCAGCTGGTTCAGACAGTGGGATTGTGAATGTTTACAACAGAGAGGAGTTCTTAGGGGGCAAGAGAAAGCCTATCAAGATCATAGAAAATCTAACCACCAAAGTGGACTTTCTGAAATTTAACAATGATGCTCAAATATTGGCTATTTCATCTAGCATGAAGAAGAACAGCTTAAAGTTGATACACGTTCCATCATTTACGGTATTCTCAAACTGGCCTCCCCTCAAGAAGTCCCTACAATATCCACTGTGTTTGGATTTCAGTCCTGGTGGTGGTTTCATGGCCATGGGAAATGCTGGTGGAAAAGTTTTGTTATACAAGCTGCATCATTACAATCAAGCTTAAAAATGAATGTGACATTTCATTCCAAGCTATCAGAAGCCTCGTTTGACTGAGGCCCAAAGATGATCTGATTGTAGCATCTCTTTTCTTTTCTGAGATTACTGGTTGGAAAGGTTTCATATTGTTAGTGGATAAAGTAAAGCCTTGAATTCTTGTTTTTTTTTTTATTTGGTTAGTTGCAGTAACTCTAGCTTGTACTGGTAGTTGGTAGCAGAAAAGCTTTCTGCAGAAATTTTGCGCTATGTCGGCTTGTTTTTGTTTTGTTGCATCATTTGTATTGCTTTTAATCCCTTGCTGTATTAATTACAATCTGACAATCCTTCTTTTATTGAAATGATTATAAACCGCTCTCTTCCAGGATAAATGGCTATGGATTTGTGATCTCCTAGTCAGGTTGTGCCTGAATAGGCACCTTGTAGCCACATTCTTACTATCCCACACAAAAAGGGTACCTTGCTGGCCACATTCTTCCCATTGGGCTAAACTTACAGATTTGTTTTGAAGGCTAATCAGTCTTACTGTCCTGGATATACAAAGAGTTCAGGACCTTCTCTATCTCAATTTATTCTTACCAAAGCAACTATACTTTCAGCAAGTGACAGTGAAACATCAGGTGAATGTATTTTTTGTCTCTTTCCTAAGTTTAGCATTGGTTTTTACCTGAATCCTCCTCCCAATCAAGATGATAACGAGTAGTTTCCATTATTGGCTGAATCAGCACTTTCTGAATTAAAATCCAACTGACTTGCCACACTAGGTGAATGAAAATACATTTTGTGCAAAAGATGAGGAATAACAAATAACTTGGTTCATCTTAATTTTAATTCAATCTTTTCACGTTATTTCTGTATAAGACAATGTCTTTTCTTATCATAATCTTGAACTTTCTCCCTTGGTTGAACCATAAAATGAAAATCCCATATGATATCCCTACTTATAAAAATCTTCCACGGGCCGAAGTGATTATGAAATAAATCCATTTCATGATTTAGATTAACTATTATAAATTTAAATGTGTATCCAAAATCTGATCATATTCTTTTTTAGTGCACAAAATTATGTCATTTAAAAATTTTAAATGACACAACATTGTTAGATTTAGGAAATCAAATTGTAATTGTAATAAACTGAATTGTTTTCATTTCAAGTGAAATGGAGAGAAATCATATTCTGATCATGGAAACATACTAATGTTCCCTTACAAGTTCTCTTCAAATAATTATATAAATTAACTGGTCAGCATGCCACAACATGGCAAGATGTTCTATTATTTGCTAAAACATAAGTGTTTGGGAACGGTCAAAACCTTTCAATAGCTAGAACGTATTCTTTTAAATCAATAAATAAAGTAGGTAAATTGAGTTAAGCTGGGCTCATTTTACACCTCTAATTGATCAGCCTATAATGTAACTGGGTACCCATAAATTCATTTTAAAATAAGATAAAGATAATAATGAAAATTAGAAGATATAAAACAAATCTTGTTATTATTAAACTAGAATGTCAGCTCATGTGCAATGCACCTAGTGCCTAGTGGCATAAGCATTTCTACCTATATATACTCCTAAGCCCACATACCCTCTTGGTCTAACCTTAAAGGGCTTACATTAGTTCTTCTCATTGCCTTGTTTGTTTGGTCTTCAAGCTTTGAGAATTTCAGTGCTTCGCAAAGTTACGTACCACAACCAAGTCATTGGAACTATGCCATCTTTAATGTACTAGAGTATGGTGCTAAAGGCAATGGATATGCAGACGACACAAAGAGGTTCTATAAAGCCTTCTTAGTTCATAAAATTTCAAATCGTACATAGCCAATCAATATATACTCATTATAAAAACAAAAAATATATGCTTTTTTCATATTTTAGATATAATTTTAATCTAGATTGTTGATTCTTGAGGTACAGATGAGGTAAGTTTATAAAGCTATGTACCCAATAAATTCAGCTTATTGAACATGTTAGCTTCATTATGAATTTAATTAGACAACCAAAGATGAGTATCAATATTTTAGAAACTTGAAGATGATTTCTACTGTTTAGTGATGACTCTAACAACAAAATTTGCTAACTGATTCATTGGCCAAATGCAAAATTTTCTGTTAAAAAACAAAATCAAACATGTAGTTCCAAGTTGTCAAGCAGAAGGAAGAGTCATGGAATGGTTACCCACTATGTGTTGCGACACTTGGTGCAAACGTGAGGGGTAATCAGCTGGTTACTTCAAGATTAAAATATTTGCTTGCATATAACGAAATGGCCACATAAGCATGAAGGAAACAAAGTCAAAGGGAAATCATAATCATTAAAAAATAGAAGGAAAAGAAGAAGAAGCAGAATATTGGATAGTCAACCAGTTGTTATCCCTTATTAATTTCCTTTCTTTTTTTTTTGGGTGTCAACTAATTTCTAATTTCTATTATTGTAGAGTTGGTAAAGATCCCATGTAGGCATGTAGCAGTACAAAATACAAATTAAGACCAATATCTAAATGACATCACACATCAACACCAAAACTCTTTAAATTTCGCAATATTTTTTTATTGGATGTGAATTTTGAAAATCTAGCTATTGGATTGCATATTTTTATTATATCGTTCATGTTTACAAAATTTCAAAAAGATCAAAAAATAATGCCATCAATCAAATGTTTAAATTTTAAATTTTTGTAATCTAAAATTATGCATAAAAAATGAGTCTATTGATCAAATAGTAAATAATATCCAATTTGAACGAAATTTGACATATGTGTTATGAACATAAATAACATGAAATCTAACAGCTAAATTTTCAAAATTCACATTTAATAAAAAAAATATAGGGGGAGTTTAAAAGATTTCTCTCCAAACTAGTTTGAAAAAAATTATTACCATTAGCGTTATTTTTTGACAAATAATTGTGATTCGTAACCCATGACTGCAATTATTAATAGTACTGTTAGAATATATGCTCTCTCTTTTTTTCTTTGGCTAGATTATTATTTTTTAACTTGTCCATCTAATAATGCAATGCAGGCACTTGAAGCAGCATGGGCAGCAGCTTGCAAAGTGGGAGGATCAACCATGGTTATTCCATATGGATTTGTGTTCCTCGTCAAACCAATCACTTTCTCTGGCCCAAATTGTCAACCAAACATTCAATTTCAGGTTCACTAATAAATTATCAACCCCATATTTCATTACCATATCAGCTATATTTATATCTATGTAATATCTAATAGTCAAAGTATAATATTTAATGTTATTACGTTTTCGTTGAGTCACATCATTAACCGTGTTACTATTTTTTATTGAGTTGTTCCCCTAAGTTTTTAATAATATTAAATATATTAAACCATCCTAGATATTATTAGGAAAAAAAAAGTCCAAGATGAATGTATAAATTCAATTGGTTAATATATTTAATACTACCAGAAAATTAGAAGAACAAATCAATATAAATAAAGGTGGTGTGATTGATGATTTGGTCCAGTTCGGTACATTTGATCTATTAGTCCAGTTTGGTTCAGTCATTATGTTTTGCGCAGTTCGGCCTATTTAGGTCCACTACGGCCCATTACAGTCCAATAGGTGCATTTTGGTTGTTTTGGTCCAATTTGGTCTGCTTTGGTCCATTTTTTGCACTTACTTTAAAATGGAAAAATTCAAATTTGGGTTGAGAGTACCTATTCTTAAATATGAGTTTTAAAAAAATAAATAAATTATCAAAATAAATTCTAAATAGATGACAAAAAGTAATAATATTATTTTTAATTGTTTAATTTAATGATTTATGGTATTATATTTTTTTTGTGTTCTTTTTTCCCCTTAGTTGATGTTAGTATTTTAGTCATTGAGTGAATTGCACAATTTTAGTGTTTTGATGCAATATAATTTGAATTTGAAGATCAATTTCTAAGTCATATAGAAATTAGGAGATTGTTGTAACTATGGTTCTCATAAGTTTTTTAGTGATTCGTTTGAGTACATGAAAGCTTTTTTTTTTTTTTTCACATGTGAAGCTCATCTTACAATGTATATGTTATTCAACATACCATGGTCGAAATTCATCTATAAATAAATTTATTGATCTCTCCATTCTTTAATAAGAATGATGATATATATTTTCATACAAGCACTCAAAATAGTTAATATAACAAAACAAGGCCACACAAAGTAAGCACTTATGTTGATGATTTTGTTGCGTAGTTGGAAGAAACACTAAACTTTTTATTGAACAAAAATAAAAATAAAAATATCAACACAAAAAATAGTAACTGTCTTGCGCATTGTGTGGGCCCTAGACTAATAACCATTATGCTAAAATGTGTGGCACTACACTTATTCTAATTCTTATTGTTAAATATACGAGTCAGTACTTACTAGTCAAATACAATGCAGTTGGATGGAAAAATTATAGCCACTACAAGCTCTCAACCTTGGGGTTCAGGTCTCTTACAATGGCTGCAATTCAAAAATCTCAAAGGAATTACAATTTTAGGAAAAGGTGTTATAGATGGACAAGGCTCAGCCTCGTGGAATGACTATGGAAGAATGCCAAGCACCAAACCAACGGTAGCAACCTTAACTTGTGCTCTACTATTCACGATGATCTAGCAATGCTGTACTCTAAAAGAGCTTTTGTATATGTATGGTGCTATTATGGTAAACAGGCATTGAGGTTTTATGGAAGTAAAGCTGTGACAGTAAGCGGACCCCACCCCAAATTTGACAATTGCATAGGAGTTCAGGTTTTCGACATACGTATTTCAGCCCCAGCTGACAGCCCCAATACAGATGGAATTCACCTACAAAACTCCCAAGATGTAACCATTTACAGAGCTAATTTTGCATGTAGTATGTAACTCTAAAATTCTAAATGGAAAATGCTATAGCTCCTATTAACATTATTACATAAAACTTAATAGTAACGGGTAATGAATGTGGTAAAATTTATAGTATCCCTATTCCCTAACATCACTCATTCTAGATAGGAGTAGAATTATATCGTAATTTCACAAACACTATCAGCAGTTGTTCACTTGCTGTAAGCTGAAATGAGGAACATAAAGATATTAAACAATCAAGCAGGGAATATAAAAAAGAATAAGAATTTACTTGGAAAACAACCAACTAAAACAAATGGAAGCATATATAAACCTCTCTCTATATTTCTCTCAGATAGTAAGATAGAAAATCCTAGATCTAAAAATTCTCAAAGCCCACATGCCTAGTTGTACAACTTGGAGTCAGACCAAAGGAACCTGTGTCATGAGTAGTTATGTAAAAGGTGATAAAAACGACTGCATTCTGCAGGAGATGATTGCATATCCATTATCCATACAAACTGGATGCTCAAATATATACATACACAACATCAACTGTGGACCTGGACATGGAATCAGCATTGGAGCACTGGGAGCGGGTAAAACCAAAGCTTGCGTTTCAAATATCATCGTCCGAGATGTCACACTGCATAATACACTGACTGGTGTCAGAATAAAGACATGGCAGGGATAAATTATAAACACTCTTATCAGTATACACCATCGATTACCTCCTCTTAATTCAAATCATAAATGCCATTAAGAGCATATTCACATAATCACTCACAATATTCTACTCTAGGTAACTAGAACCTATTTCAAACTCATCCAACTTACATCTCCTATTAGACATTTTCTTATAGTTTTCAACCGCAGGGAGGCTACGGTTCTGTCCAAGGAATCACATTCTCAAACATTCAAGTTTATGAAGTTGAAATTCCAATCATGATCGACCAATTTTACTGTGCTAGCGACAAAAGCGAATGCCGTAATGATACATCAGCTGTGGCAGTGTCAGGCATAAACTATGTGAATATATGGGGAACATACACAGTAAAACCTTTACATTTTGCCTGCAGTAACAGTTTGCCATGCACCGGTCTATCTCTAGCTAACGTAGAACTAACACCACTTCCAAGTTATAACTTCGAATTGTGTGGCTCTTTCTGTTGGAAAGCATATGGAACACTGAGAACTAGGACTGTCCCTCCAATTGATTGTTTGATGCCAAGCAAGCTATCAAGCACTAGAGTTCAGTCTTATGGTAATTCTTGCTCGGTTTAGCCTCAAGGACAGATGCAGCGCATGGACGCAGTGGTTTCTCATGTCCAACTTAGTTGATTTGGAGTGAATGCGTGATGAATGATGCCAGTGTGAATTTTGTTCTCCTTATGTGTTTGTTTCCTAGGAATGGAACAACCTATATTGCCAAATCCACAACATTTATTTACTTGATTCTGGTTTCTAGATTTTTTGTTTTGTTTTATTTTAGTTTATACAAGTAAAAAATTCCAGTTTCTAGAAAGTCTTGAATGTATTATCCCATTTGTTAAACATTGCTAGCGTTCATCTCGTGACCTGGATTAGAAAAGAAGTTTTCTAGAAATAAAATGGGCGCAATCTTCTTAAGAGAAAATTTGAACAAATAAAAGAGGGAAAAGTAGACACAAATTCATTTCTTCTGCCCATTTTTTTCTATTATTCTTTCGTTCTTTCTTTTTTCTCCTAAGAAAGACTTTCAACTTTTTTAAAACAAAGATATTACTTTTCTCTAATCTCCCAACTTTTTTTTGAAGATATTAATAAAAATAAAAAATAAAAAATAAAAAAGAAGCCAATGACACTGACTTCAAATGTCTTGCAGTGACCGAAATTTGCTTGAAATCAAATAAACCAGTAGAAATTGACATTTTGAAACATTAAAGCAGACCTGCATACTCTACAACCAAAATAATAATACAACATAGGACAACAGAGTGAAGACTTCTAAGAAAATCAAATTGAAAACTCTAATTTCTGCATTACAAGATAACCTATCAAACATTCCCTAACATCTCCTTGAATGGAAGAGCACAGCAACGTATAATACAATCAGCATCATTCCTAGTACTCAGCTTTTCCCATACGATAAGCAACCAAAAGAACAGTTAAAAATGTTACAAATGGAAACAAACGAGATTAAGAATTATCAATATGGAATATGGAAACCAAATGTGTCCATGGAAGCCAGTATGTTCAAGATTTTCCAAAACCAGCAGCAGCCTTCTTCCTTTGGCGGGTTTCTATTCTTTCAGGGCTTGCCAATCCTGTCTTCTCCTCATACTTCTTTTCTAGAGCCTGTCATAATTACCTAAACAAAATGAACATATTCCTTTTCCATTGCAAAGACAGGATCCTGTTAATACATGGAAAATCTGCACTACAATCACTCAAAACATGAGGAAGACCAAAACAATCTCAAAAACATTTCAATTTGCACCAAAAGCAGAGCTTTCAACAATTTTTTGTACACATTTAGTCCCCCAAAAGATCAGCTAGTAATGCCCATGATGCTTGAGTTCAATAAATTTCTTGATGCCATCTAACAAGGATGGTGCATCAGATACAAGCAAAGAGCAGTTGTCACTGCTCATTGCTGGTTCACCTTTATCAATAGGTATACTTTCCAATGAAAACAAAAGGTTCTAAGCATCATCGTGGTATACACTTTCAAGGGAGCAGGGAAACTATTCTTCTGAGATCAGAAAACATGAGATATATAGGCATGCTTGCTTACCTGTAGCTCTGTGCGAATACTATCAAGAACTTCGTCACTCATTCTATCAAAGAATAGAATACCCTGCAAATTCAAGTCATCTTATAAGAAAGAATTACAGGTGAAACATAAAACTGGGCCCTGAAATATCAAACCCTTAAGTATTCATAGGCATTAACATAGATGAATGCTCCTTTGGAAAGGTTCAATCTAAATTGTTTCACCATATGCAAAATGCATTATATTGCTGTGTTAAGAATGAGGATACAAGGAAATATGTCATATCTGCACAAACCTAGACAAATGGTTTGCCTACATTGAACAGACAATGTTACTAAAAATATAGGTCCTTTCACTATGAAATATTGGAACAGGCCTGTTATGCAGCTCAATTTTATAAAGTGGATTCTTGTCCTTTATATTTAACATTTTATTTATCAGTAAGTTACACATGAACTTTGTGGTTCTTGAACCCAAAACCTCACCCTTCATCCCATTATTATGGGTGGAGGAAGTGTCAGTTGAGCTATAGCTCACTGGCCTTTTATATTCAACATTTAGAGCCAGCTCTAAAAGCCAGATTGATTTCCTTTTTAACCAAGCTCTTGAAATTATGATTTTTTATTTCCAATCACTTTATAAGGTTATTGCACCGCTTGTCTCCTATTTAAACAAGCTTCTGCACTTCTACAGCCCTGGCATTTTGTTTCACGTCCTCCATAAAAATCTGTAGCCTATAAGGTTTCATCTGATTAATTTTACTTTTATAATACTTAGCCATCACAACAGTAGGAAAGTGAGACCTAAATGTTCATTCTTGTTTGAATTGGATTCTTGGTGTTGTTTCAGGTTCCTTATACAGAATTATAGTCACAAAAAAGTGTGTTTATGAAATGATAGGAAACTTTTTACAAAGAACAAAATGGAACATGAGGAATAAACCAAAGAAGATGATTGCATCAATAAATTGCCTTGCTGAAGCTCGTATGGATAAAACCCAGATATCACTCAAGGCAACATAGTAAGTTTTCTGAGATTCATGGCATTTAAGCAGATGCCTCCACCTAATAATAAGGAAATTACATCTCAAAGAGTTTCCATTTCCTTGATTTGTCAGTACCCTAATGGCCTAACCTAAGCATCTGTTTTAAAACCTGGTACACTATTAGAATCCTTCTTCCTTCAAATGATGATGACAGATCAAAAGCTAAAAGGTTTGAAGTCTTTGTGGGAAAAAAAACAAGCAATTGGTATTACAAATTAAGAAATACGAGATGGAAATTAGTAGTTCCATTCCCTTGTCTATTTTTTTCATAGTACTAATTACTTGAAATGAATAGAACACTCATAATTTCATGCATCACTTTTGCTTCTTCTTTTTTTCCCCTGTTTTGAATGAAAAGAGTGGACTTGCATTCATATGCATCTTATGAAGTTCAAACTTATTCTTATCTCTGATTCTATTACATTCATAGGAAACTCTGATTCTATTAAGATCTGGGGAAGGTTAAAAGTGGTATGTCATATTAACTAGTGAGTCCACATTGCAGGTTAATTTAAAATTTAGATTCATTTGGACCATAGGATTTAGCTTCAAATACTGTAAAATTTACACCTTCCATCAAGTTTCAAGGGACAAGATTTTTGTTGTATTACCAGAAATACTAAATTAGAATCAAAATGGAGAGGACGGACCTGCAAATGGTCAAATTCATGCTGGAACACTCGTGCAGGAAGATCAGACAAGCTGACAGTAAACCTTGCTCCTTTAATGTCCCATGCGTCAATCTTCACAGTTTCTGGTCTCTGCAAGTACAAACATGACAGACATTGTAAGTATGGTGCATATGTAATTTACCAATCCAAAAAAAAAACAAAAAACAAAAAAAAATTCAACCGTGTAAAAACTGGTATGGAGAACATTACAACATATTCTTTCTGATTTGAGCTCATGACAAGAATTCAAGTGATGCCAATGAGCTCAAGAAGCTTTAGGCAGGAAATCTTAAGAAAACTTGAAAAAATTCAGAGGATCCAGCTTGGCTTTTATTAATGAATACCTAATGATATCTTAGTATTTTAGAGAAAGATCATATTAACTCATAATTTTCTTTTAATTTTTATTACCAACAAGAAATGAGGAAGCAGCCGGGAGTAAAATACACAAAGTCAGCGAGCAATTCAAGCTAAGCCCGTAAAAAAATGAATTCACAAACAAAACATTCAATAACTTCTACACATGCATTCAAGATTCTCTTGCACATTGCCAATGAGCTCTAGCTCAACAGGAACCTCCTCCCCTTAAAAGTTCTAGGTGATGGGTGAGGTCATGGGTTTCATTACTAATTGGGTGCATGTGTAACTTACCAATATATATTAAAAAAAAAAAGTTCTCTTGCACATTCCAAATATTTATAAACCAGTCAACAATGAAGTCAAGACTTATGAGAAGACCATAAGTGAATTATTGCTGAATTAGAAAAAGGTATTAATATGCACCAAATAAAATTGCTTATTTAAAGTGGCCATGTCCTACAGAGTACTCAAAACGTAAATGAAACCAAAAAGAAGATAATAAGGAATCAATCAGCTTCGAATACCACAACATCAGCACAAATCCCTGGGAAGGACAGGCAGCCTTCATTAAAAAGCACCACTTTCTTGGAATATTTGTATACTCTTGGATTTACAAGAACAATTTCCTCTCCTTCACCACGTTCTCCAACAGGATTAAACACCATGAGTTGAACATTAATTCCTACTTGGGGTGCTGAGAGGCCAATGCCATCAGTTCTGCGGAAAAGGAAGCCAACAAGTATTGTTCACACTCCTGTAAATAGCAAGGATTGTACATAAGAATCTAACTCTATATTCTATAAAACCTAATCACAGAACCATGCAATTCGAACACAGTAAACTGTATCAGTGAATGAGTTTATTGAACCTCATGACCAGCTCGGTATTAAGAAGAGGTTGTAAAGAATATAATAGCAAACAAACAACAGAAAATAATAATAATAATAATGCACAGAATTTTGAAATGCTTCATGGTAAGTGGAAAACTACAAAAGGGACAGCAATACTTCACTTCAGATTAAGTAAACAAGTCTACAAAACTAAAGATTTGATTTGGTGTTTCAAAAGATTACTAACAACAATTTTAGTATACAGTTCACCAAAATTATAAGCTCCAAAGAGATCCAAATGGTGAAATTGGATTAGAGTAGCCACCCCCAGAAAAGATGAGGCCAATGCCGAGAATCATTAAGTGAGATTTACAACAGCACCATTGAGTGGTAAGTCAAGCAAATTTCAATATTTTACTCTTCTTCACAGGTTGCAAGAGGATTTCAGCCAATGAATATGAATGAGGAAACCAATATGAACCCTTCTAAATTTTTATACCTACATCTTTTAATTACCTTCATGAAAAATTTTAAATAAATACTCTCAAAGCAAAGTTTTTGGCTTCCACGAGTTACAGCACATTGGGTGCATATGTAACTTACCCATTAAAAAATAAAAATAAAAAAGCAAAGCTTTTGGCCAGTGCCAATTCATTAAGGTTTCACCTTCACCAATGAAGCGATACTCAATGTAGTTGTCAAACATGGACTTTGAACACACATCAAAGATTTAACCATAGTAGGCTTATAGTACACTACCATCAAAAATCACTAAATATTAAAATAAGGCCAAAATGAATGTTTAGTTAGGGGTGGCAATTCGTGTTTGCGTGTCGGGTTCGTGTCGTGTCAACTCATACGTATCCGACTATATAGGTCAACACTAACCCGACCTGTTTATTAAACGGGTCAAGATTCCTCAACCCTAACACGACCCATTTATTAAACGGGTCAGTCGTGTCGACCTGTTTATCTAATTTTATCAAAATAAAGAAAAACATTTATGAAAAAGCAAACAAATAAATATTTTAAATATAAAATTCAAAATTAATGAGTAACTGCATCACAAATAATCATTCAAAATTAAAGCATATCTCAATATCATAAATAATCAATCACAATATGTCAAAGAAAATAAACTACAACAACTAATAAGTTTATATACCTAGGGTTTGAATGGTATATTGGTAAAATTTTATTTAATTAAACGAGTCAGACGGGTTAAACGGGTTCCATTGGTTGAACCCTAACCCAACCCGTTTATCAAACGGGTCCGTCGTGTCAACCCGAATATGACACGAACCCATTAAGCCTCAACCCATAACCTGCTAATTTCGTGTCGTGTCGTGTCGGGTTCGCGGGTCGTGTCCAATTTTGCCACCCCTATGTTTAGTCCTTAAATTTTAGCTTTGATTTACATCTTTCAAATTTAAAAAGTTACAATTCTCTCCTTTAAAAAAATTTATCAATTTCACCCTTACATCCGTCCACTGTTAAAATAGTTACGTTAATGCCAGATGAAAATCTTGGGAATAAAGGTTTTGTTGTTGTTGTATGCCAGACGAAAATCTTGGAGAAAATTAAGCGTAAGTTGGCTGGTTGGAAGAAGATATATTTGTCAAAAGGTGGAAGATTGATGTTGCTTAAGAGTACATTTTCTAGTCTTCCGACTTACTTCTTATCTCTATTTACAATCCCTACACATGTTGCCAATAAAATTGAGAGGTTGCAAAGAGATTTTTTGTGGGGGGACTCCAAGACACATCTGGTGGGATGAGATAAGGTGTGTGCACTGTTGGAAAATGGTGGGTTAGGAGTAAGGAAATTAACTACTTTTAATAAAGCTTTACTAAGAAAATGGTTATGGCGGTTTGGAGTTGAGGAGACAAGGCTTTGGAGAAGGGTAGTAGCTCTAAAGTTTGGAGAAGAATGGGGGGGTTGGACTTCCAAGCTAGATAAAGGGGTACATGGGTGTGATTTGTGGAGAAGCATCCAAAGGGGCTGGGAAGTATTTAGTAAAAATATTCGGTTTGAGGTAGGGGTGGGGGATAGAGTAAAGCTTTGGACAAATCAATGGTGTGAGGATTCTCCACTTCAATTGACTTTTCAGGTTGTGTATGGGATTGCCTCCAATAAAGGGGCATTAGTGGCCTCTTCTCTTGAATGGTTGGGGATAGAGGAACGGAGAAGCTGGGATATTCGTTTCATTCGGAGATCAAATGGTTGGGAAATGGGTGGTGTGGATGCATTTCTCTGAACTTTGGGCTCTAATTTACCTCCAACTGAGAATGGAGATCGTATGCGATGGAAGTTGACAAAGAATGGGAATTTTGATATCCAATTGTTTTATAATAAGTTAAGAGGACCCTTGCCCATTATATTTCCTTGGAAAGGTGTTTGGAAGGTTAAGACCCCTCAGCGTGTGTTTTTTCTTTGTGTGGACTGTTGTATGAGATAAAATCCTTACAGGTGACAATTTGAGGAGTAGAGGGATGGACTTTGTTGACTGGTGCATTATGTGTCATTATAATGGGGTGACGGTAGATCATTTACTACTGCATTGTGGTAAGGCTTATCGGTTGTGGAGTTTGGTGTTTAGATCTTTTGGGATTTCTTAGGTCTTGCCAAGATCAGTTGTGGATACTCTCTTTGGTTGGTATAATTGGCCTGGAAAGCATTTGTCTAGCATTTGGAATTTAGCTCTACTATGCTTAATGTGGTGTCTATGGAGGGAGCAAAATTGGAGGACGTTTGAGGACATGGAAAGTTTCGATGATCAGTTATTGGCTTCTTTCAGTGGCTCCCTTTTTGATTGGTCTAGGGCTTGGGGACTCACCTCTAGTGATTCTCTCCCTATGTTCCTTAGCTCCCTTCTTTGTAATTAGTAACTTTTCTTTCTTTTTCTTTTTTTTATCATCTTGGTTCGTATATTTTTATCTCTGTCTTATGATTTTCTGCATGAGGTAGTTTTTTTGAACATACATCTTTTTTACTTATCAAAAAAGAAAAGAAAATCTTGGGACTAAAAGTTTTGTTGTTGTTGTTGTTGTATGCTAGATGAAATACTGACATGGTCTAGAATAAGCTTAACAGCAATGAAATCAATTTCACAACTGCCGAGGTGACCATGAAATGGTGACATGGCCTAGAATACTGTAAAAATTTCACAACATCACATCAGAGGTGAAAGTTGTTAATGATGGTAAAAAAAAGAAAAAAAAAAGTGATCTCAATGGAGACCCAAATGAGAACCAGCAAAAGCTTGCTAACTCAATTGTTGTGTCTGGAGCATTACTCCAATGAAATAAGAAGCACTCTCTCTAGGACAATCATAATTTTATCCCCTTCACCTTTTTCCTCCTATTGCTCTTGATCAAAAATGGGTTCTTTTAAAATCATTAATGATCTGTTTGGATATCATTGATTTGGATTTGGATTTGGATTTGGATTTGGATTTGGATTTAAGGGGGTCCAAATCCAAATTCTTTGTTTGGGTAAGTTCAAAGAAATGGATTTGGATTTGGCCCCAAATCCAATCAGAATTTAATAAGCCCAAATCCATGGATTTCAAATAACCTCTTCTACAGTGGAATTTGGAATTCTCTCATGCACGTACGTTTGTTCTCTATTTCTCTCTCAGCTTGCATTTCTCTGTCTCTTTCTTCCTAGCAACAACTCACAAGCTCTTCTTCTCTATCTATTTCTTACGGCAACTTCAAGTTTGTCTGTCTCAACTTTTGATTTGTTTGTGGGTTTTATTTGGTTTCGTTTGATTTGTTTGTAAATTTTGTTCAATAGTATTTTCTATGATTTATTTCTGGGTTTCTCTTTACTTTCTATTTCTGTTTTCATTTATGGGTTTGAAATGCAAATTACATGTTTGATTAAATGCCTCTGTGAACTATCTATGAGTTGTTCAGGTAGTACTTTTACTCTGTTATGTTCAAAGGGCAGTGGTAGTGGAAGTGCAATTGCACACCGAAAAAAGAGAGTTGAGAGTTTGGATTTGATTCTCTCTTTGGTATAAGGCAATGGGAAAATACTTGCTTGTTGTGCTTGGTGGGTGCTTACTCTTTTTTTATAGAGAGAAGAAGAAGGCTCTGTTAAGTTTTTTAAGTGGGTTCCCTTGGCTTATACTTAATAATTGATGAACAATATCACAAAGCTATGAACATGCATAGGAGGATCACATGAAGAACTTATTAATGGCAAAAAAATTTCCCCAGCAAATATCAATATTAAGGTCAGGCTCTACATGAAAAAGAAAGATGGTCTAGGAGTCCATGAATACTTGACCTTGTTTATCAATAAACAACTCTCTAATTGTTACAATGTTCCATCAGGCTTGTGGCACACTAAGAAAGTGAGACAACCAAAATAAATTGCCGATATTACACCCGCAATCCAAAAGACCCAGATTACACGGAAAGCAAACTGCTAGCAACACCACTCACAATCACCACACTCACTAATGTAGCAACATTATCACAGTAACCACAGTGGCACCCCCTATTTCATTTTCTACCGCAGTGTTTTCTTTTAAGAGAAAGTGGGTTCCCTTGGCTTATATTGTTCTACAATGGGTTGTAAAAAGAAAGGGCATTGGTATTTGATTATATTCATCTTCTTCTTTTTTTTGTGCTTTATATATTTTGGTTAATTGGATATGAAAACTTCCTTTGCACTATTGCACAACAGCCCTTCAAGAGAGCTAAAATACCCAATTTGTGGGCTGGGATGGTACTAATGTAGTGTTTCATACATTGCAGCAAACAGCTGCCCCTCACAATTAAATTCCCCAATTAGAGCACCAACACCTCCACCCGGGTCTTTCTTACGTACCTATATTTAACTTGAATTCATTCACAGCAGGAGCTTTTCATTTTCATCTGGTTAAACACATATGTGATCTCTATTGCTTGGCATCTTTTTAGTGTAGGACTTATTGAACTTGCATTCCACAAAAGTAGACACTCACCATTGGGTTTGTCTTTATTTTCTATTTCTATTTTTTTTTGTGGGTTTGTAATGCAGATTATGTATTTAATGAAATGCTTTTATGAACTGTTTATGAAGTGGATTTTGCAAACAAGTTTATTGGAGGTGGTCCTTTAGATAGAGGTTGTGTCAGTTGGAAGATTTTATTTTCCAATGTTGGTTTAAAGCAGTGGCAAATATAATTTTAACATATGCACTACAGTAATTGATTTTCTTAACTTGTGAATCAGGTCCTGCACATGGTACATGGATAGACATGACCATATCTTGTTCAAGTCCAATAAAATCTACAGTCATTTGAGATTTGTTGAAGTCTACAATTGTGTATATTTTTTCTTTATTTGTTATGGCTGAGGAAGGAGAAAATGAGGTGAATTCTCCCATTTGTAGCAGATATTGGTAGATAGTGGTTCCTTTCTTAAAGGGTATTGTTCATCTGTAAAAGAGTATTTCCACAAAGAAAAATCAAGAGCAACCACAACCTTCTAGTGAAGAGATACATGCAATGGTTTCGAAAGTGCCTGGACTTACGCGGCTTGAAATATTCAAAATAGTTGAGAAGTTAATGCATAGAGGTGCAGAAGACATTAGGTTTTTGAAAAGTCTTTCAAATGATGATGATAAGAAGGACTGAATACTTCTACTTAGTCTCCATTAATTTGTTCTTTTGGAAGTTGTGTAAAAGACACAAATTTGGGTATTTAACTTGTCTCTCTTGATATATAACTTTTTAGTTGTTAATAAATAAAATAATTTTTTAGTTTGAGATTTTGAATGTTGTGGAAAAAAAAACCATGCATTTGGCTGTCCTCTCTAGTTGATATAAAACATTTTAGTTGTCAATAGTTGGCAAGATTTTTTTTAGTTGGCTACAACTAGAAATATTTAGTCATCATTTTGTCAATGGGATTATCAATATTACCTCATGTATTTAAAATTAAAATGTATAAGGATTAAGAAAAATAATGATTAAAAAATGTATTTTATTGATCTTAAATCTAAATTTAAATCCAAATCCAAATCCAAATTTAGGTATCCAAACAATGATTTTTCAAATGATGAATTTCAAATCTTTCATCATTTAAAAATACCCAAACAAGGCATTTTTAAATCAATGAATCTCAAATTAAGGCATTTCAAATCAATAGATTTCAAATCCAAATCCAAATCCAAATATTGTCATTGAAACACAACCTAAGTCAAGTGACACAAAAAATTTCTCAATTGTTTTTTTCACGAATATGAGTCCGTTTAAATGAGCGTTATTACTTTTTAAAATTCAAAACTCTGATTTGCAACCATAACTCCTCGTAGCTTTTATTACAAACGCTCATTTTAAACTTAAAACACCGATTTTCAACCGCTTATGCAAAAGTCACCCTATTTCTAAGTTGGAATTTGTACATAATAAAAATAGTGACAGTGCTGACTGGTGAGCATTGCAAAACTGTAACATTATAGATGGGGGAGACGGAAATGAAACATATATTATTAATTTACAACGAATAAAGAAGTGGATTGGGATAAGAGAAGTTACTTATACATAACGTCGAACATTTCGTGGACGA
This sequence comes from Lithocarpus polystachyus, assembly GCA_033629205.1. Taxonomy (NCBI): domain Eukaryota; kingdom Viridiplantae; phylum Streptophyta; class Magnoliopsida; order Fagales; family Fagaceae; genus Lithocarpus; species Lithocarpus polystachyus. The sequence goes on from CM066163.1 coordinate 79,881,513, forward strand.
GTTTCTGCAAATTATCGTCGAACGAATCGATTCGCTTGTTCTTCGCTCTCAGAATAGGGTCTGGATATTCCACTATTTTCAATGGCGCCTCAAACCGAACATCCTCAGCTAATTCAAAACAAACAACAAAAAAACGAACATATTCAGTATTAATTAATTACGAAATCAGATTCAGAGCTCCACCAAGTTCAATATTTAGAGAGAGAGAGTGTGTGTGTGCGCGCTTACGAGAAGCTACGGCGACGTCGTCGTTTTTGGATGAGAAGCCGCGCTTGGCTTGCGCGTGGACCGGAGTTGTTGGTGGAGGTGGTGATGGCCGGTTCGCGGAGGAGGAATATAGCCGACCTGATTGGGATGAGCGATTGAGAAGGTGAGACATGGCGGGAAGAGTGGAGGAGCGGCGATGGAGATTGGGGACGAGAGAAAATGAGTGGAGCCAAGTCTTGCAAGCCATGCCCACAAAACTAGCAAGCAAGGTGTGTAAGACTGTAAGAGACAGGCACAATACTAGGGGTGGCAAAATTGGACACGACCCGCGAACCCGACACGACACGATACGACACGAAATTAGCAGGTTATGGGTTGAGGCTTAATGGGTTCATGTCATATTCGGGTTGACACGACGGACCCGTTTGATAAACGGGTTGGGTTAGGGTTCAACCAATGGAACCCGTTTAACCTGTCTGACTCGTTTAATTAAATAAAATTTTACCAATATACCATTCAAACCCTAGGTATATAAACTTATTAGTTGTTGTAGTTTATTTTCTTTGACATATTGTGATTGATTATTTATGATATTGAGATATGCTTTAATTTTGAATGATTATTTGTGATGCAGTTACTCATTAATTTTGAATTTTATATTTAAAATATTTATTTGTTTGTTTTTTCATAAATGTTTTTCTTTATTTTGATAAAATTAGATAAACAGGTCGACACGACTGACCCGTTTAATAAATGGGTCGTGTTAGGGTTGAGGAATCTTGACCCGTTTAATAATCAGGTCGGGTTAGTGTTGACCTATATAGTCGGATACGTATGAGTTGACACGACACGAACCCGACACGCAAACACGAATTGCCACCCCTACACAATACACATTAGTGAAAGGATATGTGTAAATGAAAAATACAATTTAAAAAAAAAAAAAAAAAAACAAAACCCCTTCAAATATAGCATATGTTCTATTTTGTTCTAAAATTAAAATTTAAAAAGGTTGTATTTTCTAAAAATTTAAAATATCTAAACTATTGGCGCCGTTTGTTTCGTTAGAAAACTTTCTATAAATATATTTTTTTACATTTTTCAGTATTTGGTAGCATAAAAAAAAATTGGTCAACGAAAAATTAGATTTAGTCAACGGAAAACTCTTATAAAAATAAAGCTTATTTTCAATAGGTTGTTTTTCAAAATTTTTTTGGAAAACAATCTCTTTCACACACAGTACATAACTCCTATAAATATTATCTTCTTCTGACCTAGGAAAAAATATTTTCTTTCACTCATTTAGTATTTCTTGCAATAAACTCTCTTACTTCTTCTCCTCTTTTTATTTTTTCTCTCTTCTCACACCCTTACTATCACCCCTTCTAGCCTCTTCTTTTCCCAAAGATTTCTCTCTATCTGCCTCTCCTCTTTTTTCTCCGTATTCCTTCTCCCCTCTATAACACCGTTCTTTAATAAAGTTTTTTTTTCCTCCTCACAAATTGATCAATGGTTCTATAACAATTTTTGGTATATTTATCTAACTATTTGTAGTGGATTAGTTTGCCAGTAAAACTATCTAGCCTATGTGGCATTTTGAACTATTTAAAATGAAACTTAAGGTTATAATAGTTATATTGAACTATGTACGTTACTGATTATGTACATGAGCAAGATAAGTATTTAAGATCATGAAAATTAGATAGCTAATTTTGATTGTATTCATTGTCAAAATTTTAGTTTGAAAACCAAATTCATTCTTGGTTTTTTTTTTTTTTTTTTTTTTTTACATTAGGTGAGTTTACACAATACACATATTATACATGTTTTAAATTATACAAAAAAATGTTATAGAAACTGTGGATACCAAATACCAGAAAACATTCTTAAGCCCATTTTCAAGGTTGTTATCGAACACTGAAAAATGAAATAATTTTCCAAGAAATGGTCTCTAAAAAATAAATCATTTTTCAAAAAACATTAATATCGAAACAAACCAAACCGCGCGTATGTTTTAACTTAAGAGCAAGAGGGATGTATCAACAGCAAGTGTAGTGCGGCGGTAGGAACCTCTCAACAAAAAAAAAACATAAAACAAAAAACCGTCACTTTAAACCATGTGCCAAGAGGTTGTGGGTTCGAATACTACTAACATAGAGCATGGACCGATGTTTGCACAGCCCCATGTATAAACTAATTGGAAGGTATGAAATTTTCAATTTTTAAAAATAGAAATAAAACTTGTTAAATTTTAATAAAAAGTTGAACCACTTACTTATGTTCTTTGCCAATGTACAACCAACTCAGCTACATAACAATAGTGATCACCATACCTACACCATAGTCACCAAATAAAATTAGGAGAAGCTTGATAGAATTCATAAAAATGTTAAAGTTACTATGACATCTTTCAAATTTACACGACTATTAATTTGATTTGTAATCACATTGATGATATAATAAATAAAATTTCTTAACTAATTGTTTGTTTTGTATTTAAAAATTGACATATTAATTTATAATGATTATACTGTAAAATTTTTGTAATACTCTCAACATCCATATGTTATGAAATGTTTACATAAGATAAGATCAAGTTAAGATAGGTCACTTTTGAAACCTTAAAAATCAAATAAAAAGAAAGAATACGTTAATAAATTGCAAAGGGCCCATGTAATATATATATATATATATATATTAAAAACTGAAGCCTCTGAAACTCCCACAATTTTCCACATCATCATTTTAATTTATAATTTTTTTAAATTTTTAAAACTAAATAGTGAGAGAGTCCTAACAGGAGTCTCTCTTCCTCTTTTTTCCTCATCATTTTAATTTATAAAAAATTTTAATTTGTTAAAAAGCTCCCACAATTTTCCACATCATCATTTTAATTTATAATTTTTTTAAATTTTTAAAACTAAATAGTGAGAGAGTCCTAATAGGAGTCTCTCTTCCTCTTTTTTCCTCATCATTTTAATTTATAAAAATTTTTAATTTGTTAAACTAAATAGTGAGAGAGTCCTAATAGAAGTCTCTCTCTTTTTTCCTTAATCCTAATAGGAGTCTCTCCTTTTTTTTTCACGTGAGTTTTTTTTTTTTTAAACCTAAAGTGAGCCCTTAAAAAAAAAAAACTAATGTGAGGTCTAATTTAAAAAAAAAATTATTATTTTTAATCCTAATTCTAACGTAAGCCTTTCAAAAAGTTAAAATTTTCAGTTTTATATTATATATAGATATTATTATATATATATATATATATAACCGAAACCTCTGAAACTCCCACAATTTTCCACATCATCATTTTAATTTATAATTTTTTTTTAATTTTTAAAACTAAATAGTGAGAGAGTCCTAACAGGAGTCTCTCTTCCTCTTTTTTCCTCATCATTTAAATTTATAAAAAATTTCAATTTGTTAAACAAAATAGTGAGAAAATCCTAATATGAGTCTCTCTCTTTTTTCCTTAATCCTAATAGGAGTCTTTTTTTTTTTCACGTGAGTCTTTTTTTTTTTTAACCTAAAGTGAGCCCTTAAAAAAAAAAAGTAACGTGAGGTCTAATTTTAAAAAAAAATTATTTTTTAATCCTAATTCTAATGTAAGTCTTTCATAAAAATTAAAATTTTCAGTTTTATATTATATATTATATATAGATAATAACAATAATGTGGCAAGCTCTAAGAATACGAGAATGCGATTTGTAGATATATTATCAAGATAACATAGATTAGATTGGTAGTGGATAGTAGATATAATTGCAGTTAAATATTATGTAAAGTTATCACCATAGAATAGCCCACGTCGAAATGTGTTATGTGAAACCAATGATATGAAAGAAAAAGAATTTTTCTAAATCATTATATTGAAGAAATTAGTTATTTTCATTCATTTTCAAATTATACATTTTTAAAATTTAAGTCATATACCTTTAAGTAAAATAAGTACTTTTAATTTTTATTTAACTATCCCGTGCATCGCACGGGTTAGCGACTAGTTAATTAAATTTGTGAAGCTTTGTGTATGTGTTAGAGACCAAGATGATTCAGCTCATGAAACATCAAAGATGTTTAATAAAAAGACTAACTATTTATATATGCTCTAGATAACAATAATTATCACTATATCTGCATCATAGTCATCAAATAAATTTAGGACGAGAAGCTTGAAAATTGAAATAACTCAAGAAAAATGTTAAAGATTTGCAAAAGTATAAAGTGTTAGTTCTGTTTATGGGACCCATAAGTACTCTTTTTCAGCAAAAATTTCCTAATAATTTTTAATTAATAATTTGTGGTTTTTAAAATTTGATACATTAGTTTTTATGAATTATATAATAAAATTTGTAATATGATTGACATGAATCTGTTATAAATTCTTTAGGTAAAGTAAAGACGAGATCATGTTAAGGTAGGTCTTTTTTAAAATCTTTAAAAAACAAATAAAAAGAAAGAAGATGCTCATAAATATTTTTTTTTTTTTTTTGAGAAGAAGATGCTCGTAAATTGTAAGGAGCCCATATAATTTTACATTATTGTCCCAAAAATGACATATAGAACCCATTGAAATATAAGAACATCAATGCTATCACTATGTATAAAATATAAAATAAAAATGAAAAAATCGCTAAAATCTTGTTCAGTTTCTGTTAGGGATGGCAATGGGGCGGGACGGGGTCGGAGGATGGGATCTTCGTCCCCGCCCCACATGGTTGTTGCCATTCTCCGTCCTCGCCCCGTCCCGGGGTGCGGGGCAAACTACCTTGCCCCATCCCCTCCTCTTGGAGCCTCACGGGGACCCGCCCCACCCCGCGCCTAATACAATTTTATATATATAAATAAATTTTTTTCTACAATAATATAAATCACAACAAAACAAAATGTTTTTAAATCCAAGCATTTAAATAGTCTAATACGTAACAACATAATTCAAAATTTCTTATAACAAAATAAACATTGTCTTTGCATGAACAAAATCATCAAGGATAATTGACTAGTTTTTTAACAAAATAAATGTTGTCTTATAACAAATAAATATTGACTAGTTCTTTAAGAATAAGCTTCGCTTTCTTCCAATGTAGTGACACCACTTTCTTCTTTATAGATTCAGTACTATTACGATTGTCCCTGCTTATTTCCTTACTATAATAGCGATTAGGATAACTTACTAAAATGATAAGAAACAAACCTACTGCTTACTGGAAGCACTACGTGACCAGCCTTTTTTCCTTCCAACTGTGTTTCTTCAAACTTCAATAGTTATAAACAAAAATACCAATTTTAGATATAAAAAAAAAGAACCAAAATTTAAATTAAAAAAAAAAAAAACTGATTCAAGAAACAATAAAACAAAAAGAAAATAGTGAATGAGATGAACCTAAAAAGCAATGTCTTGGACTTGAAGTGGAGTTTGGCTTGAAACTTGAAAAACATGTATACACTATAGAGCAAAGGGATGGGTCAGAGAGCGGTAATAGCATTAGGGTTTTAGAATAAAAAATATTTTATCTCATGTCTTGTATTCTTGTGATTCACTTTAAATATTAGTGATTTAGGGTTTACTAAATTTATAATTATAGTCCTTATTAGTGCCGGGCGGGGATAAAAATACTAAACCTATCCTCACCTCGCCCCAGGGTGTGGGGACAAAATATTGCCCCATCCTCGTCCCACCACCTTTGCGGGGCGAGCAAAACTTGCACGGGGCAAGGCGGAGCAAAGCGAGGCGGGGCAAAATTGCCATCTTTAGTTTCTGTATTCACTTTTCATTTTCTTTATTCTATATTCAAATTAAAAAAAAAAAAGTCACTTTTCACACTGAATAGTGTTTGGTAAATTGTTTTGAATACATAATTTGGGTATAGAATATATCATACCTAAATTTGGTCATTTTTTTAAAAAGTAAATTTTCTCACTTACACACACTCACATCACTCAAAAAAAGTAATTTTGTATTTTTACAATATTTACGAATATGCCAATATATTCATATTTATAGAAAATGAAAATACAGAAAAATTGTTTTCATTTTTTGTATTCAACTATAACTTTTAGTATATTAAAAATGAAAACTAAGTACAGATTCGAAAACCAAACCAAATTTTTAGTGATAGATCTCATAGAAAACTGAAAATGAATACAGAACATTTCACTTTTTTCAACTAACCAAACAGGCCACAAACTTCACAAAACGACGTCGTCCGCGTTTCACTCCTCCACACAAAAAAAAAAAAAAAAAAAAAAAAAAAAAAAAAAAAAAATCAAATTTGTTACTGCGCCCAAATAATTAAACTCAGTAATAATCTCAGCTATTAAATAACGCAGAGGAAAAAATTTCCTTCACGTCTCTCAAAAAACAAAATATCGCGGCTCTCCTTTCCTTCCTTCTTTCCTTCCTCCAATCCTTCAGAGGTCATCTCTCTCTCTCTCTCTCTCTCTCTCTAAAATCCCATCACAGATCTTAATTGATAGATCCATCAAATTATCGTAAGTAAAATTTTTAGAACTATTTATTCGTTTAAGCTCAATTAAACGATCCTAGTTGTTTCTGAGATCTCTTTTATATATACAATTTTTTTTTTTCAAAATTGTTCGTTTCTATTTCGATTTTTTAATTTCATCGCATCGTTTTATTTGAACTAATCTGATCTCAGTTCGAATCTTTTTCTATATTTTTGTGATTATGAATAATTGAATTGATTAGGGCTTGTTTTTGAATAATTAATCAGTTTCGGTACTGTGAGGTTGCTTAAAAATGGGGCTGACATTTACAAAGCTGTTTAGCAAGCTATTTGCGAAGAAAGAAATGAGAATTCTGATGGTTGGTCTTGATGCTGCTGGTAAAACTACCATTTTGTACAAGCTCAAGCTCGGTGAAATCGTTACTACCATCCCTACCATCGGTAATTATTCCCAATTTTCTAATTACCTTGCAGTTTATGTATTCCAATTATATATATATATATATATATATTCGCTATCGTGGCTTGGAGTATTAGTATAAGGGTTAAATGATTTTTTTTGATAATTTGATAGTTGGGGATGTGGATTTGAACCAGAAAGTTTTCGTTGGAAACACTAAGATGTGTCAGTTGGGCTACCAGGCTTTTGGCGTAATGGTTAAATGATTTGAATTTATTGTTTCTTATCAGCTTCGGATTTTGGGATTTGATTTGGTTCATGTCAAGGGAACAAAAAGAGGCATAGGAAGATTTGAAATCAAATGTTAATGAACAAATTTTTCATGGGTTTGGAGCATTCGGAATCTCCTGCCAACACAGGACTTGGCAGCTCGTAAAACCATTCTGTGTATGTTTTTAAACTAGTCATGTGACTCATTACATAGGTCTTGTGACTAAAAAGTACATGGTGGGCTGGAGGAATTTTTTCCAGACTGGTCTAGATGTAAGCTTTTTCCAATGTTTATTAAGGATGTAACAAAGAGTATGGTTTTCGATTTGAAAGAATGGCGAAGAAGAATACGTGTGGCGAACCTTGATTAGCGTGTTGAGGATCTGCTTTGATGTTGTTGTTGGGCATCTGGAATGAGTTTTTAGTTTGTCGTGGTCCTAGTAGGTGTCCTTGAGTTTTGGACAGTGTCTTCATTTTATATTCCATCTAAAGTTAAAAATTCCATGTTGTTATGGCCCACTTGTTAAAAGAGAGTTTGAGTTTAAATGATTTTCCTATTAGTTGTGGTTTTTGGGAAAAGTAGTTCTTCATCAAAGAGAGAATGTAAAATTAGAAAAGGTTTTTAGAGAAGGGTTTCGCCTTTTTTTTTTTTTTTTTTTTCAGATATTGTTTTTTTTTTGATAAGCAATGTAAGAATGTTATTAATAATAGAAAAAGTGCCAAGCCGAGTACATTGGGGATGTACTATGTGGGCACAAATCAAGAAACAAGAGTACAACGATCAAGAAAAATAGGAAAAGAAGGACAAGAAAAATGAAAAAAAACCACACTCCATTCATAGAGAGTGTGCAAGAAAAGAGACTTAATCTCTAGCAAAGAACGTTCACAACCCTCAAAACTTCTAGCATTCCTTTCACGCCAAATGCACCAAATCAAGCAATGCGGCACTAATCTCCAAATATCAAAGTGACGAAGTCGCGCAAACTTTCCTTGCCATGCCTCAAATAACTCAAGAACAGAGTGAGGCATAACCCATTGAACACCAAACAAGCAGAAAACCAAAGACCACAACTCCCAAGCTAAGGGGCAATGAAGTAGAAGATGATCCACCGACTCCCCACATCCCTTACACATATAGCACCAGTCAAGCACTATCACACGTCTTTTACGAAGGTTGTCTGTTGTTAAGATCTTACCTAAGGAAGCAGACCAAGAAAAGAAAGCCACCCGTGGAGGAACTTTCGCTTGCCATATCATTCTCCATGGGAAAGAAATAGCAGTAGGAGGATAAAAGGAGCAATAATATCCTCTAACCTCAAAACCTCTATTCCTTGCAGGCTTCCAACAAACCTTATCTGGACCAAACCCTCGCACTGTCGAAGAATAGACCAACCCCATAAACCGATCAAAGGCTTCTTCTTCCCAATCTTGTGGTGGACGACGAAATTGCACATTCCAGTGAAACCTCCCAGCAGACCAACCCATAATTTCAGCCACCGAAGAATCCTTCGACCTACTAATACGATAAAGCTCCGGAAAGGCCTCTTGGAGAGTGCAATCTCCGCACCACACATGCTTCCAAAATTTCACTCTAGTACCATCCCCCACATCATATACTAGAAGTTTAGAGAAGTTCAGCCAGCCACTTCTAATGTATCTCCACAGGCTAACTCCATAAGGACTTGTCACCTGTTTTGTACACCAACCACCCCAACTATTACCATATTTTGCCTCTATAACCCTCCTCCATAAAGCATCAATCTCCATGCCATACCTCCACAACCATTTTCCTAGCAAGGCAGAATTAAAACTTCCCAAACGTCTTATACCCAGCCCCCCAGCCTGCACAGGCTTACAGACCTTGGCCCAATTAACTAAATGGATTTTAGGTTCACCACCAATCCCATTCCACAAAAAATCTCTCTGTAATTTCTCCATACGCTTTGCCACTTTACCCGGTAAAGGAAGAAGGGAAAGGAAATACGTAGGTAAAGACGAGAGTGAGCTTTTAATGAGTGTCACCTTACCCCCTTTAGATAAATACATTCTCTTCCAGCCTGCTAATCTCCTCTCCATTCTCTCAAGAATAGGATTCCAAACAGATAAGTCCTTAAACTTAGCACCTAATGGAAGGCCCAAATATTTCAAAGGCAGAGAAGACCGCCCACACCCCAATATACCCACCAAAGCCTCCAAATTGTGCACCTCACCAACAGGTACCAACTCAGATTTCCCCAAATTAATATGAAGCCCTGACACCTCCTCAAATCTAGCAAGAATCGCCCCCAAATTGGCAATCTGATAAGGTTCAGCATCACAAAAAATCAGAGTGTCGTCTGAGAATTGCCCAGCAGAGGCAGCCACATCCAACATACGACTTAATGCCTCCATCACAATATCAAACAACAATGGAGATAATGGATCCCCTTGCCGAAGCCCCCTAGAACTTCCAAAGAAATCAGATGGACTACCATTGATCAGAACGGAAAACTTTACAGTTGAAATGCAATACCTTATCCATTTTCTCCATTTCTCTGAGAAGCCACAGCGCTGAAGCATGTACATTAAAAAGTCCCAACTCACATGATCATACGCCTTCTCTACAATTTTTAGATATTGTTCTTTGAAAAGCCTTTTGATCTTTTCGGATCTAGTCTTTATGATGGGTAAGACAGTGGACCTTGCACTGTTTAATAGATGAAATGTTGCTTTGGATGGAATGGGACTACTTGTTTGCCTGTGTGTAGGATTAATGGTGCTCTAAGTGAATTTGCAGATTTGAAATAAGGATTATTTTATGTCTCATTGGAACTTTTGTAGCATGTCATTGGCACCTCCTCCCCTTGCAAAAGCAAGTTGGAGGGTGAAGTCATGGGTTAAAATCCATTATGTTTGAGCTCAGTTTGTTTAATAGTCAAGCCTAAACTTAAGCTTGAGCTTGGCCCATTTGCTAAATAAACAAATATAAATAAGTTTTTCCCTGAGTTGACCTCTAGCTGTTCTGTTCATTTACGACCCTAGTTACAATTTGTGAATACTGTAGCAGAATCTTGTATATGTAAGCTCTATATGTCAATAAACTGTCATGTATAACAAAGATTTTGAATGAATGGTAGTTAGAAGCTTAGAAGGCTGTGGACATCGCTACTGTACTAAAACTAAGTCATCTTTGTAGCAGATTTCCAAATTTCGGGAGGATAATTGGAATATTTATTTGATTTTAAATGTTAGTATTCAATTTTATATAACTACAATCTAGGAATCTTGATTTTGGTGAATGAATTACTCTCACTTGGGAACTTTATTTTGGTTTGTTGAATTACTTTTATTGTCCCAGGTGTACCTTAATTACTTTTGATGAATTAATTAATTTTTTTAATCCCTATCATGATTTGAATGATGATTTTCCCAATTCATTGCAGTTTTGACATCCTGTTAATTAAAATGGAATTAATTTTTACCTTAATCATGGGAGGATTTTCTCTTTGCAGGATTTAATGTGGAAACAGTGGAATATAAAAACATCAGTTTCACAGTTTGGGATGTTGGTGGTCAAGACAAGGTACGTCCCTCTGTGTTTGTGTGTTTGTGAAAAAGTCATGTCATGTGCAGTCATTATCTACTCATTTAGAAGTATGTCTTTGATATTTTGAGTTGTTCCTTGTTTTCTGTTATTCATGGATAGTAAAAATGCTTTTGTGTTTAATGCACACGCTCACATGTAATGATGTATATATACATACTTTTGTACATGCATCCATACATGTGCTTGTATATCTATCGGTTTGCTTAAAATGTGTAAGTAAACTTTTCATGCTTTGTTAATAAAGGACAAAACTAATGCCACATAGAAGGATCTTGATTCAATTCCTTTCTAGAATATTTAACATAATAGGCTTTAATTATATATAATCCTTTTATGTAAGATTATTTAAAGTCAATGAAAAATTGTACAATAATAAGTACTCCAAAGACTTTAAACAAAAAATAATTTAAATTGGACATTTGTATTGTCTCTTTAATTTACTTATTGCTTCATTCTCATTTTTTAGATTATTTGCTCATAATTTTTGGGTCAAAAGAATAAAAAATTAATTTTTAATGGATTCCAAAATTTTGGAAGGGAAGGGCATCCAACTGTCCATCTAGTTCCACCCTTCTATGAAGCTATTTTTCCATCAACAATGCGGACAAATTTCAAATGCGTCTGCCTGATGAAAAAAAGTTGATATTGTCTGCAAGATTGGTATTATTTTCAAATTTTTAACAATGCATGAGCAGTGTGGGAAACAGTTACTCAGCTATCTTTAGCGATAACCGATCATATACAGTTTAAATGCTGCAACATGGGCTGAGCATTTATGGGTGATGAGCTATCAGATAATGGACCAACATTGTAAAATAGGGTTACATGGAGTGACATTATAAAAATAAAAAATAAAAGTACTTTCAAAATATGATTATCGATTTCAAACTGATGTTGCATATTTGTGGCATTTGTCATGTCAACATGTGTTACAGACTGTACATTGAAGGGGGGAGTGTGAATATTATCATAGCAGTTTGTATTTTAAATAGAATTTTAGAAGTGGAGCTTTTGGCGCCAAGAGGAGGAGGGGAAGGGTTTCGAACTATTGATCTGAACCTTCATAAGGCATGGTCTCCTACTGATTGTAGTATCCACTGGGGTTAAGAATGTGTGTGCATGTAATATGTTAACTAAGTAAATGGATATCCACTGTAGAATTATGTAACTAGATGATGATTCATTGATATAATTTTTTTAAACAGATCCGTCCATTGTGGAGGCACTACTTCCAAAACACTCAGGGTCTTATTTTTGTGGTTGATAGCAATGACAGGGATCGTGTTGTTGAGGCAAGGGATGAGTTGCACAGGATGTTGAATGAGGTACATTACCACTTTTCATGTCTTCCTCTTATGCTTTGCATGTTATGCTTCGATCTCCTGGTTTCCTTCTGTTATGTGGCAACTTAAATTGGACTGATTCTGCTGCTTTATTCAAAAAAAGGACTGACATAGCTGGGTTTGTATTCATTCTTAAATCTGTTCTAGATTGCTTTTATTGCTATTTAAGTATTTATTCACATTTTGGAATATAAACTACTTTTTCCTGCATCTTTATTGTTATTTCACCAGGTTCCATTCCTCTACTCTATACTTACATATGTGACATAACATCCCCTTTGCATAGAGAAATACTGATGTTCCATCTTTTCTCTTAACAATTTTCTTGTACATTTTTGAGTTTTAACTTGCGTTGTTTCCTTTGTTGTATATATTCTTTCCTGAAGTCACTCATGTAATCTTTATGCAATTGTCAGAGTACATCTTAATTGCTTCCTGCATACTATGATACAACTCTTATTAAGTTCATTGGTAGTAGTTGGTACCTAGTATTAGGATTTCACTCACAGGATGCTATATTCAGATATTAGTTTGCATAAAAACATCCAAGTTAAATCTGGGGTTGTTTTATGCTTTTATTGCTTTTTGTAAATTTCAAAATCAACTAGCACTGTGGCAACTACTATGAACATCTATTTACTGATTCTTGCATCAGTAGGATAAGTGGTATAGCTAGTTCCTTTAACTAGTTCATTATTGTTTTCTTGGCCAAGTATCTGTTTTATCCTTCACAGTATTACAAGCTTGCAATATTGTTTGATATTGGTACTAGGTTTATTAAATCAAATGTTAATCTTGTTTCAGGATGAACTCAGGGAGGCTGTTTTGCTTGTATTTGCCAACAAACAAGATCTGCCTAATGCAATGAATGCTGCAGAGATAACTGACAAGCTTGGCCTGCATTCTCTCCGCCAACGCCACTGGTAATGTTTTCTCCTCATTTCTGCCTCAACTTGGGGTCATTTCTTGAATGTTCTCCATGGACATGGTTACTAGATTTGTTGACTTTCCCTTATTCATTTGACATGGTGCTCTCAAACTGATCTAAAAGAATTTCTTTCTCCCTTGGGACAATCATGCCGATTTTTTTTTTTCTTGTGAAATTTTCAATGAAGCTAAAGGAGTGACTCTTTTAGCATCATCATACTTCTAACAAGTCAAACTACTAAATAATAAAGTTTAATGGAATTATTCTTGAAATTCGCATCAAGATTTTTACAAAATGGATATAACTGTATTGAATTGTAAAAAGAAAAAAAAAAGGCCAAAATTCAAAGCACGCCCTTTAGTTCTCAAAATTTGACATTCCTGACAATATGGTCATTTTGTCCATTGCCATCTATAAAATTATTGTTAAGTCTAGTAGAACAATGTTGTATTTCTTGTGATAGTTTTAGTTTTATTAATGGCAATGGATGGAAGGACCAACTTGACAGGATCGTCAAGTTTAAGTAGTAAAATACAAAAATTAAACTTAGGATGAAAATGACAATTAACCCAAACTTAAAGGAGAGTATTTTGGATTTTAGCCAAAAAAAAAAAGAAAGAAAAAGAACCGGTTTCAACTTTTGCTGATGCTAAATGGTGGTCCATTTCAGGTACATCCAGAGCACATGTGCAACTTCTGGAGAGGGTCTCTATGAGGGGTTGGATTGGCTTTCCAACAATATTGCTAGCAAGGCAAGTACATGAATTTTATAGAATGGACCATGGCATTAAATTATATAATGGCTTTAAGCTGCAATTTTTATTCTCCAAAAACATAGTGATTTTGAATGACGGGATATCGTTGCAAACGCAAGTTTCATGCTACACCTGTCTTATATGTTTGTTACAACCCTCCCTTGCTTTCTTTTCAGGCATGAGCCATTAAAGAATTTTGGTTCCTAGCAATTCGGGAGAGGACGCTTCCCCTTTCTCAGTGTTGTAATAGCAGAATGTTTGTCTAGAACTTTATATATTTTGGCTTGTATGGTTGCTACATTAGCTAAATACTTTTTAGCTGTAAACCAAACTTTCATGTTTGTTCCAATGTCTTTTGGGCATGGCCGCACTTAATAGTTATTTTTGCTTGCCTTTATAACTGATTGGTGTGCAATGCAATCTATAAAAAATTTACGAGGCCCAAAATATTTTACTCATCCTTTCACTCTCTATTAAAATTAAAACTAAAATTAGAATTAATAGTTTTCTAGATAAATTATTATTGAAATCTATTGTTCAATATTTAAAATATTTATTTGATATTGATTGTTTAGATTTGTTTTCAGAATTAAAAGTTTTAAAATATGTTTTATATAGATAAAAATAGTCCAATAATGTATTAAATTATATAAAAAAAATGCTAGATTTTTTTTCTAATGCATGTATTGTTTATAAAATAATTACTAACAATATGTTTTATATTTGTGTTTGCAAAAAGAAGTTATTCAAAATTAAAATTGATAAAATCATATTTAAGATAGACTATTTCACTAGAAAGATTAAGTGGAGTATCAATATTTTCAATTAAAAAGGAAATTTTAAGATTACGTGGATTATCAATATTTCCAATTAAAAAAAATTAGTGGAACTTGGACACAAAAACATAATTAATAGCAATCTCAAAACTTAAAAAAGCTAGAAAAATTTATTTTTAAATATCAAAATATAAATATTATTCGATTAATATTTAAAAAAATAAGAGAAGGCTCACAACAAATTTGTTGCCTTATGCCCAAAAATGTGTTCGGGCAGACTTAAATTTGGCCAAATTATCATAGGCCATGAATTTGAGTAAGGTTTGAAATGGCGTTTGAAGTTGAATTTAAGTATTTAACAGCATTTAGAATTTATAAGTTTTTAAACCTATTTATTTTATGTTTAAAATATTTTATGCATATGAAAAATCTTCGTAACAATATGGCCATATTTTGTATGAAAGACAAGTAACATGTCAATAATATGCTTACTATTTCATGATTTTTGGCATGATCATCAAGGTATTAGTACAAAGAAACCAATTTAGTTAAAACTAAAGTTTTTAAAAATACACAAATATCAAATACTATTGTTGGGATATTGGAAGAAACCAATAATTTGAGCCGGCTCTGGTTATTGTTACATTCCTAAGTTATCATGATGTATTTCTTGGTGTATATTATGCTGATCTCGCTTAAATGATCCAAGTGCATATGAATAAATATTTTAAATGAATGGGCAAATTGGAGAAATTTAAATTGCACCGCTTCTGCTTCTCTCAGG
This sequence comes from Lithocarpus polystachyus, assembly GCA_033629205.1. NCBI lineage: Eukaryota > Viridiplantae > Streptophyta > Magnoliopsida > Fagales > Fagaceae > Lithocarpus > Lithocarpus polystachyus. The sequence continues at coordinate 79,897,020 of CM066163.1, forward strand.
CGGCAACAGCCCCCACCTCCACAGCCACAGCATGGAAAAGCATCTTTCTTAATTCACACTACAACCAATTTAAATTTTTTCCAGATTGATATATGATGTTAAACCGAAACTGATATAGAGAGAGTGGGCTACCCCTTTGTTGGCTCTTTGAGACAAAAGATCTCATAGGAATGGTGCTCATTCCCATGTTCCTTCTAGTCTCGTTTGGTTTCGAGAGATCACATTGGTTTACCTTTTTTTAGGTAGTTCAACGGACAGTTAGAGAAAGTAGAGAGACGCGATAAAATAATATATAGATTTCAAAATATTACACATTTTTCTTCCAGGAAAAGTGTACATGAAAATATCATCAATCTTGTGGCGTATGAGAGTATGATTGCTAAGTTTTGGTTGTCTAATTTGAGTACAATGAATTATTACTGTATAATAATAATTATCTCATGCATTTGAAATATGAATGATTGATCATCTTTCCCAATATATGGACCAGTGTATTCCATTTTATGATCACCATTCATTTATGATTTTTAACTGTACTTTTTGAGACGAATATTGTTGATTGTATAAATGAGAGATTTAAGAATAGATACTATTAAAACCAGAAGAGTATGTTTTATATCAGACCCAAATTACATTATTTTGCCAAATGAAAGAAAACAAAAACTAAAAATGACATTGTATTATCAATTCTCAAATAAGTAGCTCACGTGATCAACAGGTGACTCAAGAAAGGCAAAACATAGTTGTCTTTTTTTTTTAGAAGATTGTTTTGCTTAAGCCTTAACTCCTGTCTTTAAAAAAAAAAAAAAATCTAATGATAATTATGGAAGCATAAATTGTGGATTAGTTCCAGCTGGAGATTGCTATAACAGATTTGTAAAACTGTTTTTATTGTGTAATGGATATATGGTAACTGGCAGGCATATATCCATTACACAATTAAATGGGCCCTTTTATTAATCAAATATGAATTAAATAATTTTTATTTAAATTTTGATATCATTTTTTTATTTAAAGCCTAATTTTATTACTCATTGCGATGTAAAAGTATTAATCAAGTTTTTGTAATCAAATTCTACTAACATTTCCATTTGAAATGATAATTGGCTTATCCACATTTTTTAGAATAATGGCATAATTGATCTTAAATAATATGTTATTAATAAATATAAGCCATCAATATCATAAATATCATGTTTGAAATAACATGCAAGATATTATAGACAATACTTTTTCAAATTATCATCATTGTTTAATATTTAAACCTACTATGAATTAAAAATATAGCTTGATCTTATTATATATAAAGATATAATTAATTATTATTTTTTAATTATTTTTTAACAAATTAAGAATTTATATACTAACAAAACCAAAAGAATCCTCTCAAAAAAAAAAAAAAACAAACAGAAAAAGGGAAGTATATATAAAACTATAAAAGTGAGGAGATAAACCTAAGCAACCCGAATTTTTTTTTCCATTTAACTTTATTATTAAAAAAATTTTGTTATTTGACAACACGCAAAAGAAAGTGGAAAACTAGAATCTCGAGTTTTAGAAACTCGAGTTCCATTGCAAATCGAGTTTTAGAAACTTGAGTTCCAAAATTCTGACTAAGTGATATAGACAAAAACTCCACGGAGAAGAAGAGATCCACGTGGAGTTTTTGTGGAACTCGAGTCTCTAAGACTCGAGTTCCAGACAGAGCATAAAGAAGAAGAGATCCACGGAGAAGGCAAAGAGATCCACGGAGCAAAAACATGAACAGATCCACGGAGAAGAAAAGAAGAAGAAGAAGAAGAAGAGATCCACGGAGAAGAAAAAAACAGAAGAAGAAGACGAAGATCGTGAACGCACCCATGGAGATCGTGAACGCACCGTAGATCGACGGTCGGCAAACCCATCGGCGTGGAGATCGTTAGCGCACCGTGGATCGACGATCGGCAAACCCATCGGCGGAGACAAGCCTCTTCGTCGTCAGATCGTCCGTTGTCGTCTGGTTCTTCGTTCGTCTGGATCGACGATCGGCAAACCCATCGACGGAGACAAGCCTCTTCGTCGTCAGATCGTCGTTCGTCGCTAGTCAGATCGTCGTTCGTCGCTGGTTTTTCTGGTTCTTCGTTGCTGGACTTTTAGTCCTTTCAAAATCGAGTATGAGAAACTCGTTTTTGGTTTTTAGATCTCGAGTCTCAAATACTCGAGATCTATGTGGCATTTTCTGTCCAAGTCATCAGTTCAAAGTCTCGCAAAGCGAGTCTTTGAGACTCGAGTTTTAATTTGGATCTCGAGTTTCTAAAACTCGAGATGCTACTTTACTTAATTAAAAATTTTTATTGTTAACTTATTATATTGTCCTCCCTCACATGGTTATTCTGCACATTACCTCTAAGCAACCCAGTACCCAATATCCACACACCCCTTTTTTTTTTTTTTAATCAAAATGTATGGACCATTGACAAGTGTGAGGGCTATCTACCACTAACAACCAACAATAAAAGAAGGCAAACTAAAGCAAGAAAGAAGAGGGTTAAAGAAACAGAGGTTTTAGAGTTTAAATTCCAAACCTGGATGTTGAAGGCTATGGCCCAACAAAGGAGGTATGAAGGTCCAAAGCCGACTGCAAAGAAGACTTTAGAAAACTATTTTTTCTCTCAAAATGTAAAGAGCGTAGAAATTTCTCAACAATCAGTAAAAAAACTGAGGTTTGAGATTGAATTTATTTTGGGCTTTTTGCTTTCAGTTTGCTTTGTAGAGAGGGAGATAGTGTGTGATTTTTCAACTTCGGTATATGTAGGAAATTAAATGATTTTTACACTACCCAATACCCATAGAGAAAACGAACCGTTCAGCACATCCAACAATTTTTTGTTTTTGTTTTTCCAGATGATTCTTTAATAATAAAAATTTGGGTTTTAATTAATACTCCTATATGTTTAAGACATATTTATTGGTTGGTTTTCTCCTAGAAATTTTTTTTTAAAAAAACTTATTGGTTAAAATTTGGGGTTTTTTTTTTCATTTGGGGCCTTAGACAATTGCATCAGTTGCTTTTATGCTTGAGCTGGCACTGGGGCAGCTCCAAATAGACACTCTAGGGTGGTCACAGGATCACTCTAACCTGAAAAAAAAAAAAAAAGGTATTATGTATCAATTTTAAAAATTTATAATTTTTTTATCCTTAAAAAAACTTTGTGACCACCCAAAATTTTTTTAGTCCCAACATAATTAAATTTTGAATAAACTTTGATAATAAACTTGGTTGTAGAATAAGGCTACAACTCTATTCAATATTTTTTTATTGGATATGAATTTTGACAAATCCATATTAATTACAACTTCCTCTTATATCCTCCATACTTGCAAAATTTCAAGAAGATCAAAGATCAATAGCTATGTCATCAATGAAATGTTTAAATTTCGAGTTTTTATAGTTTAAAATTAGATATATAAAATAAGTTTATGGATTAAATAGTAAATAAAATCCGATTGACATGAAATTTGACGTGTTTTAAGAACATAGATAATTCAATGGTTAGATTTTCAAAATATATAGCAATGTTAATTTTTTTAGTGAGAGTTATATCCTTAGGCTACAACTAAGTTTGTAACCAAACTTTGGTCCTCTTAATAATATATTAGGTCCTTACAAACAAAAAGAAAAAGTCCAAGAAAAATTTTATTTTAACTAAAATTTTGAAAGAAATGTAGCTTATAACATTGATAATAAGACTATCATGTAATAATTTCAAAATGAAAAAATTCATAGAAGGAAATTGTAAGACTTTATGTGTTTGTGCGTATGTATGTTTTTTAAATCAATATATGAAATTATCTTTTTATTAGATTTTGTATAATTTAAGTTTCTTAATAACCACTCTCAAAAAATTCTTAGAATTGAGCCACCATTGTTGACGGTTATGATTTTGATTAACTTAGACACTTTTTTCTTCGTATATAAGAAACAAAACTAATTATTGTATTATCTCTCTCATTCTTAAAGACTAATTATTGTATTAACTCTCTTATTCTTTCATTTTGTTAGAGATATTTTAGCCCAATGTAATAGGCCCAATCCCTATCCATTTATGTATGCAAGCCAAGTCTCCAACTTGTACTAAAAATTTATTAACCATAGTTAATGTATGGTTAGTCTAGGGTTTAGTCTACTATATATATCATGTTATGGTTCATTGTAACATAGGATTTGTACTACACTCTTATATATTAAAGATGTAGCCCTTTAGGGTTCCTGTGTGGACGTAGGTCGTTCGGTTGAACTACGTAATTCTCATGTGTTCTATACTTTATACTTTCGCTTCCGCATCTATTATAGCATATTTAACATAATATATCAATACTAATATTTAACATGGTATCAGAGCCAAACTTCGTTATTGGCTTTTAGCAAAGTCTCTCTATTAAGCTTGCTCTCTCTGCCTTTCAACCCATAGATCTGCCATTGCCTTCAACCCACGTCTTTGTTGTAGTCGCCGTCAACATCTTCAGCAACCACTGCAATCTCTAAATTCTCAGGCAAGCCGTGTCTATCCCTTAAGATTTGTGCCTTTCAAGCCTTCCTTTGTTGAAACTGACTCCACAGGCCTCGTCCTCGGCATCCCGCAAGAAAAACCCAAGAATCTGGTCGCTAGAATTAGTGCCACGTGCGGCCAATATGTTTTGTGGCCAATTCATGTGCCTCTCTTGTTCTCATGCTCATCTCACCGACAACTACACGCGCCACTCAGTCAACTTCTCCATTGCTCTATTCTGCAAAACCTGGAAATCTGACGACCATCCATTATGCCACGCGCTTGCTGTCGATTCCATGCTCCTCCTATGTTTTCACGTAGTTCCACGTGCCGGCCCTCAATGTCTACCTCTCTTGATGTCATCCGAGCCACGCAAGCCTGCCATATCATCAATATCTCGATCGCCATTATGATTTCGCCACATGTCACATCTTGATCTATCCTCGTTAGCTAGTGCCACTTCAGTAGTAATGCCATGTCATCGCCTTGTCAATGCCACGTACTCTCACTCAGCTGACCTAGACCAACCTAACCCAGAATACCCAAATTTGACCGTGGACCAAAGCCAGTTTGGCCATTGATTCTTTGGTTTGACTTTGACCTTAGGTGGACCAAAAGCCAGCTTGGCCACTGACTCTTTGGTTTGACTTTGACCTTAGGTGGACTTTGGCTAAAGGACCCTCCTTTGCACAAAGACTCGCAAATTATGCTTCATCAAGATGTCATCTTCACCGATCTTTTTTAGGCCTTCAATATAGCCATTATCTAGCTATAGCAGCCTTTCTTGCTTATAGATGCAGGCCATCTTTTGAATTTTTCTGATGTCATATTTCTATATGCATGTCTCCATAGTGTTCAATCCTTCTGGTCTATTCAAGGTCATTCTTGAATCTTTCTTCATAGTTTCTTCAAGACATTTTTGTGGTCAATTTCATGGTTTTTTCAAGGTAATCTTCAAGGGATTTTCTCAAGCTTATACAACCTCAAAGTTTCATCGAGCTTTCACCTTGACTTTGAAAGGGAATGTTAGAGATATTTTAGCCCCATGTAATAGGCCCAAGCCCAATCTATCTATGTGTGCAAGCCAAATTTCTTACTTGTACTAAAAGTTTATTAACCATAGTTAATGTATAGTTAATCTAGGGTTTAGTCTACTATATATACCATGTTATGGTTCATTGTAACATAGGATTTATACTACACTCTCATATATTAAAGATGTAGCCTTTTAGGGTTTCTTTGTGGATGTAAGCCGTTAGACTGAACTACGTAACCCTCCTGTGTTTAATATTTTATACTTTCACTTCGCATTTATTATAGCATATTTAACATGGTATATAAAGGCTAATATTTAACAAATTCAATCAATAAACACTCAAGATTTTATGTTTTCTTGAGATACTTCTCTCTAGAGTGAAAGGGCGAGAAACTTAACAGACACATCATGTGCTCTGGACATATCAATTGCAAATAAATAGATGATTCATTACTACTAGCAACACTGTTATTTGCTCAAAGAATGAGGTGGAAGATGCTCCCTGGTCCATCAGATGAATTTATTGGAGAAACTAAGTCCTTTCTGTCCTGTTTTGTGCGTTGGGATGTGGTCTACGTTCCAAAAAACTCCAATTTTTTTTGGCTCATAATTTTACAATGTGGTCTCAGGTCCGTCTGTGCTTTGTAAACCTGGTGGTTTTTTTTCCCATCTCTACTCTTCCTCCTTGGGTTATCTACCAGGAAGAAAGAGGAGGAGTAGGACCATCCTAGTTCTTTTGATGCTGTTTTATTGTCCATCTTTTCTTTTGTAATTATATTCTAATTCTTACTCAGCCTAAAAAATAAACGAGGAAACAATGCAATTTAATGAAAACTTAAACAAGTTTTTGTTTGGTTTTCAATTAAAAAAAAAAAAAAACTACCCTATTCTTTAAACTATTTCTAGAAAAGTCAAACTCACCAGATAAGGTGAGCCAGGGGATCGAGTCTTACCTCATCCATCAAGGGTTGGGTGGAAGTAAGCACCACTAAGCCAATATACTCTTGATGAGTTTAGACCGAGAAGGTATTCCGTGTATTTAGCCTTTTACAATATGTGGATCTCATTACATACATGAAAAATACTCGTAAGTCTAAACTCTTGGGTTCCACCATAATGCAAGATATATGTTTTCATTTAGAGTTTAGACCTATGAGTTTTTCTATGTATATAATAGGACTGATCATATACTGTAAGAGACTCGATGTATACATCTCATGCAAAATATATATATTTTTTCATTTAGACCTATGAGTTTTTCTATGTATACAGCAAACACAATAAGTCTTTCTCCAAAAAAAAAAAAAAAAAAACGAAAAAAAAAAACTTACACAATAAGTAAGGTGTCAACCCACCATAGATCAAAATAAAATTAAAAAAATATGAGACTTACTACAACTCAAAATAAATATGTTTGTGAAATTATCAAAACAGGTAAGATGTCCACCCACCATAAGTCAAAATTAAAATTAAATTTAATATATAAGTGAAAATATTGTGAAGTTTTGTTGTGTATTTAAACTTTTTCTTAGACCTGTGTATTGAGTACATTGATGAAACCGTGCCAAATTGAATAGTTACACAACTAGAAAAGGATCAGTTTGGACTTCTTTTCTTGGATGCTAATCTATGGATTTTGGATATGTAAATTAGGATGGCTTCCATCCCGATATTAATTCCTTTTTTTTTTTTTTTTTTTTAAATCCTTCCTATTAGTTTATAGTTCATACATATTTGAGATTCGATTCTTACCAACACCAAAAAAAAAAAAAAAAAAAACTAATTGAGTGTCTTTATTAGTTTGATAATAAAGAGTAATTATCAGGAACAAACAATATAGATTGAAACTCTCTTAAAAAAAATAGTACATACTTATCTTTTTTTTGTTGCATAATCACATACAAACCTTCAATTTAGGGCATACATTGATATATCTTCATTTGAGTTCATACTACATACTTATCTATTTTTCTGCATGATCACATGCAAACCCTCAATTAAGGGCAGGCATTGATAATATATCTAGCACAAGACTTGGTCGTCATATATATAGTCATATCATATCATCGTTTCTCTCTCTGACACGGCACAAAGTGACACATCTTCTACACTAGATGCATGTATTCCATAAAATCATAGAGTTCTTCTAATATTTTCATTTATAATTAATTGCAAAAGTGGCATCATTTATCCATAACACTATGCTTGTCTGAACAATTTATCATTCCTGAAAACAAATTCATCAAAAAAAATCTTAGCTGAACATAGCTGGATCCCTTCTTAACCACGAATTGCACATGTGGTTAGGGTTGAAATTATATCTTTTCTAACAAAAAGTTGCAGCCCTAGTGGGTCTTAATTGAGGATGGGCTGTTCTCACATGGCAATGCTTAATATCTAGACAAAGCTTCTTTACTTACTAGAGTCACTAATCCTGGAAGAAAAGATAGCTAAGATGCTTCTAATTAGGGCAATGACCTCACACAAATGGACTCATTAGACCACAAAATTGTGACTACATTGAAGAATATAAATGCTCCTAGTCTTCCACCAACTAAATAACACGTGACGAACACCTTCCAATAAGGACACTAGGTTCATAATGTTCGATTACTCGATATGATAGTTGACCCTGATACTAAATAATACAAACTTAAGGGTAAAACTCACCCTTGAATACTCGCTTGCAATTGCAAGTGGAGGGTGCCCCAGATTTTATTTATACGCATACATGGTTAAACTTATATTTAACCCATGTGAACTACTAGAATCATTACAATTAGGTCAATTAATTGTAGGGCTAATCACTATATGTATATCCTTTCATGCCAAAAAGATACTTATTCAAAGGGCTAATCACTTATACATGAAAAATTATTTTATTACGGTGAAAACTTATCAAGTAAATTGAGAGTATATTGGTTTTAACTATTAGAAACAAAGAATAAACAACAACAAAAAATTCTTTACTAATTAATCATAGTGAAAAATTTTATGTAATGAAAAGAGAGTCATGAAGGGTTTGTAGGAAATGAGATACACGCATCTTGTGAGTAGTGGGTTGAAATTCACAAAGCCGCTCAATTAATAAGAGCCACAAATAGGTTTCTAAATTAGTACTGCTTTCATTCAACTTTTGCAGAGTGTCAAAATATTTGTCTAGTTATGGGTTCGGGAAATTAAGGAAGAAGACATTTTGATATGTTTTAATTATGAGTGGGTGACACTTTGTTGCAGGACCTTGCTGTTAGGAATTAGTCTTTGTAGCAACATTTTAAAGTCATTTTAGTCTAAACCATGGATCATAATCCAATAAATGGGAATTTGTCCTTTCTTGCCTTTCGGTGTGTGGATCAGAACCAAGCAAACCTAATTTGATCCTTGATCTTTCATAATCTATTGACTAGCACTATACTTAAGAACCATATATAAGTAAATTCCACCTAACTCGTGGTTTTCATTTTAAAAACCATGTTAGTTGTTAAATATTTTATGCTGTAAATTTCTTAAGACTAAGCCCACCCCCACACCCCCCCCCCCCCCAAAAAAAAAAAAAAACTCATGGTTTTTTTTTTTTTTTTTGAGAATAACTCATGGTTTAATATATTCATAATTGTAGCCATAGTACACATGGTTGATTATCTAATTTTGTTAAGTTTCATTATCCCTCGACAACAATTTTTTTTTTGGAGAGAAACCTCAACAACATGTTAAGTGAGTATTAATTAGCCATTTCAGTATGACTATTTAGTGCATATATATATTTTCATGACTTTTAAACCATTAGGACTATTATTAAACTAACCTCATTCCATTATTAGATTATCAATTTATTGTCCTGAAAACGAGATTCACCACCGCGATGGTGGTGGCAAACGATGGCAATCGGTGAGAGGAGCTTGACAAAATCCAATCTCGTTGGATTCTCTCCTCTCTAATCAAATCTGAGTTATTGTCATGTTTTTGTGGATTTGAACTCTCTCCCCAATTTGATGATCTCTCTTTGTTTGGTAGTTTTAAGGTTGATTTGAAATTGTGTATAATTTTTTTTTTTTTGGTATAGTTTGGATGAATTTGTGTTTTCAGATTAATTTGTGTATAGATTGGTTGAGACATATCTTTTGATTTTTTTTTTCTTATCTATTTGTTCTTGGAAAATGTTCACATCCAAAATTTATTTATATATTTTTTCAAAATATTTTTTCCATATATTTTAATTAAAGAAATAAAAAATTATCAAAGTCGTGTTGTTTTTTAAAATACCAGCGGCACAATTTTGACGGAGACTAATGGGGAGGGGTGGCTTTGATTGAACAGTTTTGAAACTTAGAGGACTCAATGAACAAAAGTAAAGTTAAAGAGCTAAAATAAATTTTGGTCAAATTTAAAGGATGTATTTTGTATTTTGCCTAAAATTTATTAATTGTCATTTTTTAAATTTTAGATCCTAGAAAAAGTTCTGTAGCTGTGGGTGGTCGACAGCGCCATATTCCATACTATTATTAAAGCCTAAAGGAATGATTTTACTACGGGTCCATGTTACTATGAAAGTTGGAAGTCAAGGTATTTTTTTTTTCCATAGACTCGAGGCTTCCGCTTAATGGTCACTATCTACTCATCTCCTTATAATTAGTTACTTGAAAAAGAAAAAAGAAATATTTCCAAAAGCCTTTTTAATTAAATGCAGGAGGGGGTTAATTATTGATATAGTTGAAGAGAGGTAATTAAAGGCGTACGGTGCAGGGGTGTCTAGGCCCATTGAGACTTTAAGCCCATCCCCACCCAACGGCCCATACGGTCTTGGGCCCGGGCATTGGGCTATCTTGAATCCGTAGCCAGGTGGTGTTCAACATGCATCACGCCGCATTATTGGACTTATGTCCATTAGACTGCCTCCCGAGCACTGGGATTACTTGCCAGGTGCTCGGCAAAGCCTTAAGTTGTGTTGCACTGAGCAAACTGCTGAGATAGGAACTAGTTCCAAGGCCACTCACACCACGCTCCACTCCCACCTAAACATTCACTTAGCCATGACCACATTAGACCTCTCCTTCCACTAACCATCAAGGTAATCATAGCACCCCACCAGGTTTGGGGGTATAAATATGGGGAACTAGGGAAGAAGAAGGGGGGTCTTTTTGGGGGGAGAGGGGGAGGGAGCAACGGATAGTGGATAGTAGAAGAATTACAAGAGCTAGGAGGGAGTGAAGATATTAGAAAGAAAAGGGTGGAGCTAAGAAATTAGGGTAAAAAAGGGAGTGCAGTCGAGAGGAGGAAATGTCGTTGAGCCTCAGTACTGAGTACAACCCAATGTAGGAAATCCTGAACCCACTTTATAAGTAAGTTGTGAGCCCAAGCCCATTATCCTCTCTTTGGCGTTCACAAAAGGAATAGGTTCATCTCTATATCAGGTTAAGATTTTATTTCTTTTATCTAATATTGTACATGTCACGTCATTTACAATTTTTATTGATGTGGCACAAATACATCTTTATATTTTAAAATTTAATCTAAACTATGGAATATTAAATCTATTTGAAATAGAGAGTAAAAATATTTCACATGAACCAATGATCTTGAAAATATCAATGATTATTTATTATTTTTTTTATAATTAGAATTCAATGATGATTTTTTTTAAGGAAAAAAAATTATTTTTTTATATAATAAGAATTCAATGATGATTTTACGCTATCATAATGATATAAGATGAGTAATACTACAACCATAAACTATTTTATAACATTTTTACAAAATGTTGATGTAGCCAACCTCTTATTGGTTTTCATCTAGGTCCACTATTAATATTACTTTTTCATTTACCAATAATTACTTACCACATTAACAGTTTGTAAATTTTTTTTTTTTTTTTGTAAATAGTTTGTTAGCATTATTCATACAAGATATTCATGCTTCTAGAGATACTACAAATTTTTTACATAAGACTTACAAATTAATGTGCTAAATTACAAAAATATAATATAATAAAATAAACATTTATTTATTAGGTTATTGAAAATACACTAATTATATTCATTATCACATTAGTCTGTAAAGATTTTGTAGTAAAATTTGTAATAACTTTTGCATTTTCCAATAGTTGAAATTTTCTCTTCCTTTTTTAGCTCAATGAATTTGCATTCCTTTTCATGTCCCCAATCCATCAAAAAATCCACTTCTGAATATAGCAAAATGGAAGAAACTGGCATTAGAAAACAGGGAGAAAATGGGCATTTGCCCTTTTCGCCAAAACTTTTCAGCAAAATGCCTCATATTTGAAACTATTTAAGAAAATTCCCTTGCTTTGAAACTCAATTTTCTAAAAATCGAGTTTCAATTTAAAACTCGATTTTTGGACAATCGAGCTATAGCGAATTGCAAAATTAAAAAAAAAAAAATTGGAACTTGAGTTCATGGAACTCGAGTTCCTTGAAAAAATTCAAGTGGAACTCAAGTTCCATGAACTTGAGTACTTTACATGGAACTCGAGTTCAAAAAAAAAATAAATAAATAAAAGTCCACGTTCGCTATAACTCGATGTTCCAAAAATCGAATTATATATTTGAAACTCGATTTTTAGAAAATCAAATTTCAAAACATGGGCATTTTCCTAATTAGTTTCAGACATGAGGCATTTTCTTAGATATTTTTTTTTAAAAAAGGGCAAAAGCCCATTTTGGCCTAGAAAACAGGCTAAACATCTTATTGTTTTATTTATTTTTTTTCTTTCTAAAATTTGTGTTGTTTTTTATTTTCAATAATTCCTACTTAAAAAAAGAGATTTTGAGGAATTTCAGGTGCTCCAATGTGAAAGCAAAAAAAAAAAAAAAAAGGGAAAAATTGCAAATTACATCCCTAAAGTTTAGGGGTGTTTGAATTTTACACACTGAAGTTTTAAAATTTAGATTTTACCCCCTGAAGTTTGGAAGTATTTGGATTTTACACCCTAGTATTTCAGAATTTGGATTTTACTTCCTAAATTTTAAGAGTGTTTGGATTTTATTTCCTAAAATATAGGGGTGTTTGGATTTTACACCCTCAAACACTCTCAAACGTTAACGGGTAAAATCTAAATTCTAAAACATCAAGGTGTAAAATTCAAATACTATCAAACTTCAGGGGTAAATTCTAAAATTTGAAACTTCATAGTGTAAATCTAAAAACCCGAATCTTTAAGGGTGTAATTTGCAATACACCCATAAAATAATTATCATTTTACATTCTATTCAAATAATTTTGAACTAAAATTTAATATATAAATTCTTTATTATCTATAAATACCTTTGTGCATAAAAAATTCTGGTAAGTGGTTAAATCATATATTTACAGTAAATTAGTAGGCATTTGGCTACCTTATTACTTAATTAAAGGTCAGATAAACACTGTAGTTTTGTGCGTTTAACTAGCTTATTTGCTTAAAATTGAAATTTTTTTTCTTACCTTCAAGAAAATAAGTTATTAGAAATTTGTATGTGTTTGCTAATTGCTTATTTACTAAAAAAAATTTGTCTCAGTTTTTTTTTAATTATTTAAATTTTAATTAAAATAATAAACTAGTTTTTAGCTTTTTGTTTCACATTTAACATAAAGGCGTAAATGTACTTTTAGTCCCTAAATTTTGACATTTTTTCGTTTTAGTCCCTACATTTTAATTCTTTGCACTTTTAGTCCCTAAACCAATTAACGCCTAATGTTTAAGTCCTTGAAGCACTATTCCGTCACTCAACCAACAGAAAATGTTGACGTGGCTGACGGCACAGTAAAATAATAATTAAAAAATCTATTTTGGCATTAAAAAATTGCCACGTCAGCGTCTAAATTAATTTTAATTAAATAAAAAAATTAAAAACAAAATTATTTCGTGAATTCAAAGAACATGAACATCAAACCCAGCAATGACTTCAAACCCAGAATCAAAGAACATGAACATCAAACCTACAGGGAAAAAAAATGAACATCACCAAATCAAAGAGCACGAACAAGAGCAAACACACAAAAACCCACATGAAAACCACACCCAAACCAACAACAACAACAACCCACACAGATCAGACCAACAACAACAACAAACCCACACCGAATAGACCAACAACAACAACAAACACTGCAATCCCAACCAACGAACCCAGTTGAACCTAGCACCCACCAACAAGCTCCCTTCCACTGAGACGGAACCGGACCGAGATTCCTATTGGAAAAGCTACACCGACCAGATATCGGTAAAAGAAGACCGATAATGACATCGGAGCCGTAAACGGAATCAGACCAGAGACCGCGCTGGTTCTTGAGGCCGAGAAACTGAGGAGACTGAGTGGTGTGAAGCTCGCGACGGCGGTCCTCGAACGCGGCGAGGACTGAGGGGTTTTTGAAGATCGTATTGGCTTCGCTTTGCGTGAGAAAGGCGGAGAAGCCATCTCTTTCTCTAAACCCAGATCCGATCAAACTCAGATCTGATCAAATCCAGTCAAACCCAACACAGAAATGAAAAGCCAGCAACCCTAGTGGCGGCGGCGCGTCAAACTCTCCCTCTTCGTCGACGCCGTCGAAACGCTTGAACAAATCACACAAATCAACAAAGATCTAATCAAGAGATGAAGAGTGGAGAAAGAAGAAAAAGAAGAAGAAAGCAAGAAGAAAAGGAAAGAATGGAGGCAGAGAAGAAAAAGAAAAAGAATGAAGAAAACAAAAAAGAAAAAGAAAGAAGAAACCAGCACCGACGGGAGCGGAAGTGTTTTTGGGCTTGATTTTTTGTTTTTAATTTTATTTTATATTTTTTATTTAGTTAAAATTAATTTAATAAATTAATTTTTTTAATTTAAATTCTGGCAATTTTTTAATGCAAAAATAAAATTTTTAATTATTATTTTACTGTACCGTCAGCCACGTCAGCATTTTTTGTTGGTTGAGTGACGGAATAGTGCTTCAAGGACTTAAACGTTAGGCATTAATTGGTTTAAGGACTAAAAGTGCAAAGAATTAAAATGTAGGGACTAAAACGAAAAAACATCAAAATGTAGGGACTAAAAGTGCATTTACGCCTAACATAAAAGTTATCAAAAATTATATCTTTTGATGAATCCTAAACAAATAAGTTACTAAAAAGAAACAATACCTAAATTTCTTTTTGATTTTAAGAAATTGTTCACTCAGTACATATAACACTACTAAGTCCATACATATATATTTTGGGAATAAATAAGGTTTACACATTTAAGTGCCAATAAACGACTAAGAGACTATTTGGGATTCGCTTATTTTGCTAAAATTGAAAATTTTTTGCTGAAAGTACTGTAGATAAAGATAAATATTAGTTAATATACTACAATAAGATTCACGAATAGTACCAAAAAATGCAGTGAGACTCATGAATAATAGCAAAAATAAGCTGAATAGTAAAATAAGTTGACAAAAAATAAGTTAGCCAACCAGACACGAAATACTAACAACTAGTCGGCCCTCGAAACCCATTGTGAAAAATAATTGATGGAAAATGATCGATCATAGGTTGGTTCCTCTCTTCTTTCTGTACTGCCTGCATTATAGTACTTATATATCACCGTAGACCTCTCTCTCACTCTCTCTCTCTCTCTTCGAAAAGTGTGATAATCTAAACAAAATTGGGTAATTATTGCTACAACAAAAAGTGACTTTCTTTGATAATATCAACTCTGGTCCTTTTCAATCGACAAAGTTTTCTCGTTGTCCCTTTTATTATAATTAAAGTTTAGGGCAATTAATATCGTTGTCATGTTCAATGCTAGATTGCAAGAGAGTGAGCTTGATGATTGGTTTAGACATAAATCATCAACCCACCGGCCCCTACAGTCTTATACTAAATTCCATGAGCTCATCTAGATTGAGTATTAAAAATTTAGACTTGTTAATTTAATTTTATTTCAAACTTGAGTCGTGTTTAAGTTTATCATTAAACAAGATTACATATTTAAATTTTGTTTATTTTCTTGTCAAACAAGCTCGAGCTCGTTTACAAACTACTTAATTAACCTTTTTTTTTCCATATATAGGAAAATAATGACTAATTTTTTTACTCCACAAATTTATGAATTTTTACTACAAATAAGTTATAAATATATTCTTAGACAATTATAGATATAAAAATACAATATTATACATAGTTAATTAGATTAAGCCTCTCGTTCATTAGCTTATTTATGAACACATTATTATGTTTTAGTTTGGTTCGTTTAATAGTCGAGCTTAAACTTGAGCTTAAGTTTGACTTGTTTACTAAACAAATGAACATAAATAAGCATTTTCCCGAATTAAGCTTGAGCATTCATAAACATCTCGGTTCATTTATAACCCTAGTCGCCTCTTGCCATATTAGGATACAAGCAAGTTCTTATACCAATTGACACAGAACAAAAAGTGTGAAAGGGTTAGATATCGTTTTAGCTAGACGCAAACCCTTAAATTCATAAAAAAAATATTAAAAAAAAAAAACCTTCTTGAATCCATTGCAAAGAAAAGAAAAACATCTTTGAAAATATTATTGATCGATCAAATTATGAATTTAAATTTCATTTACATATTATAGGCCTATCTAAAGGCTCTAGAAAAAATTTTTTAAAGAAAAATGTTCTTATACATATCCTACTTATTACAATACTATAATATGACTCATTTTTAACTAATAAACCCCTTAAAACAACTAAAATTAAGGAAATAAAATCTCATCTCCTAAAATTACAAAAAATATATACAAATTTTTTTTTCTAAAACCCATATTTTGTCCTACATCATTTAGATTTTTTTTTTTTTTAAAGTGAGAAATATAGAGTAGAAATAGAATTAACGTGGTTTAATTTGGAAACCTACATTTATATAGTAGAAAGCACTAGAACAACAAGTCTTTATTATATTGAATTATATATTACAATAACCTCAAAAAAAAAAAAAAAAAAAAAAAAAATATATATATATATATATATATATATATATTCAAGGCCAAACCGTGATTCTGCAAAAACATAGTAACCCATTTTATTTGACAAAACCTTTCTGGTATAGCCTATTTTGTATTCTAAGAAGTATAATTAATTACATATCTTACAAATGTACATTTGAAATAGTTTAGCTTTACATTTCAAATTAATTAAATATTACAAATGTAAAAACGTTTACAAAATTATATCATCTAAAATTTTATATGACGTGACATTTTGTGTAATGTTAAATCCAATAAATAAAATTTTAAATGTGAAATTGACTATTCATTTTCGGTTAGAAGAGCATCCTGTTGTTACTTATTAATAGCGCTTATGTGTAGGTTAGTTCATACGTCAAACAACGTACTAATGAAACCACAATAGAACGTGCACAAGCGACAATTTAAAGGTAACAATGAAAATGCTTCAAAGATGATGAGACCGACGATCTCGATGTACCTGGACGGACTCGACATAATGACGATGAAAATTGAAGATGACGGAGCTTTCATTATTGATGAAGATGTCGTCCCAGGCGAAGTTAACCATCCCCGCGACAGAAATAATGGCCCTATTCAATACGGTTAAATAACAAGCTCGGACGGTTACAAAGACAACTGTGCAAACCGTTGGAAACATAATCAAGACCAACATAAATGAGAATGGGGCGTTACACATTGAAGTGGCCATAATGGCTGCAACGGCTACCATGGCAGACATATATAATGCGATATCCTCAGCATAAAAGAGAGGTACAAAAACATACATACACAGTTATTTTTCTTTTTTCATCTTAGCCTAAAACTCTTTCACTAACTTTAGCATCGGAGCCGTTGTGGCAGGCACCACACCGGTGACCACTTGAGAACCAGAATACTATTTCTCCATCGGGAGCCTTATCGAGGAACGACGACTCCATTCGGGCGCACCTACAACGACTGACGAATTAGGGCTTCATCAAAAGATATAGATATTACCATAAAATTTTAAACACTTGGAAGTTGATCGACTAGGAAGTACGGACACGGGTATCTAAATGAACACGGGTATAATACAGTAATATGAACAATTTTAAAAAAATTATAATATAAAATAACTAGTACGGTACCGGTATGACACAAGTATAATATAGTTATAATATCTTAAATAAAGTGTTTATACTTCCGATCAATTTATTGATAGTAGGTTACATATGAATTAGATGGAAGAAATCGTATACACTGCCCAAAATAATTTAAGTTTAGTGCTTTTTTTCCCAATAAATATTCATTCTTCAATGGCTTTCTCTTTCATGAGGAATCCCTTATTCTACAACAGTACACTCTACACCTCACCATGCACGTGATTTGTAATGCATTTGTTCTTTTTTATATTTTCCCTTGGAAAAATATATGTGCACATTATGAGTACTACTGTACTACTACTAGTACGTACCTGTTTTTCTATTTATTTAATTTTTAATTTTTTTTTTTGGGTACAAAGAGAGATTAGCTTACGAAGTTAAACGTGGCCATGCACGTACATAAAATTTAATAGATATTATTATATATAAAAAATAGATATTATGTTTTTGTTTTCTATTTTTTATAAAAGCTTCTCCGTGGAATTAATATTAATTAGAAGTGCTATGTTCATAACATTTTCAATGCAAATCCTAATTATTAGGTTGTTACAGGTTTTAATTTAAATTCACCATTAAAATTACTTTCTTCCCCACTAATAACAGCAAGTGATAACCTGTCATATAGAATTTGTTGTGAAAATATTGTAAAAATGTAGTGTATATAGCATTTATCTTAATTAATTACTCAATTGCGGTCACAAATTGTCTTTACAAGGTGGAGCCAATTTACAAGCCGGATGGCCCCCAAAACTTTTTAAAAAATATTCATTTCCCCTTATATTATTATGAGATTTACAATTAGCTCCTAGAAAAAAAAATGACATTTTCCCCCCTTGACATATTTTAATATTTAATTCTTGTTAGTATAAGCATATTTCTAGATAATACCCAAACAAATTAGTCATAATTCTCCCAAAATATATTTCAAGTGATGATATATATATATATATATATATATATATATCCTTCCAAAAATTTAGCATTAATTAATTTATTTATTCTTCGTTTGTGTAAACTGTAATAGTATCTCTTCAATTGTGAATTTGTGATCACTTTCTTATACTGCCATGTAATTTTTGGGCAAAATGTTGGTATAGTTACTTAAGTGCAGTATGTTAGGCTCTCTAATTAAATTAAAAAAAAATGTTACAACACAAACAATATTATTTATCTCAAGGAGAATTAAATTAAATTTAATTATGTGTTTGAATTTAATTAGAAAACCTTTTGTATTGCAGCTAATTAGGAACTGTATGTCTGTATATCTAAGTTTTTTCCTTAGTTTTTAATTGTTTAGATCTCATGTCGATGATTTATTATTGATATAATTACAATTTTAATCCAGTGTATTGTGAACAAATTGTTAAATAATTAAAAAAAAAGTTTTTCATATAATATTCATGTGCTAATAAATCATAGAGTACTTCATATGTGATAATGACGTTATAGGTTTACAATCAAAATAAACACATAAATAAATAAATCCATTTTTTCTACATATAAATAATATATATATACACACACACACACACATTTTGTAGTTGTCTTTTTTTGTTTATACAAAATAGAAATTCTACTCTAGCTTAATCTAAATGTATATATGTATGAAGTTCTCTTTTGAAGACTTGAACTCCAGAACTCCATCCCTTACGTTCTACACTCCACAAGTACTAATACTTGCGAAGTGACTACTGTACCAAAGGTGTGATGGTTTGTCCTCCTTTTAAATATGGAGTAATTAGATATAATTTATTATAAGATTACGGTTAATTGAGGCCCCTCAAAGAGAATTTCCTGGTTCTGTGACTGGTCGTTAGGCTTTCTCTATAAAAACCCAAGCTACTCCCATTATCTCATTAGCTTCCTCCACATCTCTCTCTCTCTCTCTCTCCACCCTCACACCCACCCCACAAAAAAATGGAAAGGAATAAACTATGCAATTCATCCCAAGATGCTGAAGTGAGAAAAGGGCCATGGACCATGGAAGAAGATATGATTCTGATCAATTATATTGCAAACCATGGTGAGGGTGTATGGAATACCCTAGCCAAATCTGCCGGTAATATTCCCTTCACCTACCAATATCTTTGTAAAAAACAAACAAAAATAAATCATTTTTATATAGTAGTAACCTTGGTGATGATTTATATAAACTTACTTTAACGTACAAGATCTTGCTAGGTCTTAAACGAACCGGAAAGAGCTGCCGGCTCAGATGGCTGAACTATCTGCGACCTGACGTTCGAAGAGGCAATATTACAGCTGAGGAAGAGCTCTTGATTGTGGAATTGCATGCTAAGTGGGGAAACAGGTACAATAATTCATCACTTTAATTTATATTCTATAGGAATAATCAGTTTTATCTTAAAATTTATAACCTATAGACTATATATACTCATCAAAATAGTAGTTTTGACTAAGAAAGAATACACTTATGAGAGAGAGAGAGAGAGTCATGACCACCAAAAAGAGTGCAACATATATGGCCACCTGATCAAGCCCTTTGCAAGATTGGTTCTTGAATTTCATGGCTTTCAAGCTGGTTTTGATTTCGTATATATGTTTATATCATCCACTATATCGATGTTTTCATCAATTAGAAGGATGATATAGGATCGTACTTTAAAAAGGTGCATGTTTGCTATTTTCTCTGATAGGTGTATATGATGGAGCTGGGGCATATGAAATCTTTTCCAGATCCTCCAAGCAGTACTAGTACAAATAGCATGTCCTTAGGTCCCTCATCTCGAGCTAGGCATCCAAAAACCTTTTGTTTTCTTCATTCGTTTGAATTTCCTTGAGTACTCCTTTTTATCAAGTTGATCATATTTCTAAATCCTGTATATCTAATCCAAGTCTGACCCTTCTATGATATCTAAAAATGGCTTTGTAAAAGAGCAAGGCCTGTGCAGAATTATTTGATTTTTGTAGTGTGCCATAATCATGCGGTTGCGATACTAACTGGGGGTAAGGAGCATAGAGGATGTTCCACATCCCCACTCCATGGTACAAATTTAATTAGTACTTATTAATTATTTATAACTTCAAAAAGAAAAAAATGTAAAGCATAAAAGGGTTATAAATTATATATCTAAGATCCCTATATCATATGAGGGATATTCTTTGCCAATAGGTTTTTTTTTTTTTTTTTTTTTTGTAAATATATAGGGCACGTTGAGCAATACAATTTTCCATTTTAAGCTGAACTCATACCAATTGGTCACATGTAAACCCTACCTACCTCTTAGGAGAAAGAGACATTTTCTGAAGTAGACATAAAACACATTGCTTTGGCACTTCATAGATATGGCCTGGCCCCCATATAATTTAAGTCATGCATTCCTAAAAGGATGGCTGCGATGCTTTCATGAATCAGCATGTGGACAAAGTGTTATCATTATTTCATGTTTATTGCTAGGACAATAATACTGTTTTGAAGCCTCTTTCTCAAATATTTTTCCTAACTTCCTTAAAATATTTTATGAAACAGTTCTATGAGATTATCTTCTCTCTCACTATGTAGGATTCACATGTCTATGAGTCCCTCAAAATACAATTCTATGAGATTATCTTCTCATAGTTTATGGAGCCCACATATCTCTACAAGTCTCGCATGCTACGTGAGAGTGACTTTTAAGAACCATTCTATAAGACAATTTCTTTTCCCATCTCTAAAAAAAGAGAAGGCAAATAAGTATTATAAACTCTAAAGTGTAGTGGAGGATGGTTAAATTTAATTATAGGCCAACCAAAATAAATGAAAGCTACATAAAAAAACATGAAAACTTTTCCTCACTAAATACTAAAATAAAAAGAATAAGAGAAAGACATCGGAGGCATTCAGTACGTAACTTGATCAATGATTGATGAGCCCTACTTACCCTAAATAAATAAAAAAAAAAAAAATATATATATATATATATATATATTGATTAGCCCTAGCCTCAAGCAAGGCATCCGCTCCATTCCAAAACCTTGATGATCTAACATCAAATTGTCCTTATATAAAGTCCAACATATGGACGACTTCGATTTTGGACCATGGAACATGGCTTGGAGTAAGTCACTATAATGACCTAAATGTTCTCTCTCTCTCTCTCTCTCTCGGCCGCTCCATTTATTAGTTATGGCATATGGTAGGTTGCATTTTTACGTTGCTATCTTTGACATTTAGTTCTAGAAAGTAGAAACAACATGTGTTGGAAAGTAATTATATATATATATATATATATATATATTTTTTTTTTCCTCTATATTTTATATTTAAAATTCTGTATATTCTTATTTTGTCATTTACTACCGCCGTTGCCCAACAAAGGATGATGGTCTGTTAATAATGGCAGCCTTGTATCTAGGCGAATATATATTGCTTTAATTGATAAATTTTGACTTATTTGCCAAATTAAAATGGGAATATGAAAGTTACACAATGGACAATGTGAATAGCACTCATCTTATAAACTACCTTTATTGGTCCGCATATCCATCCACTCCTTGTCTCATTAAATAGTCGACATCTTTTAAATGACACTTTGATCTTTCTTATACCTTTTGTTAATTCAAGACTTTGCTGAGTTCTAGATAAAGCTCATGTTTTGTAAGAATTTGAAAAGAGAATTGCTAAGATTCTTATAGCTTAACTGATATAATTGGTGTTTAAATGAAAATATTTAGGGTTCAAACCGCTCTATCATATTATAATCATCTAATTATCCAAAAAAAAAATAATTTTCTTCTACAAATTATTTACTAAATCAGGTGGTCCAAAATTGCAAAGCATCTGCCTGGAAGAACTGACAATGAAATAAAGAATTACTGGAGGACTCGAATCCAAAAGCATATTAAGCAAGCAGAGAATTTACAGGGACAGACTTCTGAGGTCAATGACCAAGCAAGTTCAAGCCAAGCGTCTGGCATGGCTGAACCTATGGATGTCTACTCTCCACCATTATTCCAAAGAACAATGGAGCCTTTTCAAGTCCCTTTACCCACTCCTGAATCAAATGAAACCTATTGGAGCATGGAAGACATCTGGTCCATGCAACTATTTAATGGGGATTAAATACAAGGATATACATATAATATATGATGTCTAAAATTCTCAACGATATTATATATTAATTAATTAGGCTTGTCTATAGTTTGAACTTCAGTACTTAACGTATGCTAATATATAATTATGGCTTGTAATAGGATCTTATACTCCTCTCAATTTCTTACTATAGTAAAATGAGTAATTGGTTGGCTTTTTATCTCTTTGATACAAGAATACAACACAATTGAAGGAACTCAAGCCAAGACTTGATTGTCAAATCTTGGTAGATATCAAATGTGAAGTCTCTTTCTCAATCTTTAGCACCCTAGAAAGTCATTCATACATATGATATCCTTTCTGTTATTATCTATCAGTTGATGCTAACCCCTAAATCCTAATTATTAGCTTGCTTAGCTGACCTAGAATTTATGTGATTGCTTATTAATGGATTGAAATTAATTTATAAGCGTTTATAAGGTTCAATTGATAGGAAGGCTCTTTAAGAATAGAGACATGTAGTTTATGTAGCTCATCATACTATTATGATATTATCATAATTGCCACATACACAAATACACACACATATAAAGGTGTGTATGGAGACCACACAACTAGCTAGTTTGGGTTTGAATTGGCTTCTCTCTATACACAAAATGCTTAGAGATTTAGGGAGGAAAAAATTCGAGTTCCGGGTTTAATAGCTTATTGTAATTATTTATTAAAAAAAAGTTAGCTAGCTTGGTTTTGACGTTTGAATGAAATCTATATGAATTTCATGATTTAATATTTTGCTTAATATAATTTTTAAAATATTGATTAAAACTCTCCTAAACGTTTGGTACATTTCAATTAATATCTGGTGGCATCTTCTGGATTCCGGGGTTTACATATGTATAGATGCTCCATTTTGATTTCTAATTTGGAAGAGAGAGAATAGCTAAGATATCTTAGAGCTTAAAGCTGGTTTCCAATAATGAGTGATATTCATGCATGCGTATGAAGTTGGGAGGCATGGACATGCATAAACACATCGTTATATGCCCATATCCATTAATACCAAACTGAAGCCATAGGGAATTTGACACGTACATGGAAATGCAAAATAGCTATAGATGTCATGTTCCATCTATGCTTTTCATGAATTAATAATCCATATTTGTATATAGTCATGCAGAATGAAGCATGACGTTAGCCTAACTCTAGCAAGTACCAATAGCTACAAGGAAGTCTTCACGTAGGAGTCCTTCTGGTACCCTATATATTGATCAAAACCTTAATACACATTTTACGGTCGCTGTTTATCACTTTTATATAAATTTATCATTTTTTTAAAATTATCTACAATTAGACACATCAAAGTATTGGTGCAAAAATTGTCTGTAGATTTTCTCTTTGGTCATATAATTAAATTCACACATCCTCAAGAAATTTTAGTTATTAAGAAATTTCATAAGCAATAAGCATATATAGCATTCTACAAATTCCCTCACCAAATGCCATGAGTTTCATGTGCCTCAACCACAATGCTTGGTATTTTTTTTTTCGTCATCATACATGTAAAAAGTTAGGCCCTTTGATGACATTGGACTAGCATTTACAGTGAATACTGTATAACTCTTACTACAAATGCTATTGAGGGATTCTCAAGGCCCATTTACTCGGATTTTGCATTGTCTTTATATGGGAACAGGAAAAGTAAGATGACAATTGTTGTAGGCTTTCATTGTCATATATATATATATATATACACACACACACACACACAGAGGATCTCCATCTTTGAGCCAGTCAATTTTTTTATTTTGTTTTTTTCAATCACATGTTTCATGTGGAAAAATTCACTTCAAAGAGATAGTCTTCATGTGCAAGATAAGGAAAATTCACATGACGGGTCGGCCATGCATGAGTACCCATATTAAAAGCGTAGGAAAATGATGAAAAACAAGTACCCACTAGGCTTCATTTATCATAATCACTTTTTGGTTTGCTTTGTTTAAAAGATTTCCTCATTGAATTTGGCTTCTGTTCAAAAATGATTACGTGTAACTTCTGTGTTCGTCTGGAATGTGCTAAAATATTAGAGAGAAGCTTTAGTCTTTTAATCTAACATATCAATAATAATGGAAAAGGTTACTAATGGTGATATCCATTTTGATGTTAATTGTTGCAATTTGATGATTGTTCATCGTAAGATTTGGTTGTAGACGGGTCATGATAATGAGTAGTCAATGCTCCAACAAGTAATTTTAACCATAGTGTGATTGATGACCCTTCGTAAACACATGGGGGGTGATGACTAAATTATACGTAAGATGAGAGTACTTATTCCACAAGAAAGGCCACTCTAATTATTAATGTATAAATGAGATGTTTCAAGGAGTTCGGAAACGTTTCGTGTTGTATTAATACCATTTCCTCATGCATGTGCATGTGTGTAATGTGAAAGCTTGAAATTGAGAACTCTTTCCTTTAATTACCACATACGAGTCATAATCTTTGAATTTCCTTTTCATGTTTCTTCACCTATTCCCTATATGTAATTGGAAAATTAGAACCTAATGAAAGAGACGCCAAGAAATATAAGCTACTTTACGTCATTCATTCTTGATTACCATCCAATATTTTGGAAGAAACACTGGGGAGTTTGGTATATATTGTCCACTAAAGAACCTTAGCTTAGAATCCTCTAGAATTTTTAAATAACTTGCCAAAGAAAAGTACAAACAGCTACATAGACGTGTGGAGGGGAATAGAGTTTCATTTTTAATATCAATATATTTTTTTTCTACATCAAAAATTTATAAAGTCATATTTCCCAAGGTGTTGAGTAAAAAGCTTTCATGTCTAAAAAGGACTTTATGTTACTCAAATAATAATTATTATTATTTAATTCTTATAGTTTAACTAGTTAGCACTTTGCATCTCTTAATATTTGCAAGATATACAAAGTTCAAATCATTTTTCCACTGTTGTAACTATCAGATTATAAAAAATAAATAAATACAAGGCTTGGACTAACTATAATAATTGACTTGGAAAATATCTGAAATATGGCCAGCATCATCAAGTCCTTAACAAAACTCGGGAACAATTCTTAAAATAAAAAAATAAAAATAAGGCCAAAATGTAAAACTTATTTTCTAAGTTTCACAACTTTTCATTTCAATCCTCTAAGTATACATTCTGTCATTTCAGTACTTTAAGTTTCAATCATTTTCAATTCAGTCATTCGTTAAGAATCCGTTTTGTGCTATCTCTAACTTATTGAATATTTATTTCTTAATTTTTTTTTAAAAAATGTTAATTAAAAAGAATCAGAAATTAAATACCTTAAACAAGGTTGCTCCCCACATCTGAAGAACTCAAAATTGAAATCCCACCCATAATGAAATCATCATTATCTTTTCTCATAAAATAAAATGATGTATTTGTCATTATCTGTCATGATAGGAAAGGAAAATTTTAAAATAAATAAATTTTGGAAAATAAAGAAATGACATTACAAATCCCTGGAATCATTCGATGGCTTGTTCGGTGTAGAAGGTGTCGTTCTTTCCTTTGATGCCTTGGCAGATGACACAAGTGTTTGTTAGAAACTGAAAAGAATATGGAAGGACACCCAAAGTGGGCATGTCCCTTTGTATACCTCAGGATAATTGTAACATCCAGGAGTTGTGGAGTAATGGTTTAGACTGTTACTCTACTCCACCAAGTCCACTATCCCACTCAATATTAATAGAGTGGTGTGTATATAAACACCAAGAATGGTACCCATTGTACAGTGAAAAAATTCTGCATTTCTCATTGTGTTTACAAAGTGTAGTGAGGCTCTTAGGTAGTGGGTTATGTTTGCATCACTCTAGTAGTTAGGGCTGTCCACGGGTCGGTCTGGGTCGGGTTTGTGCCCAACCTGCAACCGACTCGATCAGATCGGGTGGACGGAATTTCAACCCGCTGCCGACTGAGAGGATGATCAGATCGGGCGGGTTGAAACTTCAACAGGATCCAGGCAGGTCGGTCGGGGTCGAAAATCTGGAAAACAGCAAGAACAGGCGTAGTTCCGGCGAGAATCCGGCATGAAAACGAAGAAAAATGGCCAAAATCTCACCAGATTCGGCCTAATCTAGGCCATTTACGGCAAGATCTGGGCTAGATCCGGCGAAATCTAGCCAAGATCTTGACGAAAATGGTATAGATCTCGCCGAATCTACTAAATATTGCCGGAAATTTTCTAGGTTGGTCGGATCGGGTTGAACGGATTTTGGAGGAAGGAAAACCGACATCCGACTCAGAAAACTCGGGTTTTGGAGGAATTAACCCGTCGCCGACCGTCGGAGAAGTCGGTTCGGTCGACGGCAGGTCGGGTACGATTGGCGGTGGCGGGTGGGTCGGGTTGACCGGGTCTCTGGACAGCCCTACTAGTAGTGTGCAACACCGTCAAGAAACGTTTTTGGTTCGTGAGTTATACAAACTGAAATTCAAAACATGTTTGAATAGCTGGTCTGCGTGGAGGTTGGCTCTAGACATGCAGTGTAGAACAATCTTAAAGCTCTTGTGTGATCGTCAATTTAGGCCAAGAGAGGTATGCCGAAAAAACGATTGTTTATATTCCGCTACAAAGTCTCTATTTCTTACATTGGTATCAAAGCATTTATAGGTTTTTCTCGATGTCATAGGCATATATGATTAGTTCTTAATGCGTTTTATGCTTCTGAGATATGCTATGAATTTATATGCACCTCACATGGCCTTCAATGGCAAATTTTGATTCTGAGCATTTTGTGCCTTGAAATTAATATATGTTGTTTATATTACATGTATTAATATCTACCTTAAGTTTCATAGCAAATCTCTAAGTGTGCCATGAGATATAGTTTAACAAAACTTAGAACACCGAAACTTTAAGGACAAAATTGCTCTTAGGGTGTGTTTAGATATCGCTTATTCTGTTGAAACTGAAAAATTATTGCTAATAGTACTATAGATAAAGGTAAAAGTTAGTTGAAATAGCACAGTGAGACCCATGAATAGTGCAAAAAAATGTAGTGGGGCCTATGAATTGTAGCAAAAATAAGCTGAATAGTTAAATAATTTTAATTTTTAATCCTAACCCAAACACACACTAGTGGGTGTGTTTGGATACCGCTTATTTTGCTAAAACTAAAAACTTATTGCTGAAAGTACTGTAGATAAAGGTAAAAGTTAGTTGAAATAGTACAGTGAGGCCCATGAATAGTAGTAAAAATAAGCTGAATAGTAAAATAATTTTAATTTTCCATCTTAATCCAAATGCACACTTATATGATTTCTATTCGCAAAATAAGATTTCATATTATGGATCTTCATGTTATAAGCTTAAATCGGTATATGGTAAATCGAAAATGGATTTGAAATGAAAAAGATATAAGCACTTGAAGTTTTTGTTTTAAACTTGTTTTTTTGCTAAATAATTTTGAAGGCTGGAGGTTGAAGATAACCAATTCCAGCAAATCCCACTCTCTCTAGCACAACGTACGACGCGTGTCAACCTACAATGAATGTGAGGGCAAGGTCATGTCTATTTGATTTCTCATAAGTCTGAGACTTTAGATTGCTTTAGACGATACATGAGATTGGTTGAGAATCAATTACAAGAGCATTTAGGCTTTCAGAACTAATCGTGGGTATGAGTATCTATCTGAGCAATTTAAGGAGCTCTGTGATGAAAAGGGAATTGTAAGGCAGTTAACAATGCCTTATACAACAAAATGGTGTGACGGAAAGGAGAAATCAAACATTGCTAGAGATGGTTAGGTCAATGTGGAGCAAGCAAACCTACTGATTTCATATTGGGGGGATGCATTTTTTACTGCAGCCTATATACTTAACCGAGTGCCCTCTAAATCAGTATCTTCCATACCTTATGAACTAAGAACCAGCAAGAAACCTGACTTGAATAACTTGCGGCCATGGGGTTCAACAGTTTATGTTCACAATACTTCTCATAGATATGGGAAGTTAGGGCCCATAGGAAAGAAGTATATCTTTATAAGATATTTTGAGCATTCTAAAGGCTATGTGTTGATAGGTGAACAATCTGATGGAAGTGTAACTGAATTGGAGTCACGTGATGTTGATTTCATTGAAAGTGAATTCCCTAACAAAGGTAAGGTTGAAAAGAACTTGACTCTTTATGAAATGATGGATCAAGAAGGAGGCACTCCAAGTAGACTAGTAGAGGACAAGGAAGAAATTCGTAAAACTTCTAGAGATAGTGGGAGCGACTCACAACCTAGTGGGAGCACACCACTAGAAGTTGATTCACAACAACCTCAGCCACGTAGAAGCAACCGTGGTAATGTTCTTCGTCTTCATTTTGAGATTGAGGGGGAAGCTTTCATGATTTCTTTATAGGATGATGATGAGCCAAGAACTGTGCAAGAGGCCCTCTCATCTTTTGTTAATGATGAGTGAATGAAATGGAGTTTATAAGGACTAATTAGGTTTGGGATCTAGTAGACCTATCGTCAAGGCGAAAAGCAATTGGGAACAAATGGGTTTTTAAAATCAAACGCAAGACAGATAGGTCAATAGAAAGGTATAAAGCTCAATTAGTGGCAAAAGGATACACTTAAAAAGAGGGTGTTGACTACGAGGAAACTTTTTCTCTAGTTGTGCGGTTTACCTCTGTTCGACTCATTCTGGCCATTGTTGCAAACTTGAATTTGGAATTATACCAAATGGATGTTAAGACATCTTTTCTCAATGGAAAACTAGATGAAGAAATCTATATGGATCAACCTATTGGCTTTGTAACCAAAGGTCAAGAGCACAAAGTGTGCAAACTTAAGCGATCCATATATGGTTTAAAGCAGTCATCTAGATAGTGGTATCTGAGATTTCATCGAGCTGTTCTATCGAATGGGTTTACGATGATCGAAGAAGATCACTGTATCTAAGTAAAATGATCGAAGGGAAGTTTCATTATTTTGTCATTGTATGTCGATGACATATTACTGGTTGGTAATAACATGGAGATGATTATCGCCATAAAAGGGTGGTTGTCCTCTAACTTTGAGATGAAGGACATGGGTGAGGCACATTATATTTTGGGGGTTAAAATCCTTAGGGATTGCTCAAAGAAACTTTTAGGTTTATTATAACAAACCTACGTTAAGAAAGTTCTTAAGCATTTTCAAATGCATAATTGCAAACCCATAGATACTCCAGTTTCCAAAAATGAGAGCTTAAGCCTAGATATGTGTCCTAAGACTAAAGATGAAAAAGAAAAGATGGCTCGTGTTCCCTATGCTATTGCAATTGTTAGCTTGATGTATGTAATGATGTGTACTTGGCCCGATATATGTTTTGCTGTTGGATTAGTCAGCAGATTTCAGTCTAATCTAGGACTTGCTCATTGGAAAGTTGTCAAGAGGATATTAAGGTATCTTAAAGGGACAGCGGACTACATTCTTTGTTATCAGGGTTCAGATTTGCGTCTGATTGGTTATAGTGATGTTAATTGGGGTAGTGACCTAGATGAACACAAATCTACATCTGGATATGCTTTCTTGCTAAATAATGGTGCCATCACTTGGAGTAGCAAGAAACAACCCTATATAGCATTATCAACTATGGAAGTTGAGTATGTAGCATGTTCAACAGCTGTTTAGGAAGCAGTTTGGTTGAGGAGATTCTTTCAGAATCTTGAGGTTGTTAGGGATGCCTCAGATCTCGTTACGGTATATTGTGATAGCATGGCGGCACTTACCTATGCTAAAGACTCTAAGTATCACGGTAAAACCAAACACATTAATATACGATATCACTACATTTGAGACATAGTTGCTCACAATGAAGCGGTTCCAAAACACATTTCTACAAGCCTCATGATTGCTGATCCTCTTACAAAGATTATAGGAAGGGATGCCTTTCAGACTCATGTTATGAGTTTAGGGCTACGTAGAATATGATAATATGTTGTTTTTAGTTACTATTTATTATACTCTTTTAGGATATTTTTTTAATGTATATGATGTTATTTAGTTAATAATATGTATGTTTACACACGCATATACCTTATGATGAATTCTGTATGTCGGCAGGCTTAGGTTGGCTTACTCGCACGAGCGATCGCCTCTGGCGCTTGAGTAGCGAGCAGAGATGAGACATTATGTTATTTAATGCTTATGTAGCATACATAGATGATTGACACAAATAGATGCTGCCTTGGTTGGAACTAAGATGAGGTCTATAGTATATTTATCTTAATTAGACAGTACATGGATAGCCTATGATCTATGTAGCCTGTGGTTAACCAGATGTGAGACCTTAATTTGATGCCTGAGGTGGCAAGTGAATAAAGGACTCGAGTTAGGCGCTTGAGTAGCGACTAGACTAAGATTTGTATGGTGTATTGAGTTAAGACATACA
The DNA here is from genome assembly GCA_033629205.1 of Lithocarpus polystachyus. Classification (NCBI taxonomy): domain Eukaryota; kingdom Viridiplantae; phylum Streptophyta; class Magnoliopsida; order Fagales; family Fagaceae; genus Lithocarpus; species Lithocarpus polystachyus. Next base: position 79,928,104 of record CM066163.1, read on the forward strand.
CTCTTACTTAAGAGAACTCCACCGTAGCATGTATTTCATACTACATGTGCTTGCTCGACCAAAAGTAGAGGTGAAAGAATAAATCTCTGCTTCTCCACCGTGTGAGTCCCATGGATCTTTTATTAAGAGCCTATTTATGCCCTTGTTATTTTTGACTATGTCATGAAGCTGAGGTTTTGATGTATACTACTTTGGCATGTTACCTATGGCCATGTTAGATTTGGTCTAAAGGGACATTGCTGGAAAAGCAATTTGACCAAAGTTAAAGGACATGAGTGCAAAGGGTAAACTGTTTTTGTAACTCATCCTTATATTTGTACTCACCGTTGATTGGTTATAGCGCTTATGGTAGCGAAATAATCATGAGTACATCTACATAGTTATGATGGATCAAGCATAAGTATGAGTATTAAACTCAAGAGGGGTTAGAGATACTTGATTCGATGTGTTAATATATGTCTAGGGCATATCGGACACTTTAGGAATGTTGCTATGCTGGTCTTGGTATAAGTTTAGTATAGTGCTCCCAAATATGTTTTTCAGGTGTGCTCGGCGGTCGTACAACCTATTTGCCAGTATGAATGCACTGAGAAACACATTGAGAGATGGATAATAGGGCCATGCCCACAGTGGATGAGTGGGAGATGTTAGAAACTGAAAAGAATATGGAAGGACACCTAAAGTGGGCATGTCCCTTTGTATACCTTAGGATAATTGTAACATCCAGGAGTTATGAAGTAATGGTTTGGACCGTTACTTTACCCTACCAAGTCCACTATTTCACTTAATATTAATGGAATGGTGTGTATATAAACACTAAGAGTGGTACCCATCGTACAGTGAAAAAATTCTGCATTTCTCATAGTGTTTACAGAGTGTAGTGAGGCTCATAGGTTGTGGGTTATGTTTGCATCACTCTAGTAGTGTGCAACACCGTCGAGAAACGTTTTTGGTTCGTGGGTTATACAAACTGGAATTCAGAACGTGTTTGAATAGTTGGTCTGTGTGGAGGTTGGCTTTAGATAGTGTAGAGCAATCTCAAGTCTCCTATGTGATCGTCGGTTTAGGCCAAGAGAGGTATGCCAAAAAACCGATTGTTTATATTTCATTGCAAGGTCTCTATTACGTATTTCCGAGTTTGAGTCCATGAAGAAGAAAAAGAAGAAGCTCTAGAGATCGAGCCAATTAGCTTGGTGAAGGCTTGGCGACCCATCTAATTCTAATCTTTCTTTCACATTTTTTTTTATAGCAAAGATTTCATTTGTGTCTAATGTCTATCTTGCCTTCCTCTGCTACTATTAGCTCTCTTTCTTTCCTAATATTTTGGCGGGTGGCGTTTCAATCTTATGTTCTTTAATAGTGGGGAGTGACATTCTATTTTTTTTAATTAATATCTAAAAAAAATTAAGAAATAAATAAATATTACATGTAAGGACACAAATCATCGAATGGGCCTACAGACAGAAGAAACTGAAGTCCATGATGTGAATAGTACCCTTGGAATGAATTTGTAGAGAGAGAGTGGGCCGAGAAAACTTGATTGAACGCGAGTGGGTAAATGGCCCAAATATGGTTATGACTAGGTTAACAAAAATGATGTATGGAAATGGTGCAGGGTTCTTCTCGGCTTAGTCCGAGGAGTGAGCTTGGGCAATCGTCTTGAGTACTTGTATCTTTCTCTTTCTTGTTCTCTCCTTCAATGACTTCCCCCTTTCTTCAGATTCTTTGATGCCCTTTCTCTCTGTTTCCAACTCTATTTATAGGTCAATTTGCCTCACGTGCTAGTTAGGTGAGTCTCCTTTGATACTTGTCTCATCAACCTTCACTTGAAGTCTCCATATGGTAGCTGTAAAGGGTGAAGGTCACTGTTCAGATGTCTTTTTCCTATTAATGCGGCCAGGAGGTTAGTTGTAGGGTTATAAATGCGGTGGCAGCAGCCTTTCACATAATATCTCTTTGCTGTCACCTGCCTTCTTTGCCTGCATGACCCTGGAGGTTCTCCAAAAACGACAGGATCAATGCTGGGACACTCACCTGGATCGTCCCTCTGATCATCCGACCAGGCAGTGCTCCTCGGACCACTCCTTTCTTCCTTCACACAAGTTTTATTACAGGGAGGAGTTAAACCAGGTACAGTCCTCGTGACTTACTGTCCTCGGACGGTCAGTCCCCTCGGACAGACCCATGGCCCATTTATCTGAAATTAGGCCTTTTACCCCTACATTACATATTAAATAAATTTGGGTAAGTTAATGGTAGCAATTAACAGATTATTAACAAAAGAACAAATTGAGAAGAATTGAAACTTAGAAGACTAAAATGATAAAATGTAAACTTGGAGTACTGAAATGATAAAATTAAACTTAGAAGACTAAAAAATCTAGGAAAAATTATCACGAAAACAAAAATGTAAAAAAAAAAAAATTCTAATTGATATGTTTCGAAAAGTGGTTAGTCCATAAACTAATTAATGTAGTTACAAATTTATGACTAGATGTCACCAGATCGCCTCCTCCATTAATTTCCTACCAACAGATTTTTAGAGAGAGAGAGAGAGAGAGAGAGAGAGAGAGAGAGAGAGAGAGAGAGGAGGGGGGGAGAGAGAGAGTCTTTTTTTTTCTTCTAATAAACCTCCGATTAACAAATTCTATTTATGCCTAGATTGCCCTAAGAATTTTCTTTAATCACATCAATATATTGGGGTTTTTGAGCATTGCACACATCTATAAGTTTGCTTAAATAATTGAAATGATAGGAACATATTTATCTAATCTCAATAATAAAATGTAAAAAAAAATATTTTTAGACAATGTTGATCAATTTTCATATTTATTTTGTTTACTTTCATACTAATTAATTAATTAATTATTATTATTATTATTTTGAGAATACTAAGTATTTTAACACACACATAAAAGGGGAGAGGGGAGAAGTTTTTAAAGAAACTAATAGTGGTGTATATCTAAAATGGTTTAACTTTTGAATACATAGCACATGCTTTAAACCTTTATAACTTACACTCATTTTCCAATGTGAGATTAATCTACAGTTTTTTCTTTTAAAAATACTAAGTATTTTAACACACACACACACACAAGGGGAGAGACAAGAAGGTTTTTTTTTAAAAAACAAACAGTAGTGTATATCCAAAAGTAAGAAGGCTTTTAAAGAAACTAATTAATTATTTAATTGGTTATTACTTCATTCTAATTTAACCTTTGGTCTGACTTCAAGACCTTGAACCCATTCTCTTTCTAGTTTATTTAACAATTCAGTTTTGTTCTTCAAAAAAAAAAAAAAAAAAAAAAAAATCAGTTTTTAAAACCACACACACACACACACATATATATATAGTATGAGGAGGACAGGAATAAAAAAGTATTTGGAAAACACTATAATTTAAAGACATTAGACACTATAGTTTCAAAAGTAACAAACTCTAATATTTCAAATAGTAAGAAATTAAATTGTATAATTTCAAAAGTAACCAATTAAATTTTAAGATTTGAAAAAATTATTAAATTTCAACCCATTTAAATATGAATTAAATAAAACATAATACCCAAAATTTGAGATCACAAATAAAGACATACAGAAAATCAATTGGAGATGTGAGATTGTGGAAAGCACTCACTCACAAGTCACAACAGCTTTGGCTAAAGCTCCAATAAAAAGATTTCCGCATAATGAAATAAAAATAAATAAATCACTTCCGACAAAACAAGATCATTAAAAACAAAATATAACACGTTATTTTATGGGATATTCGGTATTAATCCCCCATTCAAAATCTCCTATTCTCTTTAATTTTTAGTCAAATATTATGTAATTTATATGGATCTTTCAAGACCATTAGATTTAAAAAAAAATATATTATTTGTGTCACTTTTGCTTTAAAATTAGAGAAAATTGAAAATTTTTAAATAGGAAATGTTTTTATCACATGGGCCTTTTCCCCCATAGTTATACAACAAAACATTTCCAATCATGTACGAAAGACAATAAAATGTTCCGTTTGTATTGTGTTCTTGTCTCGTATTTATAAAATACAATTTATGCCAAATTTCAAGCCGTATTTCGCAGTATATACAAAAACAATAAACACCTATACAATCTTATCTTTATTAGCATTTTTATTTAATTGGCATAAATGTACTTTTAGTCATTATATTTTGGTTTTTTTCTCTTTTGGTCCCTACATTTTAATTTTACCATTTTTAGTCCCTAAACCAATTAACGCGTGTTATTTTAGTTCTTTCCGTCAGTCAACCGACAGAAATAGCTGAGGTGGCTGCCGGAGGAATTAAAATATTATAAAAAATGCCACATCAGTATCTATTTAAAAAAAACAGAATTAAAAACAATAATAGCACAAAGAACACAAAACAAACCCAAAACCAACCCAGAACCAAACAAACCCAAAAAAATCATACAAACCCAGAAATCAAACCCATAAAAATCATAAAAGAATATTGTAATAAAACTTGATTACTTAACACAAACCCAGCTCAACCACAAACCCAGAACCAACCCAGAACCAAACACAAACCCAGAATATTGTAATATTATAATCGATTGCTTAACCACAAACCCAGCTCAACCATACCAACACAAACCCAGCTCAATCCCTCTGTTTTGCTCTTTAACCTCCACATCTCATCTTTGTGGATCAAGCGCCGTTCAAGATGCTCTTAGCTTGTAGATCGGAGACTTCAGAAACCCCATCTCTTCCTCGCGATGATGGAGATGTACCAAGCCAATCGCGATGACTCCTGGGAGAGCTTCTCGAAGATTTCGTTGATGAAGCTGTTCATGATCCCCATAGCCTTGCTCGAAATTCCAATATCGGGGTGAACCTATTTGAGAACCTTGAAGAGGTAGATCTTGTAAGTCTCGATGCTCTTCTTGACCTTCTTCTTCTTCAAATCGCTACGGCCTTCCTTCAAGATCTTCTCCTTGGCCTTCGCCGGAGCTTTCTTCGCTGCCATTGGCTTCTTCTCCGTTGGCTTCTTCTCTGCCTTTGTGGGTGCCATTGATTTTTGAGAGAGAGTGAAAATTCTGGAGACAGATTCGGAATGTGAAAAAGCTTGCAATGAAAAAAATGTGACGAAGAGGTTGGGGGGTTTCAGAGAGTTTAGATAGGGAGGCGGAGTAGGTTCTTATTGGAGCATAGTGTTTGAGCTGGGTTTGTGGTTGAGCTAGGTTTGTGTTAAGCAATAAGTTTTATTACAATATTCTTTTATGATTTTTCTGGGTTTGATTTCTGGGTTTGTATGATTTTTTTGGGTTTGTGCTCTTATGTGTTCTGCCATTTTAGGATTTTGAATTCCTTCTTTTTTGTTTGTTTTTGTGTTTTTTGTGTTTTTAAATTTGAGTTTGTTTTTGGTTCTGGGTTGGTTTTGGGTTTGTTTTGTGTTCTTATGGTTTTTAATTTTGTTTTTTTTTTTTAATTAGAATTGATAAATTTTTTTTTTTTTTTAAAAATAGATGCTGATGTGGCATTTTTATAATATTTTAATTCCTCTGACAGCCACTTCAGCTGTTTCTGTCGGTTGATTAATGGAAATGACTAAAATAACACGCGTTAATTGGTTTAGGGACTAAAAGTTGTAAAATTAAAATGTAGGGACCAAAAAAAAAAAAAAAAAAACCAAAATGTAGGGACTAAAAGTGCATTTACGCCTATTTAATTTTCAGCATGTCACTACTTTCTGTTGGCAGCTATAACAACAGGTTTATGTTATATGGTAGTTGATTCTATGCATTGGCAACAATGATCAGTAAGGCAAAAGCAGTGCTGGATGATAGAATCTTATATATTAAGCTGAACTGTGCTGTGAAGCAAGTTAAGAATCAAGCTCTTAGATATGTCGAATCTAAACGACATGTCGTGAAAAGTGTAGCGTGCATCATGCATGTCATTTGTCCTAACAAGCTTAGGATTGCTGGAAGCTGCAAGCTATATCAATTACTGGTTGTAATTAGTGGTTAGTTACTGTTCCACACTCCCGAATGTAAAATGTTTCACAAAATGTCAATATTTTTCCATATATTCACAATTTACACATGATATAAAAGAGTGAGAATATGATGTGAAAAACACTCTTGAATACGAAAGAATTAATAAAACCCTTGCCTTTTGTTTTATATTTTACCGTGTTGCATTTAGAAAGAATAATCTCTATTTCTTTGGCCAGCATCTAATTTCTTCTTTCATTCATATGTACATTAAAGTCAATGACTCTATGTAGAAAAAAAAAAAAAATAGTAAACCAATGTCAAATGCTAATTAAATAAACCAAATCTCACGGCCTTTTCTTGGATGGAACCCTAGAACCATTCTTAAGGAGAGGAGGTTAAGGTTTCAAGCTTTTAGGGTGGCTGGCAGCTAGGGAGGTTACGTTAGAGACTCTCATCTCATGCCTACATAAAAAATACTATATAAGTTTTCTATAATCTATGATTCTATATAATCTACAGAATTTCTCCCTTAATGGACTGCCCACGTTATCACCGTTTGGGTTTGGATGGGCCCAACTTATATGGCCCAAAACTAGTATGAAAGCTTTCTAGTATTTTTGTTTGTTTGCTTTCTTTTTCCCCAAATAGGCAAGAATTGGAGCGTGGATAAGTTCAACAAGAATGGGTGTGTGGTAGAGGTGTGAAGCCTCATCCACATTTTATTTTTCTCCGGTGAAGGAAGCCTCATCCACAATTCAGTTACCTGAGGCCTTAAATGTATATCAAAAAAATGTTATATTTGTGATATTTTCACAATATTTTTATAACAATTTATAAGTAGTAGGATATTATAAGCAGGTTATTGGTAGGCTAAAAAATAGTTTTAGTAGAGATTCAAATTATAACTGATAATAATTTATTATTTATAATTTGTTGTGAAAATATTGTTAACGTAAAACTTCTTTACGTGTGCATATATGTTACGCAGATTGTAATCAAATCTTCCACTTTATTCAGCACCTCCAACTTGCAAGTTGATCCTCATATTATCAATCACATCATCACCATCCCAATTCCGAACAATATCCACCATCCATTATCCGATCACTACATCCAAACGTGTCAACACATGACTGGCTAGATCCAACTTCAACTGGTTCCAAGTCCACATAATCACCCTTCTGAACCTCACTCACAAAAACACAACCATAATAAAACCTGTCCCAAGACTCCCAACCCCGAGTCCACAACAACGGAATTTCCAAATCGAAACCTGATAATCCCTTAATGTTTCAAAACGTGTCCTCCCCTTGATTGGTCAGCATTTTAATACACCATACATCTGGAAGCACAGAAGATAAAGGGGTAGTATGGTAAAATAGATATTGTCAACATCGTAGAAATTTTGGATTAAATATTGGTTTTTTGTTTTCTTGGGTGTGTGCACATATGTTTGTGTGTCTTCAAAGCAAGCGCTACCCAAAAATAAAAATTCAACACCCTCAAATACAAAACAATAAACGAAGAAGATACACAGTGAGTTTCAAAGAGAGAAAGAAATGGGAAGGGCATTTACGTATGTGATTCTTGGAGGAGGAGTGGCAGCTGGGTATGCAGCTCTTGAATTCACAAAGAGGGGAGTCTCTCAAGGTGAACTCTGCATAATCTCTGAAGAACCAGTAAGCTATCTCTCTCTCTCTCTCTCTCTCTCTTGTTTATTTCATGTCTTTGAAAGTTTCATTGGGCTCATGTCTTTAATGTGATGAACCCTTTAGTTTCTAAGAAAAAAGAATGAGAATTGACTAGTCACCCTTCAAAAAGAAGAGTAGAAAGGGAAATTTGAGAAAGAAAGTGAGAAATTGCTGTCTTATTTCTTCATCTTATAAGCCAAATTACCAACTTGGCTCCACCTCTTGCAATCTTACAACTAACTAAGTAATTAACTAACTTGACTATTCTTGATTATGAGGCTAACTTTGTGATTACAAGAATTACACCTACGGTTAATGTTTGGGCTCATTACATTTAATGGGTAATCATTATTTTGATTTAGTTGTGTGTGTTCTTATTGTGTTCCAATATTTGGTTTATAATATAGTTTGTTTATATGGCTTTGTGTGAGATATAAATGTGATTAAAGAATAAATTTTTATTATGAGTTTTAGAGGGGGCGTTTGTTGATTCTTTATATCATATTGTTGAGTAATTTGAAGAGCAACAGTCTCGTATTATTTTATAATGTTCTATTTGCTAAATGCTATTAGCTGATTGGGTATTTGGAATTGTGAACTTCCAAATCCAATATATGCTTTAATACATCCAGGGCACGTATATTTCAAATTTAACCATAAATTGCTGCTTTATTTGTTTCTTCAAACAATAGTGCTCATATTTCGATTGAATTGCAAGTTGCTTAATGAGTATGCACAGTATAATTCACTCAAAAACACAAAAGGGATGTCATTTTCAAATATTATGTAGCTGACAGCTTTCATGATATGGGTCTGCAAGGATAAGCTGAATCTCGTTAGTAAACTGTCATTCTCCTTTTCCATTCTAGAAGGCCTTTTTGTTTTGGTTTAATTCATAATTTGGTAAAAGTGATAAATTTATAGCTTTGTACAAGCAATAATTTAGTGAAAAGTGCTTGTGGCAAGACTGATGGTCCTGATTTATCTAAATTGTTAAGGATCAATTGAACTTTGGGGTACTCTACTATATAATGTAGAAGAAGAGATATTACTATCTATTGGTGCATTTTAACATTACCAGCAATTTTCAACAGGTCCTTTGATTGGACTGGAAATCATGTGTAATGGTATTTGTGAGAACTGTAGTTATGCCATATAAATTTGATAGATATTATGTGTATTGGTATTTGTGAGAAGTGTATATATATAGTATTGAGAGTGCAATGTGAGTTGGATGGAGAGATTTGTGAGAACTGTAGTTATGCCATATACATTGGAAAGGACATTATGTGTTTTGGTGTTGCTATGGACAGAGCAATACACAGAAACTTATAAGCCTCATTCGTTGCAGTAGATGATAGTTGTAAAATACAAGATATTGAATTCGTCATGTCTTGTATTTTGTTTGAGCTGTTTATTGGATATGAGTTACATTTGTTAAGAAAAATGTTGTCATTTTAAGTGTAATTTTCTGCCACATTTCTTTTAGGTTGCACCTTATGAGAGACCTGCATTAAGCAAAGGCTTTTTACTTCCTGAAGGTATGCATTCTCATTATAACACTTTGTGAACTCACTGTTTTCTTTAGTATTTTCTATCACTAATATTTGATGATTCTTACTAGCAAAGATGAAATCTGCATTTGTTAATAAAAATGTTTCTGGAACTTTGTCATTTGTTAATAAAATTTCAAGAGTTTATTAATCAATCAAATTGTCTCCATAGGAGTTCAATCTGTGCTTATATATACTATGACTTAATGCTAGTTGACTTGGGAAAGCCCAATTATTGAATTACAAAAATACCATTGAGTATAGGAAATTAATAAAGTAACCTAATTAACAGCTAAGACTTAAAATAAAATACAATTGACTTCCAAAATTAAATAAAACTAAACTTTACTAAATATTTATTTGCACTTCCTGCATCAAGGTCTCCTCATAAATTTTAGTTGGTCAGTCATGTATATCTGAAATGCTTTCAGTACCTTCATGTTAACTAGTTTGATCGGGTGTTCTGTCAGGGTTCAGATATCCTTGTGCCTGTGGCCTGTGATTTTTCATTTTTACCCTCAATTTCACCATAGTTAACCATGGAATTGAATCATTCTGTTGGGCAAAGACAAATTTCTGCGTAGCACAAACCACAAATCTAAGAAAAACCAGAAGCATCCATAATCTCTAAAAAATTACTTTTTTGTGATTGCATACATACATTCTTGAAAAAGGTTTCAATAATATATTTTGTGAATTATCCTTGTTTCCCTGCTTAGGGTATGACTGCATGATGTTTAGAACTTTCATATATGCATATGGATGGCAAAAAATCTTATCTATTTTATGTTAAATTTTGGCTTCTTTTGCCTTATTAGGTGCAGAATCTTGTAGCTAAATTTTTTGCACATAAATTTTGGAATTTCTTCTGTAATTCTTAGTCAATTTTTTAAAATAATTTTTAATCTGTAATTGTTAAATCAACCTTAAGAATTGGTTGAACCCATCAAAATTTTGCTCTATTGGTATCTGGACATCGCTATGAATACTTCAAGGGTGAGGAATCTGGAGTTCTAGGGTAGCACTTTGGCTGGGGTGGGAATTAATTTTTTCCTAATGTTCTCAATTGATAGGCAAATGTTGATTATTTCTTGCTTGATTTCCTCCTTTTTCTTTTGTCCTTCCTGCTAAAAATTTGAATTGGTTACTGAATTAAGTTTAAACATGCAGCTCGTGCACGGCTTCCATCATTTCATACATGTGTTGGTGATAATGAGGAAAGGTTAACTCCAAAGTGGTATAAGGAACATGGTAATCATTTTCTCATCCTATGCTCTTTTTAATCACAGATGTTAATGAGAAATGTAACAAGTAGCATGACCTTTCTGTGGATATTTGTTACTTTTGGTGTATGTTTCTGCACAATATTTAGCATTTATTTGGAATTTGGCTCTTTCCATAGGAATTGAGTTAGTTCTTGGAACGCGTGTCAAGTCTGCTGATGTAAGGCGTAAGACACTACTAACAGCAACTGGGGAGACTATAAGTTACAAGATTCTTCTTGTTGCTACAGGTGCTCGGGTATTGGAACTATTCTAATACTTCTCTTGCTTTTAGTACTTAGTTGTTCTTAATAATATTGATAATGCTTAAAGAAGTTTACATATAAAAAGGGGAATATTTTTGCTTGGGAAAGTGACAGATTTGATAATGACATTGTTTTCCTTTGTATTTGGTAACGGTTGTGACATCAATATCACTTCTCTAGGACAAATATGAAATTGGAATTATAAGATGTACTAGACCTAAACAAACACTGACACAGTTTTTTTGGGGGTTAATTTTTCACAATTTTGGCCCCTTTGTTATAAATAAGACATTATGTCTTAAGAATTGATTATAATTTTATCAAAATAGTAAGAATGTGCGTAAAAGTGTTTGGCCTATCAAATTTTCAGAAGTCCTGAAGTTTATTAAAATACAAATGGGAGTGGCTTTCTCCCTTTCATTGATTAGTCTGAGTTGAATATAGGCTTTGAAGCTTGAAGAATTTGGAGTGACTGGATCAGATGCTGAAAATGTGTGCTATCTACGAGATTTGGCTGATGCAAATAGAATTTTTGATGCAATGCAATCCTGTCCTGGTGGGAATGCTATTGTCATTGGTGGTGGCTACATTGGAATGGAGTGCGCTGCATCTTTGGTGATAAATAAAATAAATGTAACCATGGTTTTCCCAGAAGCACATTGCAGTAAGTGCTTCTGTTCTTATGTCTATATATATATATTGAATGAATCCGTCCATGGGATATCTAAAAATGTTGTCAAATATAATTTTATTCATTTTTTGTCATACCTTTAAAAAAAAAAAAATTTAAGATGACTGAATATTTATGAGATTTTCTGTTCTATTTTCTTGTCTTTTCTTTTCTTATGTGCAGTGGCTCGTTTATTTACTCCCAAGATTGCAAGTTATTATGAAGATTATTATAAGTCTAAAGGAGTAACTTTCATTAAAGGAACTGTCTTGTCATCATTTGATATCGACTCTGATGGGAAGGTAAATCTTATGCTGCTATAAAAGGATTTCTTTTGGGTTCATTGGTAGTACAGCAATATGGACAAGAAGTCCCCATGTTAGGAATGTGCAAGGATTAATACCGTTAACAAATTTTTATAATTACCGAAATTAAGTAAACTGGCTTCAAGTTGCTATAATAGGATGTCTATGGTCATTTCTTAAAAAATAATGCCAATAAAGATTTTCCTTTCTTTTTTATTCAAAAGATAAGAAGTATTATTATCCTACAAGCATATTGATATTAGCGGTGCATCAGTTTGATCTCCAAAGTGACCTGATCAACTCCTTTACAGGTCACTGCTGTCAATCTTAGAGATGGAAGTCTGCTACCTGCAGACATGGTTGTTGTTGGTATAGGAATCCGCCCAAACACAGGCTTGTTTGAAGGCCAACTAACTTTGGAGAAGGGTGGAATCAAAGTAAATGGAAAGTTGCAGTCAAGTAATAGCTCAATCTATGCGATAGGTGATGTTGCAGCATTTCCAGTTAAACTATTCGGTGAATCCCGTAGACTTGAACACGTGGACT
>CM066163.1:80542857-80732857 GCA_033629205.1 Lithocarpus polystachyus
CCAAATCAATTGCCTCCCATGCATGATATTTAACACGCCATAGATCTTGTCCCAGGAGCAACACTTCCTAATTTGCCCCACTATAGAATGAGCCCTCCTTAATATGATGAGATGGCTAGACAAGTGGATGAGCCTTTACACAAAGGATTTGTGCGTGAAAGCTTAAGCCCATGTGCAGTCCTTGCACTTTTGACCCCAAAGAAAGATGGATCCTAGAGGATGTGCGTGGATAGTCGCGTAATCAATAAGATTACTGTGAAGTATCGTTTTCCTATCCCTAGGTTAGATGATATATTTGATATGATGTCAGGAACCATAATCTTTTCAAAGATTGATTTGAAAAGTGGATACCATCAAATTAGGATCCGCCCAAGTGATGAATGGAAGACTGCTTTTAAGACAAAGGATGGTTTATATGAATGGCTTGTAATGCCTTTTGGTTTATCAAATGCTCCTAGTACTTTTATGAGAATGATGACACAAGTACTCAGGCCTTTCATGGGCAAATTTGTGGTAGTGTACTTTGATGACATCCTCATTTATAGTAAATCAAAGGAGTAACATTTGGACCATCTTAAACAAGTTTGTTCCACTTTGAGGAAAGAAAACTTCTAAGCCAACCTCAAGAAATGCTCTTTCTTTACTGATATTGTCATTTTCTTAGGTTTTGTGGTCTCATCTAAAGGAGTTTCTGCTGACCCACAAAAAGTCAAGGCCATAGTGGATTGGCTCGAGCCTAAGAACATTCATAAGGTTCGTCGCTTTCATGGGCTTGCAACTTTCTATCGCCACTTCATACGTGGATTTAGTACAATCATGGCACCAATCACTGATTGTATGAAGCAAGGCAAATTCCAATGGTCAAATGCTGCTAGTAAAGCATTTCAAGAAATCAAGAAGATGACAGAAGCACCAGTGATGCGCCTACCAGACTTTGATAAGGTCTTTGAAGTGGAACGTGATGCGTCTGGTGTAGGCATAAGAGGAGTTCTTAGCCAAGATTGTCACCCAATAGCTTACTTTAGTGAGAAATTAAATGAGGCTAAGAAAAAGTATTCAACATATGACAAAGAACTCTATACTGTGGTTCAAACTTTAAGATATTGGAGCCATTATTTGACACCCCATGAGTTTGTCATTTATTCTGATCATGATGCTTCTCGCCACATTAATTCCCAAAAGAAATTAAATGCTCGACATGTCCCTTGGGTTGAGTATTTGCAAAGATTCTCTTTTGTTTTGAGACATAAATCTGGTGTTGAGAATGAGGTAGCTGACGCTTTGAGTCGCTGAGTCACCTTACTTTCTGTGATGAGCGCAAAAGTCATAGGGTTTGAGAAGTTGCAAGAGGAGTATGAATCTTGCCTAGATTTTGGAGAAATATACACTACACTTAGGGCTGAGCACCTTCAAGTTGTTGATGATTTTATCCTCCGAGATGGCTACTTGTTTAAAGCCAATAAGCTTTGTATTCCCCGCACATCAATTAGAGACTTTTTGGTTTAGGAAGTGCACGCGGGAAGGACTTTCAGGACATTTTGGACGTGATAAGACAATTGAAGAGGTAGAAAGGCAGTTCTATTGGCCAAGTCTTAAGAGGGATGTTGCTAAGATAATTGGTCAATGTCATCAATGTCAACTGGCTAAGTATTGCAAGCAAAATACTGGCCTTTACACTCCTCTACCAATTCCACACCGTCCTTGGGAGGATATTAGCATGGACTATATATTAGGTCTCCCCCGTACCCTTAGGAAGTTTGATTTCATTCTTGTAGTGGTAGACCGGTTTTCTAAGATGGCTCACTTTCTTCCATGCTCTAAAACATCTGATGCATCCAAGGTAGCCAAGATTTTCTTTGATGAGATTGTTAAGTTGTATGGATTACCTAAAACAATTGTGTCAGATAGGGATGTTAAATTCATGAGCTATTTTTGGAAGACCCTTTGGCACATGATGGGAACAAAGTTGAAATTCTCCACAACATATCATCCTTAAACTGATAGTCAAACTGAGGTTGTAAATAGGAGTCTAGGAAATCTTTTGAAGTGTCTCATAGGTGAGAATGGTAGGACTTGGGAATCTATACTCCTTGTAGCCCAATTTGCATACATTAACTCAGTTAATAGGTCCATAGGTATAAGTCCATTTGAAGTTGTTCATTGTTATACATACCTAGGAGACCTTTAGACCTTCTCCCAATGTCCTCACATGATAGGGTTTCTGTGTCTGCAGTAGAGTTTGCTAGTCACATGCATGAGCTGCATAAAGAGATCAACAAACGAATTCATGCTAGTAATCTTAAGTATAAGACTCAGGCTGATTTACATCGACGCCATTTAGACTTTGATGTAGGAGATTATGTTATGATTCGTATCAGGCCTGAACGGTATCCTTCTGGAACCGTTAAGAAACTGCAGGTCTGCAGTGCTAGCCCATTCAAGGTATTAAAGAAACTTGGATCTAATGCTTATGTGATTAATATACTTTCAGATTATGGTATTAGTTCTACTTTTAATATTGCTGATTTAATTGCTTTTAAGGGTCCAGCAATTATTCCCTATAACCCTTTTGATGATCCACCCTCTTCTTCTTTGGCTAACCCTGTCCCTGGCCCTACACCATCTTGTTTCCAAAAGGCACGTAAAGATATTATTGATGTTATTTTGGATGAGCAATCTCTTTTCACTAGGAATAGAACAGTTCAGCGCTTCTTGGTTCACTGGTGAGGACGGCCTGATTCTGATTGTACATGGATTACCAGAGAGGAGTTGCAGTAGCTTATCTTGCTCTTTTGGAGGCCTACTTGGATACACTTGCTACCACTTCATCTCTACTTCCTATCACCCGCACATATGAGCGTAGATGGAGGCGCCATGTTGATCCAGTGAGCTTGTGGCTTGATGGAGCTTATTCTGATGTCACTTGATCCTTATGAGCTTTACTCGACAGGGTCGAGTTTCTCTCACCCCAGGGGAGTTGGTGCGGACACCACATGATAGCACATTTGTGGAGATTATCTTTATCATTTATGATATCTTTATTTGTGTTTATCTTCAGTATTGGATTAGTATTTGAGATTGTTAGGATTATTGTTTTAGTATTTGAGATTGTTTAAGATTTGTTTAGGAGAGTTTATCTTTATCATTGTGATTTCTAGAAACTGTATATAAAGTTCCAGATGGTTCCTTTTGTATTTTACAGATTATTATTATTATTATTATTATTATTATTATTATTATTATTATTATTATTATTGAGATTATTTGCATTAATTTGTTTGGTGGTGATTCCAAACACCTTAGGTGGGAAGCCTAAGGTTCTTCGGTTGGACTAATCTAGGTGGGAAGCCTAGGTTGTCCTGCATCACTTTCCTTCTCTCAAAACTTTGCCATTTGTGGTCATCAAAAACACTTTGGTGCTTTGGTTTTCCTATTTAGGGTGTGTATGTGGGTTTTCTTTTTGTATGTGGTAAGAATTGAGACAAGTCTGGAATCTTGGAAAGGAAACTTGAAACTTGACAGTAACATATTAGTCAAAGCACAATGCTTTAGGTTTCTTAATTAAATTTAAACAACATATAGTACAATAGTATGTTTGAAGTTATTAAAAAACAAACATGTGTTTAAATTTAATTACAAAACTTTATATAAATGCACCTAAGGTTTTTTCTGTCAGAGTCTCTAATATCTCTATCATGCTCACCTTTAGAAAACCAATGGGACTCTGGTCCCGTGACCCTTAAGTCCCTGTGTGTGACCTTCTCTTTTCATGCCAGATTAAGTCAAAAAGTATGGGCTTCACGGGCATGTATATATAAAATAGGGCTGCAGTAAATACTAAAAAGCTTAGTTATGAGAGAAAAGTAGTGAGACACAACTGAAAATCATGTTTTCACCGAGAGTGTGTATGAAAGTGTACAACTCAGCGTGTAAAATTGTAATTAGAAATCCTATTTCTACTCACAAAGGTGTTTCTCCCACTAGCTAGTACAGGTTTTCTTGGTCTGTATTCAGGCTCGTATTTTGGGTTTGGGCTACAAAACGGTAAGAATAGTTGTGTAAAACTAAAACATCTAAGCCATTGAATTTATATCTTGACAACTTCTCTAGGTGAAAATCCTCTAGGCTGAGATAAAAATTATATAGAATAATTAAGTGTAGGTTCAGTTGAAAGCAAGATAGGCATCTGTCGGCAACGTGAAAAGTAAGTGTATGATGCAATTATTAATTATGTTAATTTAACCTTATATAAAATTTTTAAAATGGTTGAATATCTCTCTTCTCTTTTTATTAATTAAATTCATATCGAAAACCACCATTCACAATAAGTATATATACAACATTATTTTTCTAAAGTATTCAATAATTTTCCACTCAAATAAAATTTTTAAGTATTTTTAAAGGGAATTTTAAAGTATTTTATTATTTATTTATATTATTATTATTTTATTTTGAACCTAAGGAGGGTGTTCAGACGACATGCTTCATGCAAATTGACGAAATTAGAAGGAAAGAGGAAATTGAACTTTGATATTTTGTTTTAGGACCAAAACGGTTGTTTGTACGTACTACATGAATGTCAATGCTGTCCAGAATTGTTCTTTGGACAATGTTAGAAACTTAGGTATAGTTGTTTACTATATCAGTTTTATATAGGCTTCTCATTTATATTATTTTTATAGCAATACTTAGGTATAATTGTTATACATTAGGTTCTTCAATTTGTTCTAAAAAAAAATTATAAGGTTCTTTACTTAAATTCAAACACATTGTTTCATTGACCAATAGAACACAATCACTATTTTTATTTTCATAAAATCTAATACAGATTTAAGTTTGAATAAGATAATTAATTTAGAATTCTAATGTGCTGCACCCAAGAAAATGTCTAAATTTTACCCTTATCATATTACATGTTAATCACAATTTGTCAAGTTATGAAAAAACTTGTGTTAATGGACTTAATGTTCTTATCTTTGCCAAGAGTTCAAAAATTTTACTCAAGCACGAGACTAATAGAAAGTAATCCTGAAAAATGAAAGTAATACCCCTATTTGATGGAAATTTTTGGGGGAGCTGGTATTTGGTGTCATCAGTATATGAGAGTTACTCGTATACAATGGTTATCTGTTATCCATCTCCGTAGGAACTACCCTCATGTGAGTACTATCATACATAAAACGACAACAATAACTTTTTTCTTTTTGTTGGGTTGGAGGTGGGAAGAGAGGGGGGGGGGGGGGGGGGAGGTAGTCACACACAAGAACACAAATATTTACATGGGAAACCCTTTCTCTTTGAAGGGAAAAACCACGGGACAAACTCCGAATAATTTCACTATTATTAAATCAATTACAATAATTCTTGTGTATGCCTCACGGCTAAAGAAAAATAAAGAAAAAAATCTCTCTTATTTTTCTTTGCTCTCTCACACACAAACTATATTTCTCAAAGGCAGCAATCATTTTTCTCTATTCTTCAATATGTGGCACCTTTCTCTTTTCTTCTTTTCACTATGCGGTAGTCACCTTCTTTTTTCTTCACCATATATATGCCACACAAAACCTAATAACCCTTACTTATATAAAATATGCCGCCTCACACCCCTAGGAACATATGGATTCCTAAATCAACTTATATAAAAGACTTCTCATAGAAATAGAATTCTATTCTATCCAACAAGCTCATTACATGGGCTATTACGTGGGCTGGATTTAATTGGTGCTGTGCACCTAACAATCTCCCTCTCCAGCCCACCGATGGGAGGAGATTTTCAATCTATTTCTTCAATTCAATTCCATGTCGGTTAAGCCGACTCCAAGCTTGACTTTCTTCATTATCTTCACCAACACTGAGAACACCTCATCAATGTTAATCCCTTTCATTCTCAAATAATTAATCTCATCTTGGATATCCTTAATCCAATCTCTTGACTCCCCTTCATTAGAAGCCCAATTATTCTTGAAGCTAACAGTTCGATGTTCTCTAGCAATCCTCTTATCATGAGGTTCAACAATATCTAGTGGAGGATATTGCTCCTCCTGCTCAAGACCTCTAGGATCTTTCACTTCATCGTTATCCCATGTAGCCTTAGCATCTTCATATTTTTCATCACCTACCACTTCCTCTTCTGAAGCCCTATTAGGCAATGAGAATTTCACCCTCTTGATTTCAACACCATTAATCCTAACACTCATCTTTGGAGTCTTCTCAAAATTTTTAATCTCATTGAACTTCTTCTTACAGGTCTTCACATGAGTCCTGTACAAACTGCAACATGCATGTCCGACAACCAATGGCCCCTTAGTAAGTTTCCATCTTCCATTACCAAGGTAGTTGCAATAACCCGCTCGATCCATAGCCAATGTAAAAAACACATTCATCCTTAAATCTGGAATATGTCGCACATCCTTCAACATCATAGTGCTACCAACATTGGTTTCAATGCACACATCACCAATTCCCACAATTTTTGAGTAACTAGAATTACCCATCTTCATTATACCAAAGTCTCCTGCTTTGCACGTGGTAAACAACCCCTTTGTAAGGATAATATGGTGGGGGGCTACGGAATCAACAACCCACACAATATTATTTTTAGCAACATGCTCACATTTTTGCTTTTCAATAGAGAGCACCACGACATCCTCATCAATCACAGCAGCTGTAGTATTTTTCTCACTATTATTCTTTTCATATTTTCCTTTATTTTGTTCCTTATTTCAATGCCAACAATCTCTTCTTAAGTGACAATTTTTCCCACAATGGAAGCATTCTCTAGTTTTCTTGAACTGAGGTCTATCTCTTGATTGTGGCCTACTATTGAATTTTCGGTCATTAGGTCCTCTGCTTCTACCTCTACTCTTGTTCTTTGTGACAAAAGCTTGATCTTGTGTATTGTTTATATTTGCATCTCTCCTGCGAACCTCTCACTTAAAATCAAATCTCGAATATCATAATATTTGAATTTGCTTTTTCCTGTAGAATTACTCATCGCCATTTTCATGGCTTCCCAACTGTTTGGTAAAGAAGCCAAAAGTATCAACGCACGAACCTCATCATCAAATTCAATTCCCATCGTGGATAATTGATTAGTGATTGTATTGAACTCATTTAGATGCTGCGCTACAGGAGTGCCTTCTGCCTTCTTCAAATTAAATAACTTTGTCATCAGATACACCTTGTTATTAGGAGACGACTTTTCATACATGCTAGATAAAGCCTTCATCAAATCCATTGTCGTCTTTTCTTGTGCGCAACTGATCTTGTAAGAGTTAATTGAGTAACTCCCAATACCTGTCTATCAAGAAGGTTCCAATTTTCATCCTTCACAGTTTCAGGTTTCGTCCCCAAAAGAGGCAGATGCAATTTCTTCCCATAGAGATAATCTTTAATTTGCATCCTCCAATACGCGAAGTCTGTTCCATCAACTTTCTCAATTTCTGAACCCTTGCCTTCTTCTCCGACCATCGCTTCCACTCTAACTTGGCTCTGATACCACTTGTTGGATCCTAAATAATAGTATCAACAATATTAGCAATCAAAAATAACAATCACACACAAGACCACAAATATTTACGTGGAAAACTCTTTCTCTTTGAAGGGAAAAACCACGGGACAAACTCCGAATAATTTCACTATTATCAAATCAATTACAATAATTCTTGTGTATGCCTCATGGCCAAAGAAAAAAATATCTCTTATTTTTCTTTGCTCTCACACACACAAATTATCTTTCTCAAAAGCGGCAATCATTTTTCTCTATTCTTCAATATGCAGCACCTCTCTCTCTCTCTCTCTCTCCACTATGTGGCACCCACCTTCTTTTTTCTTCACCATATATATGCCACACAAAACCTAATAAGCCTTATTTATATAAAATCTGCCGCCTCACACTCCTAGGAACAAATGGATTCCTAAATCAGCTTATCTAAAAGACTTCTCATAGAAATAGAATTCTTTTCTATCCAACAAGCTCATTGCATGGGCTATTACGTGGGCTGGATTTAATTGGTGCCGTGCACCTACAAGAGGGGGGGGGGGGGGTTGGTTTTAATTCTATGGTACAACCTTTTTTTTTTTCCAAAGAATTTAAGAGAGTTGGAACTTTGACCCAACAAAGACTTTTATAATTATTATGGATGTATTATAAGCAAGGTTGTCAAAATCGGGATCCTATGTAGGATCGTTGAAGGTAGGTGGGATTATAGATCGTAGGATCGGATTGTGAATCGTAAGATTCTACTTATTTTCAGATTCAAAGAAAAAAACACATTGATAATGACTTTGCATGTTGAATAATCACGTAAATTATAAATTCATCAATAAAAAAAACTAAGATTTTCATCATATGATGTAATTTGCATGTCATACATCGCTATATCTATACTAACGAAACAAATATATTTAAGTTTTGACCTAGTATATTTAAAAAGTTCAATAAATATTTAATTAGCAATCAAATACCAAAATATTTATCAAAACATATGGAAAATATTTTCCAAGTTCTAAGTTCTAAGTTTGAAATCAAAATAAGTTAGCAAATGGAAACTAACTAACTACAATATGAAATCCAAAAGCAAGACAAATATTAACGTAAAGTAAACATTTAGTTATTCACATTCTAAGGTTCTTAGTACCACCGCCCTAAATTTCTAATAATCATCATCCATTTTATCATCTATGTCGACATTATATATTTGTATACTAGAGCTAAAAAAGACATCAAGATGCAATTTCACACTCAACTATTCAAGTTATACTACTAAGCAACAATTAAAGAGCATGCTCAAAAAAATCAATCAATCAATCAATCAATCAATCAATATACAAATACACGCATAACTGATAAAATTATATATAAAAAAAATATTTTAGTATTATTAGAACACAAATTAGTATATTGATCAAACAAATTTAACAACATTATATCTTAAAAGGAAGCAAAGCCAACATCAATTTCTTCATTTAGAAATGACAAAGCATTTCTTCATTTTAATTACAAATGAACTAGAAACTAGAAAACATTTACTTAGGTTAACATAATTTTATAAAAAATAAAAATGAAAAGTCATATCATCACAACATGAAAAAATAAAAACCTTTAAAGTTTCATCAAAACAAAAAATTTATCCAATAAAAAAAAAAACCAAAAATTTATGTTTTTGGTAGGATCGGTAGGATCCCATACGATCCTACGATCTTATATGATCCTATACGATTCTACCATTTTTACGATTTTAGTGCGATCCTAAACGTTTTGGTGAGGTGGGATCATAAAATCGTGCGATCCTACTATCTAAATTGCGATTTTGACAACCATGATTATAGGAAACCCAAATTGATTCAATGTGTATTCCTAAATCCCATTTTTCAATGATTAAACATTTCGTTTTACCATTAGTCAACATTAATTTACAATTTTACATATTTTGATGCAACAAAAGATTTTTTTAACAAATAGTACTAGTTTTGTTAGTTAGTTTACTCAACAGTTATATGTTTGGCTGCAACAAAAAGATATTAGTTTTGTTAGTTGGTGAGCCGAGGATCAAAAATATTAATGACACGAAGATCATGGAGGAGTTGACCTTGGATTTATGCTAAAAGATCCAAGATCAAGTCCTCCATCAACAAGCCTACTTCTACTTCGTAAAAGGCAGTCAGTGTTGCTTGGCCGAGTTCAAGACCATTTCAACCACTGTGTGTGTCTCTATATAAATATATATATATATATATATATATATCTTTTCTTTTCTTTATTTCTGCCATATCCAACCATCCCAAATTTGTTTACACTGTTTTTCTTGCTATTTACCAAACTTCCATCTTTTTCTTTTTTATTATTTCATTAGTGATTTCGTTTTCATAAGTTGTTGGGTGTAGTGAAATTTAGAACTTATTCAATTTTTTTGAGGGATTTTTATTTGTATAGTATAAGGATGATATTTATTTTCTAATAATGTTAATATGTTTAACATATATTTATATATTTATATATATATATATATATATATAAAGATGTGAAAACTCACATAAACATTGCTAAACATTTTAAAATATTTTTTAATAAATAATATTCGTCATATTACTATTTCGTGTGTGTTCTAATAAATATTACTGTTTATTAAAAAAAATATTTATCCTACATTGGTTATGTGTGTCTAGTATCCGCTGTTTATAACTTCAGTCTACAACTATAAAATGACCTAACATTTGTGGGGTTCACTAATATTACAAAGGTTAGGCTATTTTGTAGTTGTATTTTGGTTATATAATGTATTATAAATCTAATTTAAAACACTAATATTACTATTTTTGTATATGTTCTAATAAATATTACTGTTTATTAAAAAAATGGATAATATCCCACGTTGATTATGTGTGTCTAGTGTCCCCACTATGTAAAATTGTTGATTAAATTAATTAGTTGGACTAGAAAATAGGGATTGTTTTTTTATGATTCTTTGTCTGTTCGGATTTAAAAAATCATACAAATACCACGTCAGTAAATGCATGTTAGTGATGTCACTTTAGTACTAATGGAAGTTAAAAAAAAAATATATATATATATATATATATATATTTTAATTAAGTGGGGTTCATTAACAATCATTTGGAGCATAAGAAAGTGGCAAAAGTTCTTGTTTGATTGCCTGTTTGAAGTAACTGTACCTCTAATACAACCTTCCCCATATCGACCAGTTTTGTTTAAAAAGAGAGATTCAAAGCCACATGCCATTTTTGTACTTACAAAAGTTTTTTTTTTTTTTTTTTTTAATTATAGAGAGTTTCAACTTATTGTGTCTACTTTTTATTATAATTTTTTTATCATCAAACTAAGACACCAATCAATTTTTGGTGTAGGCGAGGATTGAACTTTAGATTTCTTATTCAACTATTAAACTTTACCAATTGAGCTAATTAGAATGCACTACTTACAAAAGTTATGATTGTTTTCTTTATTTAGTGGAAGTAAAACTACCCATTTTTAAAATCACTAAAATGGCTATAAAGTTCTTATTTGCACTGCTTAGCTTGTTTTAAAGCATCTCCCTAAAATCCAACCTTCCCCATATGAACCATCTCTCTTTTCCTTTTATTATAGAGATCTCCTTTTGTGCCTGTCTGTGTGTCTCTGTATTATAGTATACAACTAATGCAATCATGTAACTGAAACTACCCTAGTATGGAAAAAGTGAAGAATCCTAGACCACTCACAATTTCTCTTTCTTCCCAGCCAGGCAGTGCCCAGAAATTCAAATTATTTAATCCCCAAATCTTGGCCTTCCCTTGCAATATGTGAGGTATTCTATTCATGTGTGATTCCACCCTTTTTAGCCTTTTTGCATAAGAGGAATTAAAAAAAATTTAGATGCCATGAAAAGATTAGCCTATTGACCCAATCATGGTGCTGCAGTTGCTGTCCATATGCCATGTAGTCATTATATATTTTTTGATTGGATCTTGGACATTAATTTAATTTCAAAGTAATGGTAAACATTTATTTTTATTGTACCAATAGCTTGCTTCTTCTTCTTCTTTTTTCCTCTTTTTTATAATATGAGTCTATTTTTTTGTCTTTTGAAATATAACTATTCGGTAATCAATGCAATGCACAGTAAATATCGATTCTACCATTTAAATAAAACTAGATGATATCCCGCATAATGCGCGGATTACTTTACAATTTCATTTAAAATCATTTTTATGTATATTAAAATCTACATATAATACTTAATACTTATTTCATTGTATAATATTTATGTTTGCCCACAATATTGTTAAATACTTTGAAACTTGATTTTTTTAATTCATAATTTATTTAAAAAAATTGTATAATATTGTAAGATTATAATATATTATAATATTTACTGTTAAAAGTAGATTTTATTTTTCAAACTGATTAAAAGGTTTTGAAATCTACAAATAAGAATTTAAAATATAAAATACTTTTATATCCTAAAATTACATAAATTTAAGCAACCTATCAAACACTTTCTCAACTACTCTATTTTTACAACCAAATATAGAGACCTTAATCACAAACACCCAATTAATTATCTCAATGAAATTAAGGAAATCATTTGTAAGTATCAATATAAAGAGAACGTGATTAAACAAAGAGAAATTTGCTAAAAACACATTCATTCATCAAAATTCAATTGGCTTTAGTTGGGCCTCCGCATCATTTAAAAAAAAGTGAAAAATACTTTTAAGTCACCATTGATTTTTGTTTTTATCACTATGGCTACATACAAAGAAACCTACAAATTATGAATTCTAACACAAAATTAAAAAAAAAAAAAGAAGCTAACTTCTTAAATAATCAATTAGAATTTTTTTTTCCTTAGTTCTAAAATTAAATACATTTATAACTTTCCCCAACCAAAATTTCAAACACCCAAAAACTCTAAGCGAATTATAACCTTCACAAAATTTACAATGTCTGACTTCAACATCAAAATTGTAAGCTATAGTCACTGAATAAAAAATGCAAGCCCCCTTCTTTGGTCATAGCCTACTCATATGGGTTACGATCAAATGATAATGCAATGTTGGAGTTATGTAGGTGTCATTGAAAGGTGGAAGCTAAATGACATCATTTTTTGTCTTAGTGTATTTGAGATGGGATGGAGGTATGAAAGGCTATGGACATGTGTATATAAAGGAGTAAAAGTGAACCAAATGAAATAAATAGTAGTCTTAAAACATTGAATAAAAAATGTAACAAAAATTAGTCTTTAAACATTAAACAAAGGAAATAAAGAGTCTTTACTTTTAAATTTATTATTATCTCTAAATTGCTTAAGGATATCTAAATTCTCATGTATATAAAGGAGTAAAAGTGAACCAAATGAAATAAATAGTAGTCTTAAAACATTGAATAAAAAATGTAACAAAAATTAGTCTTGAAACATTAAACCAAAGGAAATAAAGAGTTTCTACTTTTAAATTTGTTATTATCTCTAATATGGTTTAAGGATATCTAAATTCTCTTCATAGAGTGCACTACATGACAGAACCTTATACTCTCTCGTATGAGGTCTCTGCTTTTATATATATATTGATATTGATGATATGATAGGTAAATATTCTAATAAAGGCTCTATATATAGAATAAAATATAAAAAAAATATATTTGAACAACGACGTATAAAATTGTTAAGTATAAAATTATTAGGGAAAAAAAAAGATTATAAGGTTCCTACCATCGAAAAAAAAAAAAGTAATGCTACAGATACAAACTATTTTACAACATTTTTACAAACTGCTAATGTAGCAAATTCCACCAGGAGGACCTTATAATTTCTCCTAATATGGACCCATCACTAATATCATATTTTTACTTACAGTAGCTATTTGGAAAATACTAAAACCATATCAACAGTTTGCAAAAATGTTGTAAAATAGTTTGTGTCTTATATACAAAGGTTAATGGGCTATAATGCCAATCTTCAAAAAAGAAAATACAATTGTCAATAATTAATTAACTTGCAAGCACAAATTCATTGTGGTTGTGAGTGCTTTTATAGATATTTCTATACAATGTGATTTTATTTTTTGAAAAGTGTATAAAAATATTATTTAATGAAGTATAAAATGCACCGAAACTTGTGCCCTTAGGACATTCCATAACATAAATTTAATTATAATTTGAAGAACCATATATCAACCAAACAAAGGTTGAGCTTTTATTGTAAGTTCTAGTAAGCTTAACTAGTAAAATATTTTGTCATCAAATAAGAGATTTGAGTTTCAAACTCTGCCTACACCAAATACCAGTTAGAGTTGTTAGGGACATATTTTATGTAATTGGCTAATCTTTTGACAAAATGCATTTTACTTGTAATTAGGTAGATCTATGATGGGTTTAAGACTTCAAAAAACATGTTGTTCAAGTCAAGTGTTAAAGCCATGAAGATCTTACCAAGAAATAAGTGAAGAAGAGCTGTTCATTAAAACTCGACAGAAATCTCGACAGAATCCTTCTATCGAGATTTATTGTTGAAGCTCGACACAAGCTGTTTCTGTCGAAACTTACGAAATCAGAATTTCCAAATCTGATTTTCAGACCATGTTTGTATATTTGTATAGGGTTTCTTTTCTCACAACCCTAGACATATATAAGACTTATTTAAAGGCCGTCATACATGGAGAACATGTGCAAAAAGTGACCTAGTTCATTATTCTCTTTGAAGAAGCTACTGCGTCTTTACGCTAAAAGTTTTGTAACCAAGGAGCTTCTTGATTTTTATCGTTGATGAGCTGAATAACTTTGCAGCTAACATCTTCTTCAAGTGTTGGTGTTAGTTATGTACTTGGATCCGTGCATCATTGGTTAGTTACATACTGTGATTCGTGCATTAAATTGGAAGATTGACACTACAATACAAGTCCAATTAAGTATTGGTGTAAGGGTTCAACCGTAGGTTGGTATTTCGAGATAGACCAAAGAGTTTAGTAAGATTCCTTATACTTGTAACTGCTTGTGATTGATAATAGTGGATTTTTGAGAGTGATGACTTGAAATTCACCCGTTGGAGTTTTGCCTAGGTAGTTTTTTTCATTCGTAAACAAATCACCTGTGTCAAATTTATTTTCCAATGCATTTAGTATAATTGGTGATTTGTTTGTGCTACCACGCTATTACATGCAATTGAAACCTAATTGATTAACTTGGGTAATTAATTAATTTGTAAGAGATCAATTCATTTTAACCCAATAAGAGTTAGTCCTTAAAGATGCTAACCCTTTTTTAAATCCCTTTTTAAATTTATAGTTATTTTTCTATAAGCGGTCTTATTTTTTTTCCACAGGCGATCATTGTATATATAGAGACAATGGACACCTTTTTTAAAGAGTTTCTCATTTAAAGATGCTAACCATTAATTAGTATTTTTGCTCTATCTCTTGAGCAAATCCATTTAAAACTTACAATTATTTTTCTAAAAAACAGTTACTGCATGTCATCACGTTTTGACCCAAGACATATAATAAATAGATAATGGACATGTTTTAAGGACAAAATGGGCAAATGCCCTTTTCACACAAACTAAGCAGCTTTTTGCCCTTTTTCCCAAACTAATTAGAAAAATGCCCCTCTTTTGAAATTCGATTTTCTCAAAATCGAGTTTAAAAAAAAAAAAAATTTTGGAGCCTTATAGTGGCGTTTTAAGGAGTCTATAGTGACGTTTTCAGGACCTATAGTGGCATTTTGTAACTCGACCTCCATGAAATCGAGTTATATGCAATTTTTTTCATTTTTTTTGCCTATAACTCGACTTTGTAAAGATCGAGTTATAAAACGCCGCTATAGGTCCTGAAAACGTCACTATAGGCTCCTTAAAAACGCCGCTATAGGACCTAACTCGATTTTCAAAAGAGGGGCATTTCCCTAATTACTTTGGAAAATGGGGCAAAATGCTGTTTAGTTTGTATGAAAAGGGTATAGGCCAATTTTGTCCCATGTTTTAAAGAGTTACCCATTTAAGGATACTAACCATAACTAGTACTTCTGCTCTATTCTGAGCATATCTCTGTTAAAATTTATAGTTATATTTATTTAAGTGGTTAATGTATGGCATCATGCTTTGACTCGAGACACATGATATATAGATATTGGACATATTTTAAAAATTCAGTCATTTAAGGATACTAACCATTAACTAATACTTCTACTCTATCGTGAGCAAATCCTTCTTAAAATTTATTTTTCTATAAGCAGCCACTATGCCATCCTACTTTGGCTCAAGACACATAATATATAGATAATGGACAAGTTTTAAAGAGTCACTCATTTATGGATACTAACTATTAACTATTACCTTTCTCTATCATGAGCAAATTCCTTTTAAAATTAATAGTTATTCTTCTTTAAGCAGTCTTTGTATGCTATCGTGCTTTGACTCAAGACACATAATAAATAGATGGTGGACACATTTTAAAGAGTTACCCATTTAAGGATGCTAACCATTAACTAGTTCTGGTCTATCATGAGCAAATCCATCTAAAAATTTATAGTTAATTTTCTTTAAGCAGTCATTGTATGCCATCCTGCTTAGACTCGAGACACATAATACATAGATGGTGGACATGTTTTAAAGACTTACTCATTTAAGGGTTCTAACCATTTGCTAGTAGTTATGCTCTATCATGAGCAAATTGCTTTAAAAATTTATAGTTATTTGTTTTTAAGTGGTCACCGTATACCATCCTGGCTTGACTCGAGACACATAATATATAGATAGTGGACATATTTTAAAGAGTTAGTTATTTAAGGATACTATAGGGGCTGTTTGGATTTCTAGTTTCTATAACTCATAACTTTGTTTCCATAACTCCTAACTCAAAAATGGTGGGACCCATAGCTCAAAGTCCGTTTGGGAGCACCATAACTCTATTTCCATAACTCTGTTTCTATCACTCAATTCTCTGATTTTTGAGTTATGAGTTATAAAAATTGTAAACACATTTTGACTGTTTTCAGTTTCCAAAACTCTATTTTTAATGGCATTTTTGTAATTAAACACACATGAGAGACCCACTCAGTCGCAACTTTTGACCAGCTAATTTTTTTTTTCCTGATCTGCTCGTCTTCTTCCTCCTTCTTCTTTTTTTTTTTTTTTCCTTTCTTCTGGTCACCTCGTCTTCTTCCTTCTTCTTTTTTTCCTTTCTTCTGGTCACCTCGTCCTCTTCCTTCTTTTTTTTTTTTCCTTTCTTCTGATCACCTCGTCTTCTTCCTCCTCCTCCTTTTTTTTTTCCTTTCTTCTGATCAGCCCATCTTCTTCCTTCTTCTTTTTTTTTTTTTTATTCTTTTCTTCTTCTTCTTTCACTGGGCTCGGTGATCTGGGTTTCTTTTCTTTTTTTTTTTTCTTTTTTTTTTTTTTTTTTCTGGGTTCGGGTGATCTGGGTTTCTTCTTCTTCTTCTTCTTCTTTTTTTTTTCCCTTTTCCTTTCTTCTTTCTCGGGTGATCTGGGTACTGAAAAAAAAAAAACACTGTACCAACTGACAGGTGTGGGACCCACAAATAATTGAAAAATATTGAGTGATGATAAGGGTGATGGTGCCAAACGGGTGGGGTGTAGGGAGTTAGGGAATTTTGAATGATGAGTGATGAGTGATGAGTGATGGAAATTGAGTGAGGAGTGATGAGTGAGAAAAAAAAAAAAAAAAAAAAAAAAAAACCAAACAGGCCCTAACTATCAACTATTAGTTTTGCTCTATCATGAGTAAATCCCTTTTAAAATTTATAGGCATTTTTCTTTTAGCGGTCACTATGTCATCTGGCGTTGACTTGAAACACATCAATATATATGTATATATATAAGTAGAGACCTCATGCGTGAAAGCATGAGGTGTTGCCATGTGGTGCACTATTTGAAAAGAGATTTGAAATACTCTTAAGCCACAATATAAGAACCAAAAAAAAAAAAAAATAGAGACTTTTTTTTTCTTTAGTTCAATGTTTCAAGACTTTTCCTATTAAAGAATAAAGATTCTTTGTATGACTCATACATTTCTTTGGTTCAATGTTTCAAGATAAATCTCTTACACTTCTACTCCTTTATTTATAGACTACAATCCTTCATGCATCTCATCTCAAATACATTTCGACCAAGAATGATGTCATTTATCTTCAACCTTTCAATGACACTTACCCAGTTCCAACTTTGTCGTTCTATCTAATCTTAACCCGTATGAGTTAGCTATAATCAAGGATGAGGACTTCTTTTTTTTATTGAGTGACGATGGATTATATATGGTTTTGATGTTGAGGTTAGATGTTTTGGGTTTCGTAAAATTTATGGTTGCTTTATGTGTTTGGGTACTTAGTGTGAGAAAGTCATAAATGTATTTTTTTTTTAGAACTAAAGAGAAATAAAAAGAAACCTTATAATTGATTATTGATGAAATTAGTTGCTTTTTTTTATAATGTTTTAGAACTCATAATTTATAAGTTCCTTTGTAGTTTTTTTTACTACTATTTAGTACAATATCGATATAAGCTATGACAATCGATAAAAGTAAAAGTCAATGATGATTTTGAGTGTTTTTGTCCTCTATTAAATTTTTATTTAATTTTTTTAAATGTGGAAGCCTTACTAAAGGCAATTAAATCTTGATAAATGGAATTGTTTTAACTATTTTTTCTATATCTTATCACATTCTCTATATGCCGATATTTACAAAAAATTTCCTTTTGTTGAGATAATGAAATGAGTGTTTGAGATTTAGGGATCGGTATTTGGTTAAGAAAGTGTCTGGGAGGTTGCTTGAATTTTTGTACTTTTAGGATATGAAAGTATTTTATGATTTGAATTTAAATTTATAAATTTCAATTTCAAAATCATCTAACCAATTTTAAAAATATAGTTTGCAAATAATATAATATTTTAAGTCTCCTACAAATGTCCAAAAACTTGATTGTTCTAACCTTAAAATTTTAGATTAGTAGAGCAATTCCACTCAATATTCGGAAGCCAATTCTATGACAATTTTTTTATTATATAAAATATGAATTAAGAAAATTGAGTTTCAAAACATTCAGCAATATTTTGGTAAAACATAAATATTATATAATAAAATGAATATTATAAATAGGTCTTAAAAAACATAAAAATTATTTCAAATAAATTTGCAAAGTATCCGTATGTCACGCAGGAAATTATCTAGTAACAAATAAATGGTGGACATGTTGTAAAGAGCCACTCATTTAAGGTTACTAACCATTAACTAGTACTTCTGGTCTATCATGAGCAAATCCATTTTAAAATTTATAGTTACTTTTCTTTAAGCAGGCATTGTATGTCATCCTGCTTTGACTTGAGACACATAATACATAGATTGTAGACTCATTTTAAAGGGTTACTCGTTTAAGGATTCTAACCATTAGCTTGTAGTTATGCTCTATTGTGAGCAAATTCCTTTTAAAATTTATATATAAATATATATATATATATATATATATATATATTGTCTCTAAACGGTCATGGTATGTCGGTTTGCTTTGACTCGAGACACATAATATACAAATAGTGGACATGTTTCAAAGGGTTAGTCGTTTAAGGATATTGATCGTTAACTAATACTTCTGCTCTATCATGAGAAAATTCATTTTAAAATGTATAGTTATTTTTCTTTAAGCAGTCATTGTATGGCATCCTGTTTTGACTCGAGACACATGATACATAGATAGTGAACACATTTAATTTGATACATAGATAGGTAACTAATACTTCTGCTCTATCATGAGAAAATTCATTTTAAAATGTATAGTTATTTTTCTTTAAGCAGTCACTGTATGGCATCCTGTTTTGACTCGAGACACATGATACATAGATAGTGAACACATTTAATTTGATGATTTATTTATTTAAAGATGCTAACCATTAACTAGTACTTCTGCTCTATTGTGAACAAATCCGTTTTAAATTTTTTATAGTTATTTTTCTATAAGCAGTCACTGTATGCCATCCTGATTTGACTCGAGACACATAATATATAGATAAGGGACACGTTTTAAAGAGTTACTCATTTAAGAATACTAACCATTAACTAGCACTTCTGCTTTATCATGAGTAAATCCCTTTTTAAATTCATAATTATTTCCCCATAAGCGGTCACTGTCTACTATCTGTTTTGACTCGAGACCAGGGATGGAGTCAGGAATTTTGGTTTGGAGGGGCCGACTTACATATTCATAAATATATACATTTACACAACTACATATATTGATACATACATACATTTTATATAAACTTTAATGCGTATATATAAATTGTTTACTTTGCCACTAATATGTACAAAACGTTTTATCATTATTTAATTATAGTTTTTTAAATATTTTATTTTTGGAGTGTTAACAAACCCTAACATTAAATATCCTCCATTTTTTTCACAACATTTTTAGCCTTAGGATCCGTTTGGGATCTGCTTATTTTGCTGAAACTAAAAACTTTTTGTTAAAAGTACTGTAGATAAATGTAAAAGTTAGTTGAAATAGTACAGTGAGACTCATAAATAGCACCAAAAAGTATAGTGGAATCCTTGAATAGTAGCAAAAATAAGCTGAATAGTAAAATAAATTGGCAAAAATAATCTTTGCCAAAAGAATACTAAATGAAACATTGACAAAAAATTGGAAACTTAACAACAGTAGCAATAACAACAAAAGACTTGGTCCCGAATTGAAAAGGAAATAAAAATTATATATTTATGTCCAAAAGAAAATTTCTTTTTGAGTATTGTCACTTATATATCCTCATTATACGTAGTTTTTTTCATTTAACATTTTGCGAAAAATCAAGTATTGACAAACAATTCAAAAATTAACAACAATGAAAGACTTAGCCCAAATAAAATAACTCTACGAGGAAATTTATTTTACTAAAAACATTCTATTTGAAATCAACAACCAACACTTACCAATTAAGAGAGAGAAAAAACTAAAAAGAATAATTTTTTTTCATTACAAGCAGATAATTTGTTGCTCTTAACGATTATTTTTTAGAACCCAATGTTTAATTAGTTGTTCAATACTCTTTTGCAGGGGCAGCTCTTATTTTTTGAAGGGGCCAACTATCAATTTTAATATCTAGTATCTAAAAAAATTGTAAAATATGCATACATTATAAAGTATTTAGAAATTTTTTTTTTTTTGGGGGGGGCGGCGCGGCGCGCATAGCTTAGTGTGCCTCTGCCCCTGCCGGAGACTAGATAGTATACATGTTTTAATGAGTTAGTTATTAAGAATACAGATGATAAAATGTCTAGCCCATCTCAGATGAATTTGGCCATCTCGGTACAAAACCTATTTAAAGAGCTGCAATACCAATATTGATTTATATAAAGGTACTATTAATTTCACACAGTTTCACACTACGCAAAAAATCAATTGAAATTTCACATTGTTTTAGTTTTTTTTTTTTTTTTTGGTGTACGTGCGCACAATTTCAGTTTTTTTTTTTTTTTTGCGTGCGAGTATGAATATATGTGAAACTGTGTGTGCACACGTAACAAGTTGTAGCCTTATAAAGAAGACTTCATACTGTATCCCAAAGATGAACAAATAGATTCCTATGTTCTGTTATTTTTTTTTTTTTTTGTTCAACTATGCTCTGTATTTTTAATGATTCCAAATTTAATAGTCAAATGATGTAGTAGAACAGTAAGATAACGCTGTTGGACTTTTTAAGCCCACCTTATCATATGGGATTGGAATTTTATCCAATTCAAGTAACAAACGGAACCTCCTAACTACACATGCAAGTATGAAACCTTCCCATTTTCACCTCTTTTCCAAACATAACACAAAAAGCCGTTCTAGCTAAGAGAGTGATGACTGACAGTACTCCTTTGGAAGCTGTACTAATACTATTATAGTCTAGTTGGTCTTTATAGATAAAAGGTTCCTTGACCGTGCGTGAATACCATAAAAATAACAACACCAGCCACACAAGGAGAGAGAGAGAGAGAGAGAGAGAAGTGGTTCAGAAACACACGTCGTAGAGAGAGATAGGTGGGTGGGTCAGAAACACACGTCGTGTTCAGGCAAAATCCATGTGCCCACATGGAGGATATAGTCTAGAGACTAAAAGAGAGGGAGGGAGAGGGAGAGGGAGAGAGAGAGTATTACTCTCTTTCTGATGCTACTACTACTACTTGTAGACAGACATCATTACAATCCACAGCAGTCAGCACCACCACAACAACAAGAAGAAGGAGCAGCTAGCGATAGTTAAGTGAAAAAACATAGATACACACACAAAAAGACACAAACTATCAATCAGAACCCGTTACTCTTTTTGTACCTTAACCGTTGAACTTGACACGACCAACATAGAGAGAGAGATGAAGGAGAAGAGTGAAAGTGGAGGTGGGTATGTGAGAGCGGATCAGATAGATCTGAAGAGCTTAGACGAGCAGCTTCAGAGACATCTAAGCAGGGCATGGACTATGGAAAAGAACAAGAAGAGAGAGGAAGATCAGCAAGAACAAGAAGCAGCAAGGTCCACTGTCACCAGGAGGCAAGAGTGGGAGATTGACCCCTCTAAGCTCATCATCAAAGCTGTCATAGCTCGTGGAACTTTCGGCACCGTTCACCGCGGCATTTATGATGGTCAAGACGTTGCTGGTAATAGTTAATATAACTGGAATACCCCTTTTTATTATTATTATTATTATTGTTTTTTTTTTAATTCCTTTGTTTTTCCTTTTGTTTTGTTTTGGAAATTCCATTTGTAAAAATAAACAAAACCCATTTCTCAAAATTCCATCTTTTTTGAGATCACCAATTCATTTCATGCAATATGATATGCATATGAGCTATTGTCTCTTTTGTTCTCTTTTTTTATCATTATGGTTGTTATTATGTGCTTGTGGCACACCATTTAGGGGCTTTCTGTGTTTTTTTTGCCAAATTTAATGTGGATTTACTTTGTTATATTGTTAAATGACATGATTTTTGGGCCTTTTTGGCTCAAAAATGGTTGGTTTTTGCAGTGATTTCTAACATATCGTTTTATCAACCTCTTGAAAGTGGTGCATCCCATTTATTTCTTATGTGTAACATAAGTCTTTCTACAAGTGGTGACCAAAGAATAGCTCAAAGTAGTGTTGGTCAAGAAGAAAGTTTTATTTTTCCTCTTCATCTGAAAGTGGCTGATTCTGGCTGTTATATGGTGGGGTTTTATTTTAAACTTAGGCCTTTTTCTGGCTTAGCTGGCAAGGGCATCTACTGGATTTACTGTTGCTAGTTCCTCAATTTCAGTATTAATATTCTATATTCTCCATTGTTGCTTTATTCATGAGGAAATGCAGGAAAATACATTAAATTTTATACTTTGGGCCTCTGTAAACAGCAATGTTTACTTAACTGAGCCAAATTCAGGTACTATGCTTAGTTAAAGTGACCTTTTTCTTGAAGGTAAGCAGCTTGAAACATAAGATTACAACTAACTTTATCTCATAACCCTTTGTTTTCTCAGCTACAAATTAGAGGAATAGTGTTGTGCTTCTTTCAGAAAATGACTACCTGTGAATTGTTTTTAATTTTTTTTTAATTGATAATCATGGGTGGTTTGTGATTGACCCTTGTAGATCTAGACTTGCAAAATCCGTGATTCACGAGACCTAGTTGAGTTGGCAGTTATAAGCATTAACTCCAAAGTTGTTTTTTTCTTAACTTTCATGTGTGATAATTTATTACTGACCTGCACTCATTTCATAACTCAGTTTGTGGAGGTAAATAGCTGGGACTTAAGAGTGATTAACTTAATATTGGTGACAAAAGTTTACTGCTAATATCTGATGTTGCCAAATGGATACTCGCTTTTGCAACTCACAAAAAGCCTCATACTGATCATTTTGATTTGGCTAGACAAATCAAATCCATTCTTTAATTTTACTCCATAACTATGTTTGGATATATTATGTAGTTTTTATTTGATCATCAAAACATAATGTATAATAAGAGTTTTATTTTTATTTTTTATGGTTTCTGTTATTTTAATTACTAAATTAAGATGATTTTTCATTAATGATGGCTATTGTTCTAGTTATTGTGAGTCAAATTGAAAGTAAAGCATTCTTTTTTCTCATTCTCAGTTAAACTTCTTGACTGGGGGGAGGAGGGCCACAGGTCAGATGCTGAAATAGCTTCTCTTAGAGCTGCTTTTACACAGGAGGTTGCTGTTTGGCACAAACTTGAACATCCTAATGTAACAAAAGTAATATTTCATGTCTTCACTATTCTCTTTTGTTTCCTTTTTTCTCATCACTTTCATGGAGTTTTAAAAGAACTAAGGAAGCAATGTGATAATGCATATTTGGTATAAGATTATTATTTTGAAACAAACGTTTTAAAAAAAAGTCTCAAGAAAACAGATGTTGCCTAAATCTAAGACTACTCTATTCCTAAGAGGTTGTATGTGATCTCTTATGCTCTTTCTTTTTAGCCAAATTGGTAGGATGGATATTTATTTGTTTATTCTTATTATGTCTTACTCTTTAAGTGCACCCCTTTTCTTTTCTTCTCCCTCTCTATTTTTTTTTTTTTGGGGGGGGGGGGGGGGGGGGGTGTGGGCGGTGTGCATTTGGGCTCCTGTATCTTGAAAGTGGGTCCCATAGATAGTGCCTTCATCAAGCTTTTCCTTGAGAGATTTATAACTTACACTCAGTAGTGATGAAGGAGTGATTAACACGGGTAGATTCTGAATTCTTAGTGTAAAATCACCTTAAATTCTTTTTTGAATTATCCTTCACCCTGTCTTGCACAAGATTGGTATTTTTTTTTTCATTCTTAGTTATGAAAATTAAAGCTTTCATTCTTTTTTATGCTTTACCTTTTTAGATTTATAGGTAGTTTTTACAAGGAATTCTGAATTCTCAAATGCAGATCACCTAAAGTTCTGTTTTATTTATTCTTTCATATTGTTTTGCAGAAACATAAGCTATTTCATACTGTGTCTGGAAACTTAAAAAAAAAAAAAATCTAGCTAAACGACAAAAATTCTCATTCTTCTTAATGCTTCACCTCTTTAGATTTCTAGTTGACATGTTCAAAACCATAAACTCCTGAAATATTTGGTGATATATCTTCAGTTTCCTTCATTTTAAGGGTGAAACAATTCCTTTCAAATAAGGTAGGGATTGTGTTGTCAATGATCATGTAAAATTTCCATAAACCAAAAGCTTTCAAGTGATACATTATCTTCATGTGTACTTACTTTTGCATACTCATTTTCTTAAATCTACTTGTTTTAGATTCATGCAAAAGGAACATTTATTATATCATCAGTATCCAAAATGGATAGGAGATATCAGACACTGCATTAAAGATAAGATGGACTCTAATGTGGATCTTAGAGCTCAATTTTTGTGGTGTCTTATTCCTGGGCTTGTAAAAAATGGTGTTAAGCACTGCCTAAATATGCTAAACCAGAAGGTTGTCCTTTTAAATTTAATTTAATTTACTATTTTGTTTAATCTCTTGTCGACATTCATGTTAAGTATGTGTAGAAATTTACCTGAAAATATCTTTGCTGATTCATGCAAATTTCCAAATCCTTTTCTGCAGTTTATCGGGGCAACAATGGGTTCATCAGAGCTAAACATACAAACAGATAATGGCCACATAGGCATGCCGAGTAATATTTGTTGTGTCGTAGTGGAGTATTGTCCTGGCGGTGCTCTAAAATCTTACCTCATAAAGAACCGAAGAAGGAAGCTAGCTTTTAAAGTAGTTGTCCAACTTGCACTGGATCTTGCAAGAGGGTAAAACTCCACACCCCATCTTTATTTCGTTTTATTCTTCAAATCTGTTGAATGTTTTTAAGGTTATTTATTTTATTTTTTTTGAGGAATAAATTTAATTTGTTATATATCGGAATTTTGAATATCATGTTCACTATTATCCTCCCTTTTTATAGGTTGAGCTATCTTCACTCCCAGAAGATTGTCCACAGAGATGTTAAAACAGAGAATATGCTTCTGGACAAGACGCGCACTGTTAAAATAGCTGATTTTGGAGTTGCTCGTATTGAAGCTTCAAATCCTAATGACATGACTGGCGAGACTGGAACCCTTGGTTACATGGCACCGGAGGTATGCACTTGATTTGCATTAAAGTGAACTCTGTGACAAACCAAATGATTCAAATATCTCTCCCTTGTTTGCATGCTTGAGATACTACTGGGATGTGTTTCATCAATTAAGTCCATGTAGTGGCCTCTGCTTATGTTAATCCTTGAAGCTGAGAATACTCGTTAGTTAAAGTACATGCTGCCCCTAATTGGTCCCTCAAAGCACAGGACATCTTCTATTATTCAGCAGCCACTACCTATGAAATTCAAGTTTATGAATTTTAGCATTCTTTGTTGTATTGCAAGTAAACAAAAGACAAATAGTTTCTGCTTAACTTTTGGATGAGTCTGGAAATTATGGTTAGCTTTGATGTAGATTGATGTTTCCCATTTTCAGTGCTTAGCTTGGCTTTGCTTAAAGTACTTAATTGGATAGCCTTTCAGAGTTTAAACATGCAAGCATCTAATTTATCTCGAATGGAGCAGGTTCTCAATGGCAATCCATATAACAGGAAATGTGATGTGTACAGTTTTGGAATATGCTTGTGGGAGATATACTGCTGTGATATGCCGTACCCTGACCTCAGCTTCTCGGAAGTAACATCAGCTGTTGTTCGCCAGGTAGATGAAATATGTCAGATGTTATTGCTTGCATAGAACTAACAATAACAATAACAAGTTTATCAAAAAACATTAACAATATGAAACATAACAGCTCTTAGTAATATTGTGCTGTTGTTTTTTTTTACTTCATCAACTAATGGCAGGACTTTTTCTATTGATAGTAACAATTATGTCAACTTTTATTAGTTTTGTAAGCTAGAAAAGAAATTAAACTTATATATATATATATATATAAAACCACAGAATCTGAGGCCAGAGATACCCCGTTGTTGCCCAAGCTCTCTTGCAAATGTAATGAAGCGATGCTGGGATGCTAACCCTGATAAACGGCCAGAGATGGATGAGGTAGTGACCATGTTGGAGGCCATTGACACGTCGAAGGGTGGGGGTATGATCCCAAATGATCAGGCTCAGGGTTGTTTATGTTTCCGAAGGTATCGTGGGCCTTGAAATATTTCAACTCCTTGAAGCAAAGAGATTGTGGTGATATGCAACAAAGTCATAAGAGTTCTGGATCCAATTTGTATCTTATTCAAAATTAAAAGATTGAAAATGAAGAGAAAAGCAAACTGTGGAGGCTAAAGGCTAAGAGAAGCTCTCCAATATTTGTTACTCTATTGGACAATAGATTTTGTAAAGCTGTTTTTTTCTTTCTCATAATCTTTTCTCTTACTTTGAAAATTTTAATACATAATAGTTTAGTTGCTATGATCATAGGGATTATCTGTTCTAAC
The DNA here is from genome assembly GCA_033629205.1 of Lithocarpus polystachyus. NCBI lineage: Eukaryota > Viridiplantae > Streptophyta > Magnoliopsida > Fagales > Fagaceae > Lithocarpus > Lithocarpus polystachyus. The sequence continues at coordinate 80,569,799 of CM066163.1, forward strand.
AAACGGGCATGTGCGTGGGCCGGCACTGACATACACATTCCTGAGTACCTGATGGCTCAACTCTATGGAGGTTATGAACTGTTATACTTGATAATAGTTGTTTATCTTGCCCTTTTAGAGGTCATCTAGATGTTGAGGGAAAAAGCTGAGCATATTGAACAAGTTGCCAAAGTTATTAATGGTTATGTGATCTAGTTGTTTTTTGTTTGTTTGATATATCATGAGGTCTAAACTTGGGTACAATTAAAGTATTGTACCTTAAATTCCCCAATTAAATTCCACCAATAGGTTATTGACTAATAAGTTTACAGCTGAACTTAGTTGTCATTAGAAGATATCCCTGTTTGCACTGCATTGGTCAATACAGAAATGTGAATAAATTCAATTGAGGAGTCTTAAGATACAATAAAATGTACCTAAGTTTTAACCTAGAGTATTATTATCTAAAGTCTAAAGATATTGATCAGCCAATTATTTATTTTCTTTCTAATTTCAAATGTGCATAATTCTTTTTTGAAATAATTTTGAAAAGTGTGTGTGTGTGTGTATATATATATATATATATATTAAGAAGCTTTTTTATTATCTTCACACAAATTATAATAACTCAAAATTTCCAATTCTCTACCTCAACAACCGAAAAAAAAAAAAAAAAAATCTTGAAATACGCAGCAAACAAATCTTGGGATGAGTGAGACAATGAGAATACATAAATTTGTTATTGCCCCCAACTTCTGATAAAGCCAAAATTGACCTTCCAAAAAAGTAACATTTCATTTTCTTTTTCTTTTCTTTTCTTTTTTTTCGGAGAAGGTTCCGAGAAGCAACATGATACATCTGCTTCTGTTGTGAATTCCTAATGCAACAAAAATCACAAAAATTGAATCAACTAGCATCAGCACCAAGACAACATAAAAGCTACAAGGTCAAACTTAACATCAAGGAGCAGCTTGCACCATCCAACTGCTTTTATGAAGTTTTATTGAATCAAGAAATAGGGTCAGAAGCACCAGCCAAATTGGACACTGCTTCTTTGTCAATGTTTTTTCTTGCTCGCTATTATGAAAAATGTATTAAAGTTCCAAACAAGTCATTATGATCAATGAAAGATCCAAAACCAATCAGATGATACAGTTCAAGGAGTTCAAGACAAACCAAGTTCTGAGAAAAATATATTTATGTAGAGTAAGAAATCAAAATTAATTTTCTTCCTAGAAAAACCAGGGAAATTTCAACATTAATGAGTAATTTGGAGTTAATGTACTAACAAGAAATGGTACAAAGCTGACCAAAGGCCCAAAGCCACAAATGTATGCACCATAAGAAGCTGCCCACTAAGGAAAAAATTGATTCTGTCCAAGAAAGAATACATATACAAAGTTTTTCCTCAAATTCTAAGAACCCACCAAGTTTTCCTCAAATTCTGCTTCATCAACCTTACACGGATGATCAATCAGTGGTTACACGCTTGCACTGACATTCTAGCTAAAGGTAGGAGAGTCCAGTAGGGTTTTTTTTTTTTTTTTTTAATATAGAAAGATGGTGATTTTTATTTCAGTAGTTACTATTTGTACTTGTCTTAGAAGAATTAGAATTTGATAGATTAGATACTGTGTGTACACATAACAATTGCTAATGTATTATTGTTCCCTCTTCTATCCAAAAAAAAAAAACTGTTTGGAGATCCTCAATTTGTAACTATAACTTTAAATTGCAAAATTCACCCGTGGAATCCATAAGATAATTGAGCCTTTTAAATCAAACCAGTTTCTTGTGCCCCAGCAAAATATATTGCATCAAATAAAGCTAGCCAAACCAAGTCGAGCAACACCCTAGAAATTGGTTTTATGATCAAGAATTTGTTTAAAGAGAGGATTGTACGATTATGTCATCAAGGAATAAATACTTGATGATACTATATTCCATCAATAAACAAGTGAATACAAGAATGCATGTAATATGGAATAAATCTGATCTTGGCGTTGGTACAGTCTTACAAGAATTCCTTCTCAACTTAGATGGTGAAATTGTCTCAAACAACCATTACAGAATCCTGGAATGAAAATTCAAACTTAAAATCACATAAATTATTAGGTTCATCAACAAATTTGATGGAAATGACCAATTAACTCTCATATGCAGTATTTAATACTAAAAATATAGAAAGGTAATTAGCCAGCAATCTTGTAGCTGGGGTTGACTAGATTATCCAAGCCAGCGACTACTTGAATCGACTCTATGACATCACCAACCTTAACATCTGCCAAATAATCCTCATTTTCTGTCACATAACCAAACACTGCGTAACGACCATCCAATATGTTGGCATTACTAGGAGTTAATTCACTTTCTTTCAGTAGCCAAAATATCTGGCTGGATGCAGAATTGTCCTCAAATTCCTGTCAACAAAATTTAAAAACAATATCTTGTTAGCCTTTCTATCATATTAACAAAATCATTGCATAGACATAGAGAACAGTAATGTTGGAAGTTCAAATTCTCACATCTCTTGCCATGGCCATCGTTCCAAATGCATTAAATGGAAGCCTTGTTTGAGCCTTGTACAGACCAAGCTCCTGTCCAAACATTCATGTTAAAATTGAAACCAACAAATCTTAGCAAACACATTAATTTAAACAGTAATAAAGGAAAGTTATAAAATTTGAAGTATATGAAAATAATTTTACGAAAGGAGGGACATTATCAAGGCAGTATGATAATGCAATCTAATATATATAGAGCAATTTGAACTGTAATATACCAAATGGCTAGAAAATTCTATGAATACTTAAGTAATCAACAAACTTAAATTTGAAGCAAACCAGGGAAACATAAGTCAGTCAAGGTTCCCATAGTCAAATCTAAAGTTTGCTTGACAAGGATGAGCTATCTGTTTAAAAGAGTGTATTTAAATTATTTCTTTTCTATAACAGTGTATCAAACTTATGTCAAAATTTTTTTCTGTAATACGCACTATAATGGAGTTGGAAAATATTGAGGCAATGTTGTCTAATTTGATTTTTTTTTTTTTTAGTTTTAAATTTTGTCACCGCCTATGATCACTTGTTTCGTCTTCATATGTAATAATAGGCACAAAAACACAGACAGTTTTGAGAAGCTTACTTCCAAAGTTGCTCCATAGAAGGGTGCTTTCTCCCCTTCCACCATGATTTCTAATGGTATTGTCCTGGTTTTCTCTGTACTAGGATCAATGAAACCCTCTGCAGGACCTTCAGGGTCACCGGTTTGAACAACAAAGCCATCAGCTGCAGCAAATGCAAGGGATCTAAGCCTTGTTAAGACATAAGTAAATTTTTATTTGTCGCTATAACACGATGCATGGTTAAAAATATTTGTCAAGTCTATTGGTTATAGTATAGATTGAAAGATTGGGGAGCAAGCTAGTGTGGGTCAAAAGTTACAGTAAGATAGTTTGCAAGCTGCCACAATATATGGATTATTGTCAATCTATGCTAGTACGTTGGTAAAAGAAATCTGACATCATGTGAAATTGCCTGTGTTTGTGCAATTACACAACCAAGATATAAAAAAATAATTTAGTTGATGACGGTATGCATGGCAGTTGAACCAGTAAAGTTCCTTTACCAAGGTAGCTGAAAAACATGATATTATCCCCTAGGTACAAGTGAGAATCATATGCATTTAACTTGAGAGGCATTACCTCTTTGAATTTCCATCCCATCATAGAAGTGCCTTTCCACCAAGTCTATGAAATTCCCAGAAGTTACAGGTGCATTATAACCGTCTAGAACTATACGGAAGACACATTCCTCTAGGTTAGGATTGTCCTTAACCTTGACCTTCATCTCCACAGTTGCTCGGCCCTTCAATAAAGGCATATTTCGGTATTCTTCAGGCACTTCATACGGGAAGCCATCCACCATATCCTCTTCAACACTGCAGAAACCCAATGCCCCAGGAAGATCTCAGCTGCAGTCAATGACAAGGGTATATATGAGAAGGAGTTTATCTTAGGATGATTACTTTTACAAGTCCTTCTCAGTTTTTATTTTAATTCTTTTATTGGTAATTGCACACATATCCAATGAGTCTCATAACCATTCCCTCACAGGATTAAGGAACAATCTTCATAACAAGTTTTCAATCTTGGACATTGTTTTGGCACCTAAACCTTTTGTGTGGTTTAGCATTGTCTGAGAGAGCTGTAATAAACAAATCATATATGTATTGGAGGCCAAAACCCATGATAATGCTATTTTCACACAAGAGAAAAGCCCTGAAGGGCAAGAAGTTAGTCAATCACTACATAATTGGGTGAGCTAAACATTGAGCAAATTGAAGGGAAAAAGGAAGGATTCTTTATAGTTGACTTAAAAAGTGAGAAATAAAAGTTCGAGGAAGTGAGGGATGACATATCAATGGTAAGTGTATCAAATAAATGAATTACAATGGCCCTGGAAAGAGAATCCTGAGCCAAAATCCAGTATCATATGAATCTAGCCCAACAAGCAAAGGTCTTTCGTTTATCAACCATTATCACCAAGCAATGGCATGAACAGTGAGCTCCACCCCAACATTATAGTTTTCCTTAATCTAAATACACAAATTAAGCGGAGATGACCAGCACTCAGTCTACAAATCCTCTTTCATTATCCAAAAGCAATACTTCCTCTAAAGTCAAAACATCTTCATGAGAGTTATGATCGTATCAAGCATCATTAAGTAACAATTAAAAGTCAATTTACATGGTAAGAGCCATATGTTTATGAAATTCCTACATCTGAAGTTAACCACTCACAGCCTGAGATTTTCAAGTAATGCTAAAAACCAAATCAGATAGCACAACCATTTTCTAATGCTAAAACCATCTAGACACAGCTTTAGATTTAAATACTGCTGAAAGCATAAGACCATTCAATGCTCATTCCAGTTCTTATATTGAGTTATAGTGTGGCCGGCCATTCAATCGTCAGCATGTTGTAAGTAATATTTCTACAGTCGCCCCCCCCCCCCCCCCCCCCCCAAAAAAAAAAAAAAAACCTGCAACAATACTCACCTTCCAACATATTGAAGTAGCTCCTTCTGTTTTGGTGCTACTGCATCTCTATTCCTATCCTCCACTATTTGTTGAAGTTCATCCATTCCTGCTTCCAGCTTGTCTAGCAGTTCTACTCCACGGTCCTTCTTTGACTCTGCTAACCCCGATATAATTAAAGTTTTCCCCTGCTTGAGGGCTCGAGATGCCTGCCTCAGATTCTACATTTTCAAGCAAAATTGAATATCAGTAACTTTATACTCTAGCTCTTTTCAACATATACATAGATATTTATGGATATTAAACATTTTAAGTGTCTTACCCTTTCCACTGAATCAAGTGCCTTGACTCCGGCAACCTTGAGACTGTCTGTGATGTCTTCCAGTGGTTTTTGAACTTCCCTGATAGCTTTATTGTCAATAGGCAGTGCATATCTCAACAATGCCCCCGGGTCCTTGATGGGAGGTCCAGATATCAACACAGATAGATCAGGAAAAACTGGACTAGCAGCATAGGCATTTGCAGACCAATCCAATGCGGGAACCCCAGTTATTAACCCAACTGCCAAAGCTATAGAAATTGCACACTTCTTCAAGGAATATGACCTCACTTCCTGCTTAATAAGTGAAATGCTTAATAAGTCCAACTTAAAACACCAATCACTGCAACAGGTTATCAACTTTTTAACAAATTTTTTATCTTTGCTTGAAAAGCACAAAACTATGCACACCATAAGCTTTACAATTTGACCTACTTAAAGAGTTTCAATAACAAATAAACACAATCAAGAAACCAAAAAAAAAAAACATCTCATACATTCGTAAACGATTTCCAAGACTCAGAATTTGATTGAATATTCAAATATAATGCAGTAAAAAACAAAATATTCAACAATATGAATAAAAAGTATAAGATCCAAAATCCGTACCTTCTGGTGAGGATTCTGTGCAGAACATCTGGGTCCAAATCTCCGGGACAAAAAGTTGTTTTGGGAAAATGGGAAGCGAAAATGGTTGGTGGGTATCTTTGGGGTGAAAAGTTTGGAGTTTGGTAGAGTAGAACAGTAATGGCAGGAGATAATGGCTGCCATGGAATGTCACACTATGGTTTTACAAGACAAATAACATCAGGGCCTTAGAAAAAAGAATTGATGAATGTAAATTTGTGTGTCTGAGAGAGAGGATAACAGCAGATAAGGTTTTTGGTCACTTGGGGCTCTTGTACTTGTATACTATGAGTAAGTGTAAGAGAATAAAGAGATGGCTATGAAAGACCCATCATCCCCACGCTTTGGATAAGATAACAATTACTAGTATTTTTCTAGATTCTGGTTTTGATTTTTGAGGGGTGTCTGGGTTTTAACTTTTTACGGCAACATATATGTACAATCCCTTATAAACTGGTTTTATTTTTACCAAACATAAATTTAAAATTTAAATATATAATTATATAAATTTTTTTTTTTATATATAATGAAATATAGAATTAAGTAATTGAAAGAATTTTTATGATTATATTGATAGGTTTTTCATTGAAACCCTAAACTTCTAAGCCCTTTTAAGTTTTACCAAAACAAAGAAGAAAAACCTATAATTTAATTTGTTTTTCTTGGATGATGTATTTTAAAATTTCGGATGGCACTTCATTTGGTTAAAATAAGAAAGTTTAAATTATATACTATTAGTACTATAATTAGTGTTATTACAAAATAAAATTTGTAAGAATTTTTTAATAATTATTATAATTTATGTGCTTATAAAATATAAAAATATGTTATATGCATTGTAACATGTTAATCTAATTAATGCTTGAGTTGTGTGATGGTCGAAAGAATTTGACTTTTTTATTTTTTATTTATTATAGAAAATTTCAACTTAATGCATTTGAAAAAGAGAGAGATTTTGACTAATTATAAAATGAATCATGTTTAGGAATGGAGATTCCAATATTAATTCTTCTCATAAGGGATACTAGACAATACCATTAAGCTACAATACTTTGGACTCAAATACCCCAACTTTAATACAACACAAGTACAACCAAACAATTAGAATTGTCACCCCTATATGCTAATTTGTGTCATATGATAAAACACATACAATAATAAAGGTCTATGTGGCTTAAAACTTACACATGAGGAGCTAAATTAAGTGTTCATTTTGCAAAAGTTATTTTTGTCAACTTATTTTACTATTTAGCTTATTTTTACTACTATTTATGGGTCTCACTTCATTTTTTGGTACTATTCATGAGTCTCATTGTATTATTTCAGCTAACTTTTACCTTTAAAAAAAAAGTCAAAGTATTAATTCATTATCCTATGTTAATGGAGTAAATGAATTTATTTTCAAAAATTAATTATTTATATATAGCGCACTATTATTTATGTCAAAGAAATTTAGATAGTTATTTTTAAAAAATAATTTATATAAAAAAATTATATGGAATACTTACTTTATTATTTAAAAAAAATTTGGAACATTGCATTCTTACTCATATTAAATTATTTTGGAAAAAAATAAAACAAAACCAGGTAAAGCAGTTTTAATAACACATTCAATACCATTGCACAACTTTGGTGCGATGGTTACTCCACAAATATAAGTGCTTATAGAGTGTATGGGGCAAGGGTCGGGGTTCAAGTCTCTAGGAGTGAACTTCACGCACATATACACCTAGATTAGACTAGAGTAAAATTTTCTATATTGTATGAAAAAAAAAAAAAACACATTCAATCAATAATATATATATATATATATTAAAGAATTCTCCTCTTTTAACTGGACTTTTATATGGTTCAAAAATACCCTCATTAATGAAAGGTAACTTTATTTAGAAATAGGGTAATAAATGTCAAATAATAAATTTCATTTTTAATTATGTCCAGGGTTTATTTTACGTTTCTTATACCTTAGATACGCGTCTTGATGTTATTGGACAACGCTTAGTCTAGGCTTTTTCTAAGAATGAAGTTGGGCCTAGCATTCCGTGGAATGAGCTTTAAAGTACCATTCTGCCGCTGCCAATTTGTGCGCAAACGTTGAGTCTAAGTCCAAGGGAAAACGCTGCAAAGTGGGCTTATCCTTTGTTTCTGCCACAAAATGAACTTTTCTGTAGTTTCTGCCACAGGTCTAACTTTTTTGCTACGCAGCAAAATTTCCTGCTATGCAGTATAATTGTCTACTGTGCAGTAAAGCCTTCTGCAATGTGAATGACTACTCTTCATTTTTTTACTACATAACATACCAATCAAGCAAATGTTAGCTTACCTGAGTTAACATGTTCTCAAATATATACATACATATATTCGTAAATATACTTATACTTATTCACATATACATCTATAAAATATATTTTGCAGAACATGAGAAACAAGATATATGTATATATACTTATGACAGGATAATGATTAGTTTGTGTCAAAAGTAAAACACGTAATAACAAAGAAATAAGAAAGTTCAGCATAAAAGGTTTAGCTAGTATAATAGTTAACACGGTAAATATAATAAAAAGGTGCTACAGTAGAATAACTAGTATAGTAAGTAAAGGTACAACAGCAGGACAACTGATGCAGCAAATGTGATAAAAACGTGTTGCAGCAAACGTGATAAAAACGTGCTACAACAGAATGACCAAATACAGCAGATATAAGTTATAATGAGAGAAATCAAATATATTTGCAATCAAAATCAAGTATTGAATCTTCTCATAGAATAAGTAAATCAAGAAGGAACCCAAACCCCAACTTGAACAACCTTGTCATAGGCTTCCGCCATCAAAGTTGTGCATTTTGGAGAATAGGCCTAAATGGCTAATAGCTATTACTTTTGGAGACTTCAAAGAGTGGGTTTGTTAAGAGGGAGGAAAAAGATGGTCTATTGATGCATGCCCCTAATTCTGCCGTGTTTTCTCTCTTCTTTTTACCACTTTCTTTCTTTCTTTCTCTCCGTTCTTTTTATTCTTAGTTTCTTACTACTCTTTTGCAGTGGGTTGCTCCCTTTTTGGTCTTTCCTTTTCTTGGGTCCCTCTCTCCAAGTGCTTCCCTTAGGTGCTTACTGCTCTCTTACCATGGGTTCCCCCCTTAGGTGCTTCTCCATTCGGTCCCCCCCCCCCCCTTTCATTCATGGCTACCTTCTTCTTTTATAGTGAGCCAATTCAATGTGATTTCTCCTTTTTACCCCTAGGGCTTCACCAACTATTTTTGGTTTGTTGTGGGCATCTCTTTAGGACTACTCACTAACACATTGGTTGCCTCGACCACAGCCATTGCTCAGTACATGTTTGCTGCACCACTACTCATTTCACGACAAAATTCCCTTTTGTTTGTTCTTACTGTATACCTCTACCTCTAGGTTCAAATGGATAAGGATTGGGTTACCTCACTATCTAGCTCTGAGGCATGCATCAAATGGTCCTAACCATCTATTATTTCTTTTGGGTAAAATACCATCCTAGCAAGGTATATTCCTAAAAGAAGTCACGGCTGGAAACCAAATATAGATTCCTTTTCCCCCCACCACCAAACCACACCTTTTGAATCCCCTTGACCATAGACTCACCTCCCTTGTATTGGCTGTGTACAGGTTAATAGTGCTTTGGCCCTTCTGTGCTTGCTTCACTATCTTCTGTTTTTGTCTTCTTTCGTTCCCACGTCGTTTCTGCTGTAGCAGATTAGTTTTTTTTTTTTTTTTTTTTTTTTTTTTTTTTTTTTTTTTTTTTTTTTTTCGTTTTGCTGTGTATTTTTGTCTTATTTCTTTCTGTGTTTCCTGCTGTGTTTGTCATTTCCTTTGATTTGACTTTTCTTTCCTTCACGCAATTCCTGGTGTTGACACTTCCTATTGTTCCTTGTTTCTTTTCATCGTGCTTCTTCATGTTTGTTTTCACGCCTATCTTTTTATACAAAATGATTTGGGCATTGGTGGACCAAATAATGTTGACTAGACCAAAAGGGTCTTGGGCCTAATTTGTCTTTATCTGCCGAAGCCATTCTGCCAGAGAACTGTATTGCGGCAAAGTTGTATTCTACTGTAGATCTCTTTTCTTTTCATTTCTTTTTTTGGACTACTCTTTCTTTTTGGTCTTCTTGGCGGGCCTTTGGGCCTTTCTTTTCATTGGGCTTTCCTCCGTATGGGTTTTAAGTACGGATTCAAAAAATGGGCATCAACAAATTAAAAAAGAGAATTCCTAAAATTTAGGATTTTTTTCCCTTCATGTTCAAAAAAAAAAAAAAAAAATTACAATTACTGCTTATCTCTAAATTTTATTCTTTTTATTTGTTTGAAAATATATATATATATATATATATATAAATTATAATAGATGCAAATTATTAACTTTTATCCAAAAAAATAGAAGAACTTTTGAGCACAAGCATGAGCACATGCTTAGAGGCTAGTACTATATATAAGAGGATTCTTCTTTTTGAATTGGATTTTTATGTAGTTCAAAAATATCCTCATTAATGAAAGGTAGTTTCTCTTAAAAATAGGGTCATAAATCTCAAATAACAAATTTCATTTTGAATTCAAAAAAAGAATTCCTAAAATTTAGAATTTTTTTCCTTCTCGTTCAACTTTTTATTTCCTAAAATTTAGCTTTTTTTTCTATTCATTTTTCATCTGAAAAAAAGAAAAATACCCCAAATTTAAAAAATAAAAAACTAAGAGAACTCTTATAATTTGACCCTTTATCCCCTCAAGTTTATCTTATTTTTCCTACTTCTCTATATCACATTATCACTACACCACTTTCAAACACATGTTCAAAAAAGAAATTACTGTCACTGTTTATCTAAAGTTTATCATTTTTATTTGTTTGAAAAATTAAAAAAATATTTTCAAATTATAATAAATGCAAACTATTAACCTTTATCTCAAAAAAAATAAAAATAAAAGAGCCTCTAAGCACGCACAATGCGCGTGTTTAGAGGCTAGTATATGTGTGTGTGTGTGTGTGTAATTGCATTTAATTTAGACAAAATAATTAAATATTTATGATTTCACTAAAGCAATATGTTTGTTTTGTTTTAAATTATACTAATCTTAACAATTTACATTTCCGAACTTCTTTTAATGGCACGTTACATGCATTCGTGTACACATTATGTCCTATGTTTACAACAAATTTTATGTGGCAAATTGTTATTAGTGGATAGAAAAGTAATAATAGTGGTAGAATTAGATTTAGTGTGCATTTGGCATTGGCTTAAAAAGTCAGTTTTTTTTATTAATTAATTTATTTTTGCAACTATTCATAGGTCCTACTGCACTTTTTGAACTATTTATGAGTCTCATTGTATTATTTCAGTTACTTTTTAGCTTTATTTATAGTACTTTTAGCAAAAAAATTTCAGTTTTAGCTAAATAAATTATTTCCAAACGGATATTAAAACTAATAAAAAAAATTTACCACTTAGGAATTATTATAAATTGTTATGAAAATTATGTAGAGGTAACATTACTCCACACATATATGAAATCAAGGTTGTAGTAGCCTAAATATCATTTCCCCCACTTTTTTTTGTTATTTTTAGTTAGGCAATATGCTTTGTCATTGACAACTGTATTAATATGGTATATACATTTATTAATTATTGGTAGGTGGTCCACTAATTAGTTATGTGAAAATTAAGATATATATGGTTATTTTTCTATAAGTGGTGCATTGACGATTTATTGCTTTCTTGCTCAAAATTTTTTTTTTTTTGAGAATCAATTTAAACAAAATCCAAAAAAATATATGGACAAATCCAAATTTAATACATGCAAAAAAAAAAAAAAGTTGACGCGTAATTTAGTGAAAATAATTTAGTCTTTATCAATTTAGTCAAGCAAATATAATGACGTGTAAGTATTATAAATAGCTTTTTATAAAATAAAAAAGTACTATAAATAGCTTAAAAAGAAATTTCTTACAAAATATTTTAAAATAAATCTATAGTATAAACACACAGCGTGGGACATCGCTTGCATAGTGAATGTTAAGACTTAAGAGGTAATGAAATATTTTAATTATTTTTTCAAAGAATTCACCATGTGTCACTAAAAGTTCATTCGTTGGATTGAGCTAGGGAGAGGGAGAGGGAGAGGGAGAGGGAGAGGGGGAGGTAGTAGAGTAGAGTTAGCTTTAGGGGTGGTCATTCGTGTTCGCGTGTCAAGTTTGTGTTGTGTCAACTCATGAGTATTCGACGATATAGGCCAACACTAACTCGACATGTATATTAAACGAGTTAAGATTCATCAACCCTAATACGACCAATTTATTAAACGGGTCAGTTGTGTCGACCAGTTTATCAAATTTTATCAAAATGAAAAAAAAAATTATGAAAAAACAAACAAATAAATTTTTTTAATATAAAATTTAGAACTAACGAGTAATTGCATCACAAATAATTATTTAAAATTAAAGCATATCACAATATCACAAATAATCAATCACAATATGTCAAAGAAAATAAACCACAACAACTAATAAGTTTATATATCTAGAGTTTGAAAGGTATATTGGTAAAATATCATTTAATTAAACTGGTCAAATAGGTCAAACGGGTTCTATATGTTCAACACTAACCCAACCCATTTATTAAACGGGTCAGCTGTGTCAACCTGAATATGACACGAACCCGTTAAGCCTCAATCCATAACCTTCTAATTTCATATCGTGTCGTGTCGGGTTCGCGGGTCGTGTCTAATTTTGCCATCCCTAGTTAGCCTAAAATTAATTTATTTTTAGTCAACTTTGCTCTATTTTCCTTCAATTTCCCCTTAATCCAAACGGGCCCTAAAAGGAGTGAACTTGCTAATTTCCTTCCCACAAGTGCATCACATGACAAACTCTAAGGCACTAACGAGGTTTCTTGAAAATTTAACTAATCTATAATTACAAATAAAAAATAAAAGATTTTACATTTATTTTATTAATTAACAGTAATAAAAATTAAGCATATAAAATTAAAAATAGTGGATGTTGACCAATTTTTTACATGAGTATTTGGAGATTTTTTTTAAATTTTTTAAAAGAAATTATTTAATTAATATAGATATTTTCAATTAAAATTATTTATAGCATGATCATATAATTATAAAAAAATTGTAACATTTTGAGAGAAATTTTTTTAGTTCCTGTGTTCAGGATCATTTATGAGGAATAAAGAAGATATTTCAGGCATTGTTGCTCCTTTTGCAAAGAAATTAAATCCTATTAGAAAAGGTGTGGTGTACTAGCCTAGAATGGTCATTGGGCCTCAGCGTGCTATTAAGGTCCATTAACGATGGAAGAGGGCAAAATTCTTCTACAAGACCCTCCTACGGTGTGGGCTTTGATTTGGCAGGCTATCCCACTGCCTATAGCCCAATATTGGTGCACATTATTCTTCGGCTGGTCACAAAAACTTCACCATACTATAAATCAATCATTATAGAAAAATTCAATCACAAAAACACGACGAATCAAAACGGAACATGCTTTCTTGAAATAAAGAACCATTGTATTTGATACATGGCGTCTAAGAAATAGAATTGATAATGGCAAATTATAATCCAAGAGAACAGCACCTAATGTATTCACAAGATCCAGAACTCGAAAATACAAAACAAAGCATAAAGATGGAAAACTAAAACAAACTTATTAAAGCTATGGCTCCATTGCACAAAATTGATGCGGAAACTAAGAGGGTCAAAAGTATGAAATTCTAAGAGCAACCCGGCACATAGCTATCAGTATGTTTTAGGCTACACTTGCACCAGAGAGCTGGATCTGAGTTGGCTTTTGAGGCGCATCATCATTGTGTTTTGGAGTTGTCCTATAGTAAATTGCATATAGTATGAGTTGAGCTGCGCCAGAGACTGCACCAATGCCATTGCTGACCTGCAAGAATAATATATATAAAAAGGGTCATGTTAAATATATGAACAATACATTATACAAGACTAACAAGATTGAGGAACAATGATAATAGATATCAAATACTTCAGACATCTAGTAGCAAGGCATATGATAATAATGATATGATTACCATTGCCATAATTCTTATTAAAACCATAAAACTATGTAGCAGAAATTGAAATTACCAGCATGTAGATGTCAAACTTGATGAGGGCATAGGCAGTCCAGATGGAACCATTAAGGAAGTTAGTGAGTGAAAGATAAAATGGCATGTACTCCACACTTTTGGTTGTGATGACTTGTTTCTGTCATAAGATATAAGAGAAAGATACACAAAATATTTGTCAATATATATATCAAACACTCAAAAAAACAAAATGTGGGTAATTAAATAGCTAGATAGACCAAGTATTAAAGGTATGGGATTGAAGAGAGGGACGTACCATGATTGTAAGTGGAGACACATACATAAGAATGTTGAAAATATCACAGATGACTCCTACCATCAGAGACCTTTTCTTGTAAGTATGTAATGTTGTCATGGTTATGATGATGATGATCGCCGCGAAAATCACTTCAACGGAAAGCCCAAGGAGTACTTTTTTCTGCAAATAGAGGACTGCATTAACTAAAGCACCTTAAACAATGTATTATATATCATTATAAGATGATCACAGAAACATTTTTTTAGTTGAAGTACTGAGTACAGGGACACTTCAATACTCTAATCATAAACTAAGCTAAACTATCATGTGCCCATTTGGAATAGCTGTAAGAAAAACCACACTTTTTTAAAGCATGTCATTTGGTAACAATTTGCCCCACCACATTTAAGTGTATCAATTACACATTTTAAAAACACCTACCAAACAAGTTTATTAAACTTTATTATTCTCGAATTTTTATTTAGACATAAGACCTGTAACATTTTAAAATTAAATAAATGCCGCGTGTCTCACATTTGACTAAATGACAAAGTGGGTAAAAAGACATTGTGTCATACAAAGAGTTCCATGAAGTCAAAATCAGTAAAAGAACATTATGCAAGAAATAGTACCCGTCCATTCTTCTGCTTCGCAGCATAGGTGTAGAATATGGCTAAATAGATTAGCGAGAGTCCCAGCCCAACACTATTGATGGTCACAACAAGAAGACTATCTGGGTGCACAAATGGCATACCATAGAAGACCCAAAAAATGCAGTTCAGTACTATTGCAATATATGGTATTGGCGAGAAATCCTCCACGGCCTTGTTCTTAATGATTCTATAAAATGTTGGCCTGGTAAATACAATTAAATTTAGTCAAACTTTTACATTCACAAAGTCATTAATGCAATTAAAAACATTCATATGAAATATTATCCCTTATTTAAAAAAGTTCAGTTACACGTGTATTTGCATGATAAGACTCAAACCCACCATTTTTTTTAGCCTTATCTAGTATAGAGTTGTTACAATTACAAATAATAGTAATAATAATAATAATAATAATAATTAATTGGTAATTAACAAACTTAACTACTACCAATAATTAATTAGTAATTAATTGATATTATAGTCTGATAATAAAGAACAATCATAAAAAGCGGTTCTCAATCTCTAAAAAAAATTATAATTTTAAAGTAATCTCAACTTTCTTTCTAAATATATTTAAGCCAAACTAAACTGTACAACTTTAGATAGAAAGAAAAACTCATTAAAAGGTATTTACAATTGAGTTTTCACAAATTTCTTTAACTTTCAATGTTAAATATTTCAATGTATCCTTTAAAGTTTTGTTTCTTTTTTTGTGGGAATCAATAAAATTAAAACAAAAAAAAATAGTAAAAAAAAAACTTATTATTCTTTTTGAGGACACACGAATCTGATCATTACAAAATATTAGCAATAATTATTATTTCTAAAAAAAAAAAAAAAACCATCGATTACAATCTCATTTTATAACCAAACGATGCATGAAACTAGCATGATTGTGACATCAAAGAGGGTCCCTCCACAAAATCCACCAAGTGGGTCCGATCTCAAAAAATACAGCCGAAACGTGCGATTTAAAGGAATAATCAATTCAATTGCTCCTAAAGTAAGTGGCAAACACTAAACACACTTTTTATCCGTCAACAGCACAACTTTTATTATTTAATAATATAATATTAAAAAAAAAATTGGCAGAGAGAGAGAGAGAGAATTACACAGGGGATAGGAACAGCCCGAAGGAGATCACGTTTCCTGCTCAACACAGATTAACGAAAACAAACTTAGCCATCGATCTAATTAATCATTCAAAATCATCATCAAAACTATAAAATTAAAGGAATTGAAAACCAAAATTTTTTATTCAATAGTTAACGATCTCTTGTATTATCAATATATATATATATATATATATATGCATAACGTAGAAAAAAACACACACACGCATTGTTTTCAGAGCAAAATTAAGAGCAATTATAGGGGGTTTGGAGCACAGACCGATGATCCCAATCACATTCCTGATAGAATGAGAGTTCATCACCATCTTCGAATACACAGAGAAAAAGAGAGAAAGAAGAGAGAGAGAGAGAGTGTTTCAAGTTTGAGAGAAAGAGAGGGAGCTTTAGAGAGAGAGAGAATAGTGTAGTAGTAGTAGTAGGTATGAGAAGCCTCTATATATACCAAAAAAGCTCACCAAACAAAAACACATTTGAGTTGGAGTAAAATTCGCGAGTAAGACACTATCTCGTTCTTCCCCCTTTTGGATATTTTTTTTTTGTTTTTTTGGTTGTTTTTCCTTCCCCGCAACAAATTAAATCCATCAACAACTTGCATCATTTTGTTTTATTTAAATAATTTATATGACTTAAATACACCTGGTATAGTATCCTATTGAGATAAAATTGCCTCGAATCTCGAAAAAAAAAGATCAACATGGATTGGATAAGCTTAAAAAAAAATAATTACGTGGAATTAAAACAGAATGAAAAAAAAAAAAAAAGATACTTTGGGTGTTGATTTTTGGGCAAAATTTTTCACTGATTCTATCTATGTTGAACCCGTCCCCCAAGAATCTCTCTCTCTAACGGAATTTATTTGAAAAACAAGGTGCGCGAGTTGAGTGCATGGGATTGGGAGGGTGGCAGAGAGCCGGCTATGTGTGCGTTTCGTTTTAATAAAGTTTGGGTGGTGGTTTGTTACGTGGGGTTGTGAAATTGGTATTGTATTTCCACTTATTCACGAAATGTTGGGGTTTCTTCTCCAGTTCTCCTCTTCCTCTTGCACTAGACGCGGCAAACAGTTTCACTTGTCAAAAAGGCAACGTATCCAACACATTTACTGCTCTACCTCTACAATATTTTTCTAACCTTTTTGTTCCTCTAAGTGATCAACGAAATCAATAAATAAAATTACCATTTTTTTTTTTTTGGATAGAGTTTCAATAATGCGACTGTAATTTTTACTTTTTATCGTTAGACCAAGACATCAATCGGTTTTTTGGTGAAAATAGGAATTGAACTTTAGATCTTTTATTCAACTATCAAAAACTTTACCAACTGAACTAATTACTACCCACAATTTTGCCATCTACTTAAATACATAATTTTGTCATTTTTTTTCCTTAAAAAAAAATTACCACCACTCCACTAGTACAAGTTCTTTGTCGGGGTGGAGGGCAAGATAAAAATATAATTATAATAAATTAAATTTAGGATAAAGTTAATTACAATGACCCAACTAAATTTAGAGAGGTGCTACGCTCACAACATTTTCACAATATTTTTACAACAAATTATAAGTGGTTCGTTGTTATATGTTGGTTCAAATTTGAACTGAACATTAAGATTACTTTTTTGCCTTAATAATAATAACCAGTAACAACTTGTCACTTAGAATTTATTGTAAAAATATTGTGAAAATGTTGTAAACATATCGTTTCTCTTAAATTTAATGAAATTGTTGCATTGACCTATAAATAGATAAAAACATAATCTTAATAAATTAAATTAAGGATAAAGTTAGGCATAGTGACCCAATTAAATTGAATCAAATTGTTGTACTGACCGATAAATAGTTTTGATGGATTTTAATTTTGGAGAAGGTCTTTTGTGTTTGTAGGGGCCAATAATGGCAAACTAAGATATGGTTTGGTTGAATTTGGATGTTGGTGTCAAAGTTGTGTGGTACTGGTTTTAGAAGTTATGATCATCTTGTTCAAGCTGTCTAATCTTCCTGGATTCTGTTAATTAATGGCAATTTAACTTTTTTTCACCTACTGCTAATAGGATAGCTTCTGTACTCTTTTTTTTTTTTTTTTGGCTGAATAAACAGCTTCTGTACTTGCCTCTTTTGCAAAGCAGTCTTTGGGTGTTTGTACTTGAATGGAGAATATGTCTAATTATTTTAGGCAGGCAATATTTTTTATTTTCTGAAGTTGTGATGCAATTTCTTACATAAATAATACATTTTTGACAATTTATAAAAAAAATATTAATGAGAAAACTCTTCATTATTTCATTATGAATTTAATTAATATAACTCACTATCGTATGAAAGAAGATTGCATTGCTCCCAGAGTGAATAGTTTCTCTAATTAATAAAACCCAATAGTAGAATTTAATTGTAAAATCAAAGTTTCAAAAACTAAAATATTGTATTTAAGTTTTGTAATTTTATTATCTCAAAAAAAATTCATCAATTGATAAGCTGATTGTTTCCTTTTTAGTTTTGTCAATTTAATAAAAAATAAAATATGAAGTTTTTACTAAATAATTAATCGTGAGTGTCATGGTGGGAAATTTTTATAGTAGCTCTTTGTTGATTGGTACTCACCATCAACGCAAGTAGGTATTTTAAATATTTTAGTACCTATGTGTTGAGGACAAATTTTTTACACACATAGCTTCATTTCATTGGCGACTTGCACCACGTCAACACTATCATGAATTTTGGAAAAATCTCTTTTAAAACCCAAAAGAGTCCATATTCACAAAATGATGCCGAAGCCCATGATCCAAAACTCATGTCGATATAATCTCATCAAAGCCCATAGTTTGAGCTCATGGCACAACATCTCATTTTCGGCTCATAATCTAAGCTCATGAGTCTCATCGGGAGAATTTTGAGAGTCGTGGTTTGGAGGGTCAAGAAGTATGTTCAATAAAGTTTCAGTGGTTTAAAGTTGATAAAGGAAAGCATGTTGCTTGGCATGTCTTCCCCAATTCCCTAAACTCTGACGGGTCAGTATGCAATAGGTAACATTTGGTAATCCTCTCATATCACATAACACTCAAAATGATAAAACTCCTCATACTCTTTACATAAAAATTAATGTTCATCATATAATATAAGTTTAAAATGTAATTATAGTATTTCATATAAATTATATTATTATTTTCATTTAAATTAATTCCAAGCACATGGCTAAATATATATTAATATCTCATATCTAGCATTAAATGCTCTTCTTACTCTTCAAGATTTGGTTAAAATACAAAAAAACTATAATTACATTTTTAAAATTTCATCAAATATCAACCAACTAGTCTATTACTTTTGCTGGAGCTTCTGCAACAGCTCCAACAAAAGCTGTAGAAGCTGCAGTAGCTCCAGCAGAAGCTGCAGTAGCTCCAGCAGGTTGACACATGTCCTAAAATCACATCACTTGACCATTAATGCCCAATCTCAGCAGCTTGTTGTCATACCCAAAGAAGTAAGGATCTCATAAAAGAAATCCTACCATTTTAAGCTAAGATCCTTAGCCTCTAGCTGTAGTACCAGAAATAGAAGGATCCCATAAAGATTATCTTACCGTTTTTAGCCAAACCATGAATTTAATGCCAAATATTTTCCTCCAGCAAAAGATGTCATTCAGATGACATCATCCAGTTGTAACAGCCATGATTGACAGCTGTAACAGTTGTAACAGCAGCATTAAAGTGTCAAACTTTCTTCTTTTGGCTAAAAAATAAAAACCCACTAATGAAACCACTTACTTTGTCAAAGACTTTTCCTTATTTGCTAAATTTCTCTTCAACTAATTCTAATCTAGTCATATACTTGGTTCTATATAAAAAGGACCAAACTACACACTAAATCAACCACTATCCATCCCTCTCTCACCCCCTTATTCTGAAACTTCTTTCGCTTTGCTGCCATATCTCTAAACATCTCCATATCTTTCTTCATCTCTCTTACAAAATCCCTCTTCTTAGATAACACCTATTACATACACTACTACCCATATCTCCCACACTTTAATATTCTGAAACTTCATCATTTTGCTAAACAAAAGCACATCTCCATCTCTTTCTCTATTTCTCTTACAATACATCTCTTCTTAGAAAGCAACATAACCCATGACATAATACAAAAAACCACTCCAGTAGCAACTATAAGCTCATGTATTTACTATATTTAACCTTCATATTATCTATCTTATACTCCCATATATTTTACAAATACATTCCTCACAAACCATCAATACATACTTCTTACATATATTTCTAATCTATCTTACAAACACCATATCTCACGAAACATATATATATTTCTTGCCATCTCCATACACCTCAAAAGATATCAAACACTCTTCCAAGAACACATTACAAAAGCCCTATCTTATGGAAGGCATATGAACATCAATACTAAGGCCTTTTTCTTAAAAGGCACAAAGACTTCATATTAAAGTCATTCTCATTGAAGACATACATTTCTAATACTTACAGTTATTTTTATGAAAGGCACAAACTTATGAAATTAAAAGCCCTTCTATAGAAGACAATATCACTCATACTTGACTAAAAACTAAAAGAGCATTACATGGGAAAAATCATTTAAGTGCATGATTAAGGAAACAAACTTAATCAACCGATGCAAACGGCTGGACATGTTCTCTCTCCCTCCAGTTGCACCCATTTTTTTCCTTTCAATCATAAAGTCACTATGAAAGGACTCACTTCATCATGCCGCTGAAATATTATGTCCACTGCTATTATACGGCTGGAGCTACAAATTGTGAAGTTAAGTCATTATATTTTTTATATTATTGAGTATGTTTTAATTTATTATCATTGTGCTGTTGTACTTATATTATTCTACTGTTGGAATGTTATCAGCTCATTAACGCTATACGGCTAGAGCCACAAACTATGAAGCTCACTAACGATATACGATTGGAGCCACAAATCATATAAAGAACAAAGTGATGCTGTAGAGCAGGGGTCAGAAACATACAAGATAAGTCAAAATCTCTCTATATTCAAGATTATATTATTAAGTCTACGTTAACTCATTACTATTGCACCGTTGGATGCAATTTACTTTAATATCATCTCACTATTTAATAAACATGATCTCATTAATATTTCATTAATGAATATACATATTAATAAATCAATCTACCACCGTTGCACATATATTATTTAGACGTGAACCACCACTAGACACATATTTTTTGGAAATGAACTACCATGGGACATATATTATTTGGATATGAACTATTGCTAGACATACCTTATTATGTTGAACATGAACCATGAACCGCAACTGGATATGAACTATTGGACTCATTCCATAATTGGGTATTTGATACCTAATTAATTATTTTCTAATATTGGATATCACTTAATATACATAATAATAGCGTATCAACTCACCATTTAATCAAAGCTATCATGCTAAGCATATTATTTACTTATTTCAACCATTATCATGATTCTAAGATTTTGGGCTTTATTTATTTTGTAGGCTTAAAAATACACTGGAAGCCATTAGTCTATGCGGCCCAATGTCGAGTTCCAAGTTGAACTCCCCAAAAAAAATTTGGGCTTAGCAAAGTCACACTTCCAGCAGAAGACATGTGACAACGTGCAAAAAACCGCCCCCGACACTATGTTTCTTGAAACTATATATAGAAGTTCATAATACCACTCCGTTTGTTTTAATGAAAAACTAATGTGAAGATATTTTTTGCATTTATCTGTGTTTCATATTAAAAAAAAATTAGTCAAAAGAAAACCAACTCTTAACTTCCCTTATTTAGCTTGGCATGAGATAAAGTTCATTTCCACTAAAAATTTCTAGAAAAGAAAACAACTCTATCTCACGTGAAGTTAAATAATTAAGGAAAATAATTTTTTCTTACATGAAACTAAATAAGGGAAGTTAGGTGAAAGTTTTCTAACTCATTTTAAGGTTGCTTCTTGCTACCAAATATAGAAAAATGAGATCTAGAAAGTAATTGTTGAAAAATAATTTATTTTTCATAAAATGTTAATGTTGAAACAAACAAAGCGTAGGTATCCACTTAAAATAAAGGGTTTTCATGGTAAATGTACCACAAAAGAAAGTGTAAAATCTGTGGCGAAGTTAGGATTTAATTTTAAGGGGCAAAATTTATACACACACACACACACACACACACATACATACATACATACATACATATATATATATATATATATATATATAGTACACACACACACATACACACACATAATTGCACTTCAAAACCTAATAATTTTTTTATTCATCAGCAAAGTGACTATAAAATATTTAATTTTTTGAATAAATTTATTTGGATGATGGTTATTTTTTGATATTTTAACAATAAGTTTCTCTGTACAAAAAGTTTCATAACCTGCACAATTGAAGTAATATGTTGTAATTGGTGCATGACAAAAGTAGTTTCAGTTATGGGCTCACATGAGAGCTAGGGATGTTTCTTTAATCACAACTTATTATAGGGTTGTTAACGGGCTGAGCCAAGACAAGTATTTAAAGGGTAAATTGCAAATTACATCCCTAAAATTTGGGGGTAATTGATTTTACACCTTGAAATTTCAGAATTTAAATTTTACCCCTTTACGTTTGAGGGTGTTTGGATTTTACACCCTCACGTTTCAAAATTTGGATTTTAGCTCTTATATTTTAAGGGTGTTTGGATTTTACCCTCTAAAGTTTGGGAGTTTTTGGAATTTACACCTAAAGTTTCATAATTTTGGTGTATAAAATCTAAACATTGACAAACTTTTGGGGGTAAAATCCAAATTCTGAAATGTCAAGGTGTAAAATCTAAACACTTCAAACTTTAGGAGGTAAAATCCAAATTATAAAATTTCAGGTTGTAAAATCCAATCACTCCCAAACCTTAGGGGTGCAATTTGCAATTTACCCGTATTTAAAATTAAGACTTGTTCGTTTAATTTTATTTCGAGCACAAGTCAAGCTTGAACTAATCACCAAACAAGATTATATATATTTAAAATTGATTAATTTTTTTGTCAAACAAGCTCGAGCTACTTGATTAATTTATTTCTTTTTCCCATAAATAGTGAAACTATAACTCAAATTTTTTACCATTTTACAAATATAAGAATTCTTATCACAAATGGACTATTTATTTTATCAATAAACTACAAATAATAATTTGATATTATATGAACTTATTTACAAACTTATACAATTCAACTCAAATATATATAAGTATATCTTTAGACAAATATAACCAATTTGGTTCATTTATCATGCGAAGAATATTTTGAAAGTAACTTTGTCTTGAAAATTTCATATTTTAATATCCATAACTTTATCAATAAACATTAACTTGAACGGACTAACATGTATTTATTAGTCCAGACTCTAATGTGACAGATTGCACATAAGTACAAAAATAATTGGGAAATTATTCTGGTTCTACTCGCCCTAATAGGTCATTGTTTTTACACCATAAAATTAAGGAAATCAATCCTCGTGGGTTTTAGTTAGCTCAACTAATAACTAGTAAAGTCTCTGATTGTTGAATAAGAGATTTGGGGTTCAATTCCCACCTACACCAAAAAGTTGATTGGTGTCTTGGTTTAATGATAAATATCTATCATCAGGAGCAGCGGCGTAGTTGTGTTGAAGGGTGGGAGCGCCATGGCCCCCCTTAAAATTTTGATTTTTATTAAATATATATAATTATTTTAATGTTTTCAAAATTTAGTTTATAAAAATAAGAGTTAGCCATGGTCTAATAGTTATGAAGATATAACTTTATTTTTTGCAATCCTATTTTTTATTGTAAAATGTGCTCTTATATCTATTAAATATTTGATAAATTTTTGCATCAAACATGTTTGAATCTATCTTTTTTTACCCGTTACGTGGCGATTAACAATTCATTGACTCATTAAAAAAATCTTGTCACTAAAATTATACATGAATTGTGTCTTTAGTTGCCATATAATAGGTTAAAGTAAGATAGCCTCAAATATGTTTAGAGATTAATTTATTCCTGCAAATTTTGGATCATTCATGTTTTTGAAAATTTCATTACTTCAATTAAAAGATTTTTTTAACTTATTTTAGTATAAAATTTGATAATTTGTATTTAAAATGAAAATTTCTAAGAATTTCACTATGAAAATGGACAAAATGAATTTTATTTTATGAAAGATCGCCACTAGACATAATTTTGATTGAAAATACTAAGCTCTTTTTTTTTTTTTTGATGTGTGTATATATATAACTTATCAAATAAAAAAGTGTGTATATATATGTGAGTGTGTGTGTGTGTATAAAAAAAAAAAAAACATGTGTGTGTATATATATTGTGGGGACATACTTTTTTTGCCGTCCTCGGCAAGGCTTTGGGCGCAGTGCCGAGGAGGCTCAGAGCGTCCCACATCGAAGAGAGCTTCCCCCACTTACTACCTTATAAGCTGTGAAGCGAAGGAAGTAGTGTACCATCATTCCCGTGTTCGAACTCGGGGAATGATGTTACACTACTTCCTTCGCTTCACAGCTTATAAGATAGCAAGTGGGGGAAGCTCTCTTCGATGTAAGACACTCTGAGCCTCCTCGGCATTGTGCCCAGAGCCTTGCCGAGGACGGCAAAAAAAGTATGTCCTTTTATTGTGCTTCTTTTATTATGGGGACATACTTTTTTTGCCGTTCTCGGCAAAGCTTTCGGCGCAGTGCTGAGGAGGCTCAGAGCGTCCCACATCGAAGAGAGATTCCCCTACTTGCTACTTTATAAGCTATGAAGCGAAGAAAGTAGTGTACCATCATTCCAGTGTTCGAACTTGGGGAATGATGGTACACTACTTCCTTCGCTTCACAGCTTATAAGGTAGCAAGTGGGAGAAGCTCTCTTCGATGTAGGACGTTCTGAGCCTCCTCGGCACTGCGCCCAAAACCTTGCCGAGGACGGCAAAAAAATTATGTCCCCACATATATATATGTATGTATGTATGTATGTATGTGGGGGTTGTCTTGATAAATATATTAGTGTCGCAACTTGGCTCTCCCCAAACAAAAATTTCTAGCTCCGCCCCTGATCAAGAGAGGACACAATGGGTTGAAACTCTTTCAAAAAAAAAAGAGGAAGTCAATCCTCATCTATATATATAACCGAAACCTCTGAAACTCCCATAATTTTTCACATCATCATTTTAATTTATAAATTTTTTTAATTTTTTAAACTAAATAGTGAGAGAATCCTAATAGGAGTCTCTCTCTCTTTTTTCCTTAATCCTAAAGTTTTTTTTTTCGAAACCTAAAGTGAGTTATTTAAAAAAAAAAAAAACTAACGTGTGGTCTTTTTTTTAGCTAAATAGTTAGAGAGTCCAAACAGGAGTCTCTCTCTCTCTCTCTTCCTTCATCCTAAAGTTCTTTTACGTGAGTCTTTCTTTTTTTCTTTCTCTTTTTTTTTTTGAAACCTAAAGTGAGTCTTTAAAAAAAAAAAAAATCTAACATGAGGTCTAATTAAAAAAAATTATAATTATTTTTTTAATCCTAATTCTAACGTAGGTCTCTTAAAAAGTCAAAAATATCGGTTTTATATTATATATAAATAATAATAATGATGTGGCAAGCTCTAAGGATATGAAAATGTAGTTTGTAGATCTACTAACATGATAACATAGATTAGATTGGTGGTGGATAGTAGATTTAATTGCAATTGAGTATTATGTGAAGTCATCTCCATAGAATAGCCCACGCTATAATGTATTATGTGAAACCAATGATATAAAAGAAAAAGAATTTTTCTAAACCATTATATTGAACAAAAAATTACTTATTTTCATGCATTTTCAAGTTATACATTTTTTAAAGTTAAGTCATAAACCTTTAACCAAAATAAGTTCTTTTAATTTTTATTAACTAACCTGTGCATCACACAGGTTAGCGACTAGTAAATCATAATAAGTGACTTCACACAGGTTCACAAATAAATGGTTCACATTACCAAAAAGAAGAATTATGTGCTAGGTTGTTTTGGAAACCTCTGGCTAATTCAAAATTTTCAATTTTCACACACTTTCTTTACTAAATTAGGTATAATTTAGAAATCACTTAAAAAAAATGGACACAGAACTCCCTAAATATCTCTAAAACATGAAAGCTTT
This sequence comes from Lithocarpus polystachyus, assembly GCA_033629205.1. Lineage (NCBI taxonomy): Eukaryota > Viridiplantae > Streptophyta > Magnoliopsida > Fagales > Fagaceae > Lithocarpus > Lithocarpus polystachyus. The sequence goes on from CM066163.1 coordinate 80,596,064, forward strand.
TGAAATTTTAAATATAAAACCAAACCCTCTTTTGGTATTATTTCATGTATAAAGTATTAAAATTGCCCCTCATATCATATTTAGCTCATTAAATCAAAGAATTTTATGCGTGTATATTTTGGCTTGACCCCCTTGAAAAAATTACTAGTCTCCATCATGAAAATTGTTGAACATGCATGCATTAAAATAAATGATAAGTTTATCATGTGATGACATGTATATATTTAGAGTTGCATTTTCACATAAAACCTGACATTAAAACCATTAAACATCAGTTCGAATAAGTGGTAATTACGTTTCTAATATGATGACACAAACATACGTAGTAGAATTGCGTTTTCACATAAAACAGTACTACGTAGATATCAAGTGTTGTATTCAAAAACTCAAAAAGATTTTTTGATTTCAAGGAAACCACGGGAAAGTTTTGTGTATTTTTCCATATAATTTACATTCATTCGATTTTCCTCCCTGTGAAGGTTTGGCTGTTGATGAACAGGTGAAGCCACCCACGTTCAAATTTGATATTGAAGACCCAATCACATATTATACTTTCTGTGGTGTTCGATTTATTAGGCAAGGAGGTCATTTCTTACGTTAAAAAGTCTATGTCTCAGTGAGCCACCATAATAGGAACTCAATAATCTAATAATTTCTCATAGAAAAGAAAGCTTTTGCGTAACCTTTCTAATTTCCTTTTCAGAAAAAAACAAAAGGTTGCCGTTGGTATTGGAAATACAACAAGAGTCTTTCAATGTCAACTTTTGGGTCAAATAAAATTCATGGACATAGGAAGAAGTGGTGTCAAAAAAGATTTTTTCCTTTGATCATGTTTTGATTGTTAATATGATATATATCAATTGTCTGTTAAACCCGCAATAATTTCTATGAAACTATGATACATCCAAATTCAAGAGACCCAATGGTTTTATATAATATATATAACTCTAATAGGAAAAGAGTATATTGATGTGTATTTTACCCACTAGAGAAAAAATACATACAAACCAACATACATGTACTATTTTGAGTAATAATGCATTAATACTTGTGTTTGTGCATGTTCGAGTCAGGAAAAGACTCTGGCCTAGCTCAAGTATATGAGAAAACAGGCAGCATCCTAATCCTCAAGGGCTTTAATGAATAATAATCCAATAATGAGTTCCATGTTGGTGAGGGGATTTTATGGTATGTTCTTTCATCAAAGTGTACACACAAATCCCATTTGCCAAGGACATTTTCTCTGCGCTCTCACTGGCCTTTTTATTTGTGAAGTGCCATTCTTTTTTTAAGGTGTCTGGCCTTTCTAATTAAGCCAATTGGGTCCATGTCTTCGCCGCCATCTTTCCCCCACTCTCCTTTCCTTTCGGGCTTTCCCTCATAAAAAATTCTCTAACTTAGGTTAGCCTAATCGCCCTACTAGTGGTTCGTTTTTTTTGTAGCGTGGATGTTGTGTGCCCTAGACTAACTCTGTACTCGTTAGTTTCCTTTTAATTTAAATTTCCTTTTCACTAAAAGCTAAACTTTCAATGTAAGAGATCCTCATCAGTGCATAAATGTACAAAATGAAAGAAAAAAAAAATAACTAATTTTACACATTTTAAGTAAAAAAATATTCATATTGGTGAATGTAAACTTGTGTATAAATACACAATTATTACAGTAATCGTATAAATATACACAATTATTATAGCATGTACATTTAATATCTTAATAATTTTTTCCCTCTCCTCTCTGTACCTTACTCTCACCTTCCTCTCTTTTTCTCATTTCATCAGACTCTCTGTACATGACTCTCTCAAGCGCACAGCTCCCTCTTTCTCTCATCTCATCAAAGAATTTTCTTAGTTATATTTTTGTGCTAATTTCCTGTGTGATGGGTTCTAGAGCACAAGAGCTAGATTGTGTCTTTGTGCTGCTGGAGAGCTGGAGAAGCGGAAGATTGGAAACAAAGAAAGCATCGATCTCAAGAAGCCAGATATTGAGAAAGCAATGAAATACCTTGAAGAAGACTACAAATTGAATTGTGGGTATCGTGGTCTAGGTTGTTATGATGTCTTCAAGCTTCAAGAAACCTCCAAGGATTTTGATGCTAACGTAAAGAGACTTGAACTAGCAGGTATATGGGATGAAATCATTGAAATGTTAAAAAGGTTGAACTCCCAGATGCATTTGAGGGCCTAATAGACTGGGTATTAATTGGAACAAGATACCGCCGCCTTGTTGAGCCCCTAGAATTTTCTTAGTTATATCTTTGTTCTTTGGGGTTTTTTGGTTTTTTTATGGGTTTGTTTATTTATTTTTTCTTTTTTTTTTTACTGGTTTTCTTTGGGATTCCGGTGTGATTGGCTTGTGTGGATTTTGGTGTCGATTTTGTTGCACAGTGGGAGGCCGGAGGCATCGATCTTGAGAGAGATGGTGGCTGATGATGGTGACTGGGTTGTGTTGGGTCTGCGAGAGAGATGAGTGATAAAGAAATGAATATTTTATTTGAATAAATGTGTATAATAGACAAATTGATATGGATGTTTTGTAAAAATAAGAGTGTAAAACAGAAAAAGTATGTTTTAGATATGCAAAATGAAAAAAAAATTTGCACATATTGACGGGGATGCTCTAAGATATTCATATTTGAATGTGTAAATTTTTTTATCTATTTCAAGTCTACTTTTTTTTAGCTAACAAATGTTCAAAACATCCATGATTCTTTATTCTAAATTTTATTTCATTTAAAATTTTTTTTTTCTCCATCTTCAAACACCAACTTTTCCTCTATTTTTGAAAGCACTCACACCCAATTTTCAAAAAACCAATAAAATATTCATTTGGAGAGTCTACAATGTTCTTATTATTAAGAAAGCACTATAGCAGAATGGCATTTCAGCTAATGTTTAGGGAAGACAATATAGGTGTTTTTATTATATTCATTCTCCGTATTGGACTCTTGTGCTATAGAACTATTTTAGAGTCAATGTGTGTACTCTTTTGTTATATAAACATGAAACATGCCAGGCTTCAACTTCACACTGCTGACACCTTGAAGGCTCACTCTAATGACACCTTTTGAACACTTTTCTACTTTTTTTTTTTTTTTTTTTTTTATGATAAACTGCAATTCATTAAATAACTAAATAAGGGAACAACATGGAGAATCAACCTTACAGATGGCCAAAATGGCTGGTGGAAGATTCTCCTTATTAAAAAAACAAGAAACATTGAAATTTAAAGCAAACTTTGCGGTGGAGTGGGCAACTGAGTTACACGTTCTCTTTACCCAGTTGAAAGAGGAGACTTGGAAATCCTCTGAAAAGGCTAAAATATCGGTGATGGCAGCACTGATGGTCCAGTCTAGAGGGGGGGGGGGGGGGGGGGGGGTGGGGCTGGCTGCTTTTTTAGAGGTGAAAGAGTCAAAATACTCCTTTAGCATTGTCTTCAAAGATGATACGGTACCAAGACTCCCTCTTAGCTAGCTTAACAGCCCATAAGAGTGCTTCGGCTTCAGCTTGGATAGGGGACAGGTTCTTTGAAATTCTGGCCCAAGCCTTGATAGGAACCCCGTTATGGTCTCTAGCGAGGACAGCAAGAGAGACTTTGGATGATGAAAGATCAGTGTTGATTTTAATCCAGCCTGGTGGTGGAGGGGACCAAGAGAGATGGGGGGAGGGGTGGGGGTTTGGGACAGAGGGAGAACAAATGTCTAGCACAATGGAGACTTCCTTCAGTTTGTGATGGATGAGGGAAATAGATTGTTGTATGTCATGCATGGATTTGTTGAACAAAGCATCGTTCCTAATACGCCAGATTTCTTCCAAAGTGAGGGCGATGTTAAGAGAGATGGCCCATTGATCCTAAGTTTGGCTGGAGGCTATTGGAGGATTTAGTACCAGATTGGTGAAGAATTCTGGAGAGGTTGTGAGGCTGTGCTCAACTTTAAATCCCCAGCAAGCTGCAAACCATAGGGCTCTAACTATGTTGCACTTGAAGAAGAGGTGATGGAGGGACTCGAGTTCCTTCTTACAGAGCACATATAAGGTGTCAGGTATGTCCAACCAGCGTAAGATATTTTCTTTGGTGGGGAGGACGTTGCTGCCTAGGCGCCACAGGAACATTTTGATTCTTTGAAGGGTGTTGAGTTTCCAAATCTTCTTCCAATCTACCAAGGGAGTTGAGTGTGTGGGCACTTGGGGAAGGGAAGCCTTGTAAGCTGATTTTACCGTGAAAACTCCTTTTGATTCAAGGATCCAGCAAAGCTTGTCAACTCTAGGTGTGATAGGAATGGGTATGGAGAGGACTGCTTGGGCTGATTGAGGCTCGAATACTTCGTTAATGATATGAGGCTTCCAACAATGGAGGTCATGGTTGATGAGAGATGACACTTGGGTGGGGAGGTTGGGGAGTGTAGGAGATTTAGGCTTTGAGATAAAACCTTGAAGCCAGGGAACCCAAGGGTCATTCCAAATATTGATTGAAGTGTCATCCCCAACTAGATAACAAGCACCTTTGGCAACCAGACTTTTAGTACTTTCAAATCTCTCCAGATGGGAGAAGCAACCTTCGTTGGATCAGACCTGAGCCAGTCTCCCTTGAATTTGTATTTTTCCCTGAGAATCGTCATACAGAGACTTTCTCTATTAGAAGCAATCATCCATGCTAGCTTGGCAAGAAGAGCATTATTGATGTCTTTGGTTTTTTTGAACCCTAGACCACCTGCACCTTTAGGAAGGCAGAGCTTCTCCCAGGATTTCCATGCAAGGAATTTTCCGTCTCGTTCCTTTGGTTTCCACCAGAATTTTCGCTAGAGAGTCTAGTTTATCATATACCTTGGTTGGGATGTTGAAGGTGGACATGGTGCAGTTAGGTATGGTCTACACTACTGAGTTGATGTGAGTTTCTCTGCCCGCCCAAGAAAGGCATTTACTCCTCCACCCTGATAGCTTGGCTACTAGCTTTTCGTGCAGATAGGAGAAACTTTTGGAAGAAGCTCTAGAGAGGAACATAGGAACACCGAGGTAAACAACATCTCTTTTGAGCTTTTTGACTTGAAGAATGCTCTTGATTTCCCTTTAGGTATTTGATAGAGTATGCTTTAAGAAGAACACCCCCGATTTACTGTTATTTACCATCTGACTCGACCACTTGCACTATTTTTCCAGAATGCTTACCTGGTTAACAGCATTTTTGTTGCTAGCTTTGGAAAAGAGAATTATGTCATCCATATACATCACGTGGGTGATTGTTGGCCCACTAATGCTGGTTTTAATGCCATCAATGTTTCTGCACCTTAGCTCATGATCAAGCAGCCTAGAGAGTACCTCTTGCCTGAGAATGAAAAGATATGATGAAAGTGGATCACATTGCCTTAAGCCCCTATTAGGCTTGAAACATTCAGACTTGCCTCGGTTAACCAAGATCTCAAAGGATACCAAAGAAATGCATGCTAGAATTCAGTTGGTAAAAGTTTCATTAAAGTTGAGATGGAGGAGGACAACTCGTATAAATTCCAATTTAGCCTGTCATACGCTTTCTGAAGGTCTAACTTGACTGCCATTAAGCCAGATTTAGTTTTTCTTGTTTTGAAACTGTGGAGAACTTCTTGGACAATGACTTGGTTCTTAGCAATCCACCTATTTGGGATAAAGGTAGATTGGGCAGGGGAGATGATTTTGTCAAGGAGAGTCTTAAGTTTGGAGACAAGGAGGTTTGAAATGACTTTGTATACAACATTACAGAGGCTTATAGGTCTGTAGTGATTGACCGTGGAAGGGTTGGAGGTTTTTGGGATGAGCACAATAAGGGAGCTATTTACCTCTTTAGGCATGGAGCCTAAGTGAAAGAAGGAAGTGACTGCACGAACCACATCATCACCAACAGTAGGCCACATCCGCTTATAGAAAATGACAGGAAAATCGTCAGGGCCGGGGGCTTTGAGGTCTTGCATCTAGAAAAGAGTGGATCTTATTTCTTCTGGGGAAGGTATGGATAGGAATTCTTTGTTCTCATCTTTTGTTATGCAAGGTAAGACCAGATGATCAATGTAACACCCCAACCTAATTGCATAATTAATTTTATGAGTTTATATGTTTGTTATTATTTTAATTACTTTAAGTGCATAAAACTTTGATATTGTGATATTATAGAAGATATATGCTCTTTTAATGTTGTAGAAATGAGTTTTATTAAGGTAAGGATACTTGTGCATAGTTGTTTTATTATTTGGGCCTTCCTAGAATATAGAATTATGGGAGGGTGAAAAGTACAAATGCCAAAAGTTGAAGAGGTGTGTCATGATCTTTTCTTTCCTTAGCATTACACATGCCCCACCCCAAAGTCAATTTCTCTTATGTTCCTTGCTACTGCTCCAGAACAGCTTCTTGGTTCATCTTTCTTTACTCTTTCTTTTCTTCTCTCTTTGCTCTCACACGGCAACATCTCTCTCTCTCACTCTCCCACCGAAACCACAAATCTCTCTCTAAGAGATAATTAAGGGCCTAACACTAAAGTTTTAGCTTCAAAGGTTGTGGGTAAGTAGATAAAACTATATCTTATTTTGGGTATTTTGATAGTATAATTGTTTTGTTTATTTTCCCTTCTTTGTTCTCTATTCTGATTTTAGAAGCTAGACTTGTGATTCTGTTTTAGTAATTTGAAAGATGGATGAAATTGGTCATTTGGATGCTTATTAAGGTATTTTAATATGTTTAGTATAGGTATAAAAATACCCAAATGAAATGAAGGCCTTTTGCTATTAGTTGATGATTTTGTAAGAACATGTGCTGAAGCTATCACTGTAACAGATTTGATGTTTACAACAAGAAAAATATGTATTAAATCATTTTCTATGAATTGGGATGCTAGGAGTAGTTTTTATGAATCCTAAGACACATATGGTTGTAATGGAAGTGGTCTCACAGCATTTGGATTAATATAAAAATAACAGTTTGATTTCTAAGTTGCATGAAATTCTGTTAGGACAAATTTGAGAATGTTGTCTTGTATGATTTTTAATAAATCATGGTTTTATACTTTCACTCCGAAATTTTTATGGTATACTAGACATCCAAGGGAGTAGTTCTGTAAAATTACATGACATTTGGATGTGTATGGACAACTCATTCGTATTTTACAAATGATGCATGTGCTGCTGGAATGAGCAGTGAACAGGATATGACACACTTGACTTTGTGGATTTAATTTTGAAGTTAGGGTGAATGTTTTAAGCTATAATTTAATATGATTATCTTTTGGTATATTTGGATCATAGAGGAATTTTTATGCCTTAGTTTCTCTATGTTTTGGTATGTAATGTATTTTATGAATGTACCTTATGTGATGGGAATTAGGATTTTCTAAAGTTTGAGAGTTATGTTGTGATGGATGTATAAGTTTATATACTTAGGAAGAGTTTTTCAGTAATAAGTTTTGGTCTTTCATTTAGGTGACGAGAACGAGAACATGGACACTTGAGCTCCTCTTGTACAAATCTCTCGCGTCTTCTGTTTTCAGGTAAAGGATATGTGGCATGTGCGTTTGATAAGTATAAAAACTATTTAGAAAATTATTATGCATCAAATCCTTTTAATTAGAGATATTACATATAAGCATGATTTAAGTAAAGATTTATGTTTGTGACTTATTGAATCCTATATACATGATAATTTTAGTATATTGATGCTATTATTTATATCACAAACATAATATTTAAGAATGAAGTGGATATGCTATTGTTGTGAAACATTTATATAAAAGCAAAGTTATCAGAAAAATATAGTTTTCAGTTATTCTATTATTATGATCTGAACTCAGCCAATAGGGGTTATAGTACTGGTATTTCCATGGAAATTTTTGATTGGCCATTAAAAGTAGGACTAGTTCTACTGTACATGCCCTTATTGGTAACAACCAACTTGTGGAGGATGCCAACCTACCCCCATGGTTGAAAATATATATTAAGATATGATTCCGGGATTACCTAGCATTGTGGGGAATGCTGGATGCCTAGCACTGTGGGGAATGCTGGATGCCTAGCACATTGTGCTAGAAACCTTCCAAAGTTGTAACAGACTTACAATTGGACTGACTAATATGTATATAAATGAGCTATTAAGCTATTTGGAAATTATAAGAAAAGTATAATGATAAGAAAGGTATGTTGAATGTGTTATAAGTCTGATGAGAAATTTATGATAAAGTATTTTACAGTCTATTCAAAGATAAGATTACTGAATTATGTTTAAGTTCCTTATTATGTTTTTTATTATTATATGAAAGGAAAATGGAGTATTTTTATCTGAATCATAAGTTATTTTAAGAACAACGTGAATAATATGAAAGCTATTTTATCAAAACTGGCATATCCATAAGATATTTGATTTACATGCATTTTTATTAAAAGTCTATGGAGCGTAAAACCTTACTAGGCTTCGTAGCTCATCCTATTATATTTCAGTGCACAAGTTTTTCCTAGAAGCAGCGAGAGTATTAGAAGTGACAAGAATTCTGTGAATCTCGTTTGTTAGAATGTATAGTTTTTTTTTGTTGTATAGTAATTTAGCTCTTTTGTTGTATAGAAAGAATCAAGATATACTTGATCCTTGAGCACAGATGTAATTCAGAACCTTAGTTGTTTTGAACCCCAGTTGTATGTCGTTGGGGTTAGGTTTGTAATAAGAGTTTTGCTAAACGTTTAGCTATGTAATATTTACATGAATACCTGAAGTTTCAATCCAGTAGCAATCTTGCAAAATTCAAATGAAATAAAGTTTCAAGGTTTTCATCATTTTTGTATATTATGGCTTTTATGCAAGAAAATAAGCAAGTATACAAGAAACAATTCTTGATAAGCACCTTCAGTTTAGGTTGGTTTGTGTTAGTATTGAAGTAAACTTGATATTAACATACAGGTCATGTTCTAAATTCTGAAGTATAGGTTTGGGGTCGTGACAATCAAGGTGATTTGGGAAATGAATGTCCTCCTCTTTAAACAGATAGAGCTGTCTGATCTCCTTTGAATCTGTAATCCACAAGCCATTCTCAAGTTTTATCGCATCAATGTTATTTCTCCTTCTTTGGATAATGGTGGAGAGGTGGAAAAATCTTGAATTTTTATCCCCTAGTTTAAGCCATAGCTCTCTATACTTTTGGTGCCAAAGAGCTTCCCTTCTGATTAACCACTCTGATAACTCAAACTGCAATGAGATTTCAGTTGCTTCATTCTCCTAGGACGAGGGACTTTTCTACTATGTGTCTAAGTTTTAGAAATGTTTTATTCAATAACCAATGAGATCACCTTTTGGAAGTATCCGTTATAAAATAGCATGAAACAAGTTCTTCAATATTGGCTTAAACTTAATGCCATTTCAATTTTCCTTTAAAGGGGGAAAAAAAACTCCTCAAGTCATTTAGTATCCGTTTGGAAATAATTTATCTAATTTTTTGCTAAAAACACTATAGATAAAGGGTAAAAGTTAAATAAAATAGGTAAGTGACTCCCGTGAGGCCCATAAATAATAGAAGAAATAAGCAAAAATTAAATAAAATAAGTAAGTGATTGCATGGGACCCACAAATAGTAGAAAAAAAAAAGTAATAAACTAACTTGTAAGTATCTTCTAAAAAAACAAACTTATAAGTACATCTCAAACGGGTACTTAATGTCCATTTAGGTATCCTTTAGTTTTCAATAACTTATTTGCTAAATATGATATAAAGATATAGTTTTTGTTAGATAAATTTGTGACAAAAACCTAAAGGTTAAAAAAAAGTTTTTTATAATAAAAAACAGGTAAAAAGTCTTTTGGATTGAAAAACGGAGAAAAAGTTAGACTAATGGTTTGTGCCAAACAGACTCTAATTTGTTGGGCCAAATCTAATAATCACACGGCGAATCAATGTTAACTCTTTCACAGTAAAAGCACATACATCGGCTTCGGCCCAATCATAACAAAAGGTTTACATATATCTTATGGGCCAACCCAATTGACATTGGGCGATGAGCCCAAGCAATACCAAAATTTATTTTCTCGACCCAAGTCTGTCCTTGGTTATCACATGATCCTTACAGAAGATATTGGGCCTACTTTTTTAGCTATAGGTAATATTGGATTGGTGTAGACCTTGTTCCTTTTGCGAGGTTTGGGCTTTTCAATTGTTTTATTCATCATATTTTGGTGAAGCACCAACTTTTATGCTCTGAAGTCTGAACCCATTTGTTTCTACATTTTAAAACCACACTTTTTTAAAAGCACCAGTGGAATTTTTGTGATGCACAGATTATTTAAAATTATATGTGGAAAAAATACTAATATTATAAAAATTAGTGAGTCGTATGAGTAAAAACGTAAAATAGCTATGTTACTAAATTAATTAGTTATATAGCAAAAATATTTTAATTATATACACACACACATACATACATATATACTAAGGGGTAAGCATTGCATGTAGTAAATATAAAAATATTATTTTAAATTTCATGGATATTTTTTAATAGAATTTTAATTGAAGTATAATTTTAATTTTTAAAATCTGATGTAATAGAGTTTTACCTAACATAAACTAGGATAAACTTAATGTTTTGGTAATTGATGTTGGAAAATCTGGTTTTGCATCTTATACAAAACACACAGCGGAAGTATCAAACATAAATCTATTTCATTTATGATTGATAATATGCACTATGTAAATTTTAGAATTTAAAAATACCTTGGTGCGGTGAAATTCAAAACAAAATATTAGAAGTACTTGGGAACACTTTTAATCTTCACTCCAATTCCACTTTACGCCCAAGAAGTGTGGTCTCTCAATCAGTTTCCAATGGAGAATAATCAAGTGGCTTCACTCACACATACACATCATTTCACAATGATGTCTCTCTTTCTTAAAATAAAATTCTGTATATTTCTCCCTTTATAACTAACTTATTATTTAATTGGGCTGGCCTATTGGGCCTTTCCAATTGGGCTTTAGTGTATGGTTTGGAGTGGGACCAAAAGAGAACAAATAAGACTCTAGCTCCAATGGGCCTTGGGCTTTTCTGTCAACTCTTGACAAATCCAAAGTTGCCATTAATTATATTCAATACCACTATAAGAATATAATTGCACTCTAAGCCTTATTAATAAATTTTATCCCAAGACTTTATTATACATGCAACCCTTTCATTAAAATATTCATAGTAATACAAAATCATGAAAGTTGACTGCCACTTTGAAAATTACTACATCTTAATCATTGAGTACCCAGTTTAATCTTTTATGTTATTCATCATATATTTATGAAATCCAATTTCATAAATATATACTTTAATTAATAACTCCTTACTAAAATGGTTGGGCCCAACACTCTAAATAACCAAACTCATTAAACTTATTTCAAAGGAATATTTCATATCTTCGTTAAGAGATTATGAATTCTATCTTGAGAATATATGTTCCATCAACACTAAATGCGGCTGCCTAACATACTGAGGTTTTGATCATAGATCTCACTCCTAATATATCAAAACAACCTACATCTCATGATCAAGTCCATTATTCTCTCAAGATTTAGAGTTGATGTAAATAGAAGTCGTGAGATTTATTATTCATTTAACAGTCGTTAGAAAAATAATAAATCTCACAGTGGTTCAGTTCAATATATCTTAACTCTTAAAATATATCAACATACCAACTATAAATCTCCACTTTCATGATCAAGACAAATCATCTTAGTTGATATGTTATAGTCTTCGCAGATGAAATACTCAATTTCATCACCGACTACAAACTAAAATTCTAAGTTTACAAAAAACTTGTGATTTATATTTTCTGTGACTAAATCACATAAATCACATACTATGCATCTCATGGACTAAGATAATGTCTCATTAGTTCATTAATAAATAGTCTCATATAATTAAACAATTTAATCATTTATGACATGCCAATAAATTGGATTTTAGGGCATAAACCCCAACAATTGAGTCTCATTTGAACTAAACTATATAAAGGGTGTAAGCATAATCACTTGTTAATTGTTATATAGAGAAGATAGTCATTTGACACAACCAAAATCTCTAGGAATCGACTTTTATTCTCTTTTTTAAATTTCACCTTTTTTTTTTTAAGTGTATATATATTTTTAAAGTATATTATAAAAATAAACTGTACGGTACTAAGTGATTTTGAATGACTTAGATTCCAATACCTTATCAACAACCATTTATGCTTGCAAATGATTCCTTCTCCTACATATACTAAGATGAATTGGATTGACGTGGTAAGATTAGTGGTCTACTAATAATTCCCCGGACAGAAAATATGGTGTATTTTAAAAAGAAAGATATAGTGGGTGCCATACTAGACCCATAAAAGCCTAATTTTTGATATATAAATAAATATAGACACAAAGGTGGCCAAAATTAGACCAATCGCTGTTGTAATATATAGTAGTGGGTGGTCCCTATAGAGAGATAGAGACTAGTTGTAAAGAGAAATACAACACATTGCTGGTATAACTCAAATGTAAGAGACATGCAATAGTCAATCTATTCGTCGCATTTCTTAAAAAGAAAGAAACAAAAGAAAAGAAAGCAGCACTACCTTATTATGCTCGATCCCACACTTTATTTATCAATTATCATCACGACCTTTATTATCTTCTCTATACAGTATACACACAAAATACACGCTCGATCAAAAAACATATCTCAAAAGCATTTTTCTTTCTCAGGTGCTTCTTTCCTTTATGTGACTTTACATTCTTCTCTCTCTCTCTCTCTCTCTCTTACCCATTATAGTTCTCTTTCTCTTAAGTTCACCATTCCTTCTCATCTCCAACTTTTCTTAAAGCTAAACTAAGGACAAAAGAAAAGTTTCTAGTCAAAAGATACCACCATTTAGTCTCTTACCTTAGTAGTGAAGGTATAAAATAACAAAAGCAAGAGAGAGAGAGAGAGAGAGAGAGAGAGAGAGAGAGAGAGAGAGAGAGAGAGAGAGAGAGAGAGAGAGAGAGAGAGAGAGAGAGGCAAAATTCAGTGTATTACAGAGACAATCAACTTAAAACTCTCTGCAAAGTTGCAAACCATCTTACCGACTTCTTCTTCTTTTCTTTCTATTTATTTTATTTTATTTGATAGTTACAACAAGTTGCAAACCCTGCCATAATCTATATATATAATAATAGGTGAAACTGAGAGAAACTCAAATTAGAATTCTAAATTAGAATTTTAATTTTGCGCTATGTGTCCTAAATTATTTATTCTTAAAGAGTTTTATTTTTTTAATTTTGAATCAAATATGGGACCACATCATAAATATTCATCCAAATGAGTAATAAAGTACAAAAACCAAAGAGTCTAGAATAAATGAATTATAAAAAAAATGCTTTACAATAATAAAAAAATAAATAAACATGAAAAATTTACATTTTATACTTAATAACATCCTTATAAATTTTTTTAAAAAGTTAACAAAATATAAAAATGACTATCAATAGTATTCAAATTATATATATATATATATATATATATTATATTATATATCTTATTGTATATCTTCAAGTGTATCCATGCATATGCATGGGGTTACAAGCTAGTTTTGATAATGAATAATTACAATTACCTGAAAGAAGAAAAAAAAAAAAAAAGGCAATTCCTTTTTAATATAACTTTGTCCAACTATGTTATGATGTATAATAATTTGACATCATGAATGAAATTACCATAAATTGAAAGTTAAAAACTATAATTAAGGACAAAGATTCTCTTCAAGTCCAAACTCTTATTATATCTTTTGACTGAGTGAGAGTTTTAACAAATCTATTGTTAAATTGCAGTTTCTTATTATATTTTGCATACTTGCAAAAAATTTCAAAAAAATTAAAAATGAAAAATTATGAAAAATGTTTAAATTTCAAGTTTTTGTAATCTTAAATTATGCATGAATTTTTTTTTTATTGGATAGTAATTAACATCCAATTTTAACAAAATTTAACATGCATATTAAGAATATAAAAAATATGCTATTCAAATATTAGATTCTCAAAATATATAACTATATTAGTTTTTTAGTGGAAGATTGTATGGTTTATGGAGAGAACTTTGTCCTATACTTAATGGCATTTGATGCATTTCTAAAATTAGTAAATTGATGATTCATTCACTAGGTCTTTTCATGTACCAACAAATGTTTCTTTTAGTAGCTAGCTCTTTTCTAAATGATGCAATTGTACTTTACAATGCTATATACAACTTTGGAACCGTACGGGTTCTTCAGGAACCTAGCTCCAAACGTGAGCCATTTTACTTAGTTGGATAAATTTAGTAATAAGTTCAATTGCATCACAGGTTTGTATTGCCATTCCAATACAATTGCTTTGCAAGAAAGTTTTTGTCGATCAAGGTGGAGAATCTGCATATAATCTCCAAGATCTTTAATTATCTGACACAATGTTCACTCAAAAAAGGCATTCTTATACAAAAATATATACGTAGAATGCTCATTGGTTGGGAGATAAAGATAAATGCGTCAAAGAAATAAATAAAAGAATTGATAGGTTGTTTCCTTGATTCCATAAATTGAGTGAGAAGTGATGCTTTGCTAGATGAGAATATAAGATTAATAATAAAGTTATTTAAATGGTTACCGCCATCTTCCCCAAAAGAGATTCTATAGCTTTTGTCATCTTTTGGGGAGAAGTGAATCCATTCCTTCTTAGGATGGGAAGTCCTTATTTTCGTTTTTGTTCCTTCTTAGTGAGTGTCGATTGTTGATTCTATAAGCTTATCATCACAAAATTATTCTCATTTTTTTAATAATATTTTAATTGATATACTCTAATTAATGCTAATAAAAATTATAGTTAACTATAAATCTATGTGAAAATGATGTTATTGTTTTGATTATAATTTATCACATCAATTATTGTGAAAAATAGCTTGTTCCTAAGGGCAGAACCACTCCCAAGTGCGAGGGGCCATGTCCCCCACAATATTTTGATTTTTATTTATTTATTTTATAGTATGTAAAACTATTGAGCATTTTAAAGATATAGCTTATAAAAATTGGAGCTGGTTCATCAAATATTTGAGTTATTGCAATGGTGCTTAATTTTAAAAAAAAATATGTTTTGCACCTTATAATTTAAGAGGGGTAACAAATTGAACCATGTAATTTCATAACTAATAAATTAAACATTGAAATTTAAAAAAAAAAATAGTATACCCTATAGTTTCAAAAGTAACAAATTAAATCCCAAGTTTTCAAAAAGTAACATCAACCCATTGTGTTTGAGGCTTAATTTGCTACTTTTTGGAACTCTGAAAATTATCATGACTAAAATGTTAGTATCATAACTCAGTATTTTCAAATAAAAATTTCCAATTTCACCCCTGTTTGTTCCTAATATTATTCAAAATTAATATTATTTATTCGTCTATTCCACGTCATTGGTGGACAACTGGCCAACACATGGAAAGTATATTTATATAGCTATTTATTTTCTGCAACCCAAAAAAAAAAAAGTTTTAGAGCTTTCTAAGAAACTCACTATACTTAAATTTCCACTAGGATCTAAACATGTGCAAGTCTCGCACAAGAAGATGCTTAAATATGCACCATTTTATTTTTTTGGAGTACAAGTGTACAACACATGCGCATAGAACCTCTTAGTCAAAGCAATATAGTAATGGCCACAAAGAGTTTTCTTTTTCCAATGGAAGTAATAAAATGCAAATTTTCCAGCGTTTGATCTATATAATATAATACTTTGTCTTCCACATTGAACGTGCATCGTTTTTTGGCATAAAAAATGGGCCGTCCTTTTCTTTATTTTGGTTAGAAAACATATGCAATTTTGTGATTGTAGTTCATGGTTGTGGTGTGGAAGATTGATAAATGATAGATATTTGTGTGTGTTAGATTTAGTGGTTTCATATTCTAAAACAGAAAATAATACAAGTCTTCAGTTTGGAGGCGTTAGTGGTATAGTAAAGATATATTGGAAATTTTATTGTATCAAGTTATGGTTTCTTGGACAATGTTAATATGTTGATAACCCTAATTTTTCAAATAGTGAAATTATTAGTCAGTTTTTCTTGTAAATGTAGATATATTGTCCAATTGTGTAAATCTCTACATTAGTTTTCTCTATCTTCTTTTTACTTTCTTTAAACTATGTTTGGTTTGAGTAAAAGGGAGAGAATGGAGAATAAATAACTCATTGTCTTTTGTTTGGGTTGAAGAGAATAAAGGGGATAAATGAAATGTGCCGAGAAAATATTTCTATAGTTCTATGGATCCCACCAATTTTTTATTTTTATTTTTTCTTCCAAATCCATAAAATTACTCTTATACCCTTAAAAATTGACTTTTTATGTGAAATCACATTTATATCCTTATTTCTTTATAAATTAAAAGGATAAAAATGTAAAATACATTTCATTTTTTTTGTTTCTCATTTTCTTTTATTTCTATTTTTCCTTTCTCTTCCCTTCCTTTTCATCTCTACCCACTAACCAAACATAGATTGCTTAGAACAAGAAACACCAACCTTGGAGATACAAGCGTAGCACTCTCTATTTTCTATAGAAAACAAATTTTATCGTGCGCAAGCTAGTTTACTCATATTTAAAAAAAAAAAAAAAAAAAAATCTTTGTTTACATAAAATATATTTGGTTTTTGTGCTTTTTCTATTTCCTTTTTTCTCCCACTATACTTTGATTCTCTAGGTCCCATCGTTGCGTGGTTGTCCTGTAATAGCCATTGCCAATTAGGTGACCACACAAGCTATAGAAACAATCACCTACTACTGCCCCTTCCATCTGTCTTTGCAGTCTCCAATTATCTTACTATATCATTATTGAGTTCCTATGCTTCACATATTTCACAAAAATTACAGTGTCTTATATGCAATTGTGAACACCATATCATAGTTCCACTAAATATTTATCCCCCAAAAAACAAACTAAATATTTATAAATTTTTTCATGTCCCCACAAATAATTTTGTCGGTTATGGTATTTTTTTAGGAGTATAGTATACAATCTATAAATAAAATAATTAAGTAAAGGTCATAAGATAAGACTAGCCAGTACGGTAGCCATTGTTTTTGTTGGAAACTTCTATGGTGGGCTGAGTTCTTTTTTTTTTTTTTTTTTTTTTTGGGACATGGCTGAGTTCTATTTGATATTTAATGGGTGATTCTGATTAATTATTCTACATTCGTACAGCAACCTAATTTTTTTTCATGAGGGTTACTAATTAAATTTATGGTTGACTAATATGATTCACCATGTTAACATGAGAGTAGACAGTTGTTGATGCTCATTTTAAAAGCCCAATAGCAGGAAGAGGCCCAACAATATGGGTAGAAAAGAGTTAGTGGATCGATAAAAAAACCATTAAACTCGAATGGTAGGAATAATGGATCATAGGCTCATAAAGTAAATAAATGGGCCTTGAGTGAAGCAAATGAGCCTAGAGGAGCCTAGAGAAAGAAGTGGTAAACTCATGAGCATTATGTGATGTAAAAAGTAAGAATGAACCACAGCAAGTCCGAAGTAATGAGTTGATGAGAAGCCCATGAGCCCCAAGAATGAAGGATAAGGTAATTGGATTAGGGATGCCCAAAAGAGTTAGTAAAAGCCCATGAGAATGCAGAATTAAAAAATAGGCCGAGGATGCTCAAGGAAAGCAAATGGGCCAAGGATGCCCAAGGAGAAAGAAATGGGCCAAAGAAGCCCACAAGCAATGTAATGGGTTAAGAAAGCCCAAAATTAGCATAAGTATAAGCCTAATGACTAAACTGAGACATTGTAACCAATTAAGAGAAGAATATACAGCAGGCCCGAAAGAGGCCCAGCAAACACCGGTCAAATAACACCACGGCAGGAATAGTAGAGTGGTATGGCAGGAATGACAACAAGATTACGAAATGAGCAAAGCATGGGCTCAAGAAGGGAAAACCCACAATTAAGCAAGGTTCAGCCCATAAAAGGAGCAAGCCAATAAAGAATGGAAAATCAGAAGACAGTTCACGCCATAAGAGGTCAAGAATGAGCAGCAGAACGCACAGACGAACCTCTAGTCCACGGCAAACGCATGAGTAGCAAACAAGTTTTGAACATATATAGAAGTGGAGCACGCGCAAGGCCCAAGCACCACCAACTTGTACCTAGCTAATATAGGAGTGGTGGGACATGGATCAGAGGTAAGAGAGGGTATGGTTTAGCGGTAGGGAGAAGGGAAAGCCTATTTTGGGGTTCTCACTCAAACTCTTTTCAGAGAAATGTCCTGCTGGGATGACATACTACCCAAAAGAGGGAGGATAAGTTGAAACCACTAGGTGCATGCCATGAGGGATAGCAAGAGAAAATACCTATACCGTGAAGATAAGAATGCCACAATGAACAAGTAAACAAAACAATCTTGTTTATCTGGTATTGGGGAGTGGTACAACCAGCACAGATAAGTGGTAGTGGCTAGGCAGCTAACGAACCAGAGGGTGGTCGAGAAGGACATCATAATCCAAACAAAAGTAGTTAAAGGCTAAAATTGTAAAAACCAGTCACGACAGACAGTTATAAAGGGTCCTTGCCGTGCACAGTAAAAAAAAATCATAACAGTAGTACCCACTAGGAGAGAGTCACAGCATCACCATCACCACGACACTAAAAGAGTGAACATTAAGAAAGAAAAGAAAAAGGAGAATTAGAGGAAAAAAAAGGGAGAGTGTAGAATGGCAACCATACACCAGTAGGCTAATCCATTCTCTCCCTCTAAAAGCCTACTCTTTGTTGAGGATAAAGGATTCTTTTAGGCACAAGCCATTTAAGCCCGTTCTCTCAAAGTAAATAATTTCTACGACATGATCTTCCTGAGAGGTATTCACATTGAAGAAGTGGTTCCCTCCTTGGTCTTTGTCCCATAACACAACTTAACACGGCAGACTAATTTTTTCCTTCTTTGATTTAATCATCATTATTATTTCCCTTCTTATTTATGCCATTCCATTTACAAGGCATTTCTTGTTGTTGTATTCTTCATTTTAATTAAGGATCTTTTGTCTACTCCGTCCAGCAGCAAACGTGTTTCTTTTATTGTTTTATTACATTTGTTTGCCATAACTCTGTTATAACAGCTACGCCTGCCATAACTTCGTTGTAACAGCTATGCCTGCCATGAGCATGTGATCAAAGTTTCAACAAAAAATGGTATAGTTTGCACACAAGCCAAACCAAGGTGAGTTGCAATTGGACTAGTCCTGACTCTCCTACCCAGAATACTTGGGCCTCAGTTCAGCAGGAGGTAGCCTAGCCCAACATCTCAAAAGGCGCACCACAACAGTATCACATTGCCATTGCTACTTCGAAACAACCTATTTTTTTTCTCTCTATATTCTGTGTACTACTAAGTTAATTTATTGTTGAGTGGTAATCTAATCCTTCATATACTATAACTTTTTCAAAACACTTGGTGCAACTAAATTATTAAGATTAACCCCTATTCCTTACAAAATTAACTAGTGGACTAAGCACTCTGATACGTAACAATAAGATTAAATCTAAGTTGCATTTCAACATTGCTTGTGAAAGCATTACGATGGCCGATGGGCTAGTTCCTAATTATTATATTGTAACAAGAAAAATTAAACTGAATGGGTTAATTTCCCCTGAATGAAAATAAGCAGTAGTTAGTGAGAATGTAAGAAACTTCACAAATGAGACATTTTGACATAATCTTCATTGCCAAGAAATGTGCTTGAAAAGTTGATACACAATCTTTTAATCAAATCTAAGATAGTACTTCTTATATTTTAGTTAAATTAATTGAAACCATAACTTTATGAAACTATAAGTGCATGATTCTTCTTACCTTTCTCTCCAAAAAAAAAGATAAAGAAGAGGCATGATACAACCATTGAGGAAAAGTACACGATCTAATGCTTCTTAAGTGTCTGCCACTAGGGTTTCCCAACAAATATTTGTAATGTAAGTGCATCATATTAACAAGACAATAGTGACATACACTAGTTCCTTAAGACATAGAAGGCTGTATGTCATAATTGGTTATGCAACATATTAAATTTCTTGCCCCACCATGTAAATTTCATCAAGACCACTCATTTCCAAGATGCTAACTTTGTTTGCTTCTTTTGTTTGTACTTTATTTTTCTAATTCCTCCTTTCCCTATTCCATGGTGTGATGCGTTGGACACCAACAAACTTAGGTTAAAATAACAAGGTGAGAGCATTAAAGTGTAGATAATTACACTAATGGCTATTCACAGTTGGTCCAGGTTATATCTAGCTAAAACATAGAATAATACACTCAAATTTGTGAATTTGCCATTCCTTTATGTTTTAAAATTATATTAAATTAGAGAAATTTAGATAACTCTCATGGTTATTGACATCTGATCGAGTTTATATCTAGCTAAAACATAAAATAATACACCCAAATGAGTTTAGAATTGATTATTCCTTTATGTCTTAAAATTGGATTAAATTATCAAACGAAAATTGGATTACTCTCATAGTTATTGACATCTGGTCGAGTTTATATCTAGCTAAGAACATAAAATGATACACCCTAATGAGTTTCTTTGTGAATTAATCATTCCTTTATGTCTTAAAATTGGATTAAATTTTATATATATATATATATATATATAACTGGATTAAATTGAATGGTAGGTGGCAAATGATTTTATTACAATCTGCAGTAAAAACAATAAAATAAAAACTGAAGAAGAATCAAAACTGTTCACTATGGGCAACAAGTTGACTTATAGGGATCAAACAAATCTCCGACAACAAATCATGGGACCCATACAACACCTAGGCACGAATTTTAGGAACCATTTATTTATTTGAGAATTCAAATCCAACAACTGGATAAACGTTCCAGATCCATCCCTCTAAGTCTCTGAGGAGCGACAGTCACCCGCGGCGCAAGTTAGTGTTGCCCACAAGAGGCCCAGCCCTCCCAAGCCATGCAATTCACAGATCCATCTCCTTTCTATTCTCTTCTAGTCTTCTAGAGGAGATTCTCAAAAAAATAATACAAAAAAATATTAAATAATACAAAATCTAGAGGAAAATAAAAGGCTTATATTTAGAGATTTTAATATTTATAACCAGTAACTTTTTTTTCCGACTTGCGGTACGGTGATAAATTTTGGTTGAAATAATTGTCTAACAGTAATAATTTATTTCTTCCTCAAAAAAAAACAGTAATCATTTCTTTTATAGTATATTATGCTTGTGATTTGAATTTTACATTCTCTCTCCTCCCACTATTTAATAATAAATAATAAAAAGGTTGGTATGTATCAACTTATTAATTATATATTAGACAGCCTCAATTAAATATTTTTCATTAGATAATAACTAATTTGATTATATATTCTCAACTTTCAAATCTTGTAGTTTACACCATTGAATATTACAAATAATATCAATGTGCCCTTCTGTCATGGCCCATCACATTTTTGTCATTAACCCGTTTAAAAATGCCAATTTTCTTTTCTTTCTATCCAAAATAACCGTTATTTTTGTTTGGGTTAATAGCATGATCCTAATGGATGTTAATAGAAAAGACAAAATTAATATTATTATAATACTAGAAGATGTAAATTGTAAGTTTTTATAGGTTAATAATTGATTCAGTAAATAGAAATATGTGTTAAAAGATTTAACTATAAAAATATATTGTATATATTTTAGAGTAAAACTTAATTATAATTCTTTAGTTAATGTAACTTTTTTTTAGAATCTAACTAATTTAACTTAGTTTTCTTGGTTCTTTGATTAAATTCAATTATGTGATTGTATTTACCAACAAACCACATGATTAAATTTGATTGTATTTATAGAAATATGTTAAATTGATTAATATAAGCACATAATTAAATTAAATTTGAGAATCCATACAAACTTAGAGAACATTATCTTTTCTTATCAATTCCTAACAAAGAAAGGGAACAAAAATGTTTTCTAATTTTAACGTTATTTAGTAAAGAGTTTTTCTATAATCACAATTTTGTGTCAATTTTTAGAATTTAATTAATTTAACTTAGTTTTCTTGGTTTTTTGATTAAATTCAATTATGTGATTGTATTTACCAACAAACTATGTGATTAAATTTAATTTTATTTATAGAAATATGTTAAATTGATTAATATAAGCACATGATTGAATTTAATTTGAGAATCCATACAAAACTTAGAGAACATTATCTTCTCTCATCAATTCCTAAAAGAGAAAGGAAACAAAAATGTTTTCTAATTTTAACATTATTTAGTATAATTTTTCTATAATCACAACTTTGTGTCACAACTTTAATATGATAGACTGTGAGTGACTATCAATTACTTTCACATAAATCCATTACTTTTTCTTTATTACTCATAATTAATCAAATTAAAGATGTAAAAAATTATTGTATAGTCTAGAGTTATACTTCTTCCTTCTCACATGGGTGGAAATGAAACTCACCACGAGAATGAAAGAATATAATTCCGGAATAACTCATATATGTAACAAAAGTTGTGGCTATTTTCCGTTTAGCAAACGAGTAGGATGATGTGATGATGTTATGTTGTGATGCAATTACATTGAAAATTACCAAAAACTCACCCAAGAAATTCGAATCAAGAGGGCATTTTCACAATTCAAAACCAGAGAACCAATATAAAAGCCGGCGGGCTTACCTCTCTCAACTTTAGCTGCAAAAAACACCTAGAAGTGACACACAAAAAAGAGTGCAACAGCAAACCCACTTCCCTCACCGGAATCTCAAAAGCTCCGGTGACCACTGTTTCCACTTTCCGACCACCCAAATAAATTACTCTCTTCCTATCCATCTCACTCAATCTTTCTGGCCCCCCCATTTTTCAAAGCCAAAAACCTTGACCTTTTGCTTTGTTTTCTTTGCTTTCTAAAGCTCTAAACCAAACTCTCTCACTCTCTACTCCCAGCTCCACAAAGCGAAACACAAGTGGCTTGGACAAGCAAGGCGAGCTGGGGAAGACAGGAGCCTCAGGTGTGATGGGATTTTGTATATGTCCTTTGGAGACTCCGGCGAGGTTGCTTTGGAGCACCAGTTTTTTCCGTCACAAGATTATGATCTTCTAATCCTATATCATACATAATATATATTGAAAAAAAAACAAAACCAAATTCTACAACATCCTACTCCAAATCCATCACCACCAAAAAAAACCAAACTTTGTAAGTACGTAGATATACCTTCCTACGTACTAAGCTCTTTTCTTCTTTCTCTCTCTTTTTTGTGTGCGCGCCCGTGTCTAGTCGGAAAAACACACGTGTCAACACAGGATTGGATGATGGAATCCGGCCGCCTTTTCTTCGACCCTACCGCCTGCCGTGGCAGCAACATGTTGTTCCTCGGGAATGGTGATAACATTTTTCGAGGTATTTTTTTTTTCCATTAATTATTATTACACATGTTTGTTTGTTTGTTTTAAACTTTCTGTTTGGTTACTAAGAAAGCTAAGGAAAGTACGAGGAAGTGAATTTTAGACCGTAAAAGTAGATTAGGACATGTTTTGTGTATTTTTCCTTGGATTCTAAATCATAGTGTTCTTTCTGGTCCCGGAAAATGAGAGATAAAAAAAAAAAAAAAGTCAAAATTACTGATATATCTATCTGTGATTCTCATAATAAAACAAATACTAATTATAAAGTTTGTTAGTTCAGATTAATATCTTTAAAGCCAAAAAAAAAACCTCTTCATTCAAAATTCAACGTGTAAAGAACAAT
Source organism: Lithocarpus polystachyus (assembly GCA_033629205.1). NCBI lineage: Eukaryota > Viridiplantae > Streptophyta > Magnoliopsida > Fagales > Fagaceae > Lithocarpus > Lithocarpus polystachyus. The sequence continues at coordinate 80,619,825 of CM066163.1, forward strand.
TAAACAGTTAAATTAGACCTAAAATTCTTATTTGCTTCCTATACTAGTTATGTTTTTTTTTTTTTTTTTTTTGATGATACTAATAATTAGGTTTTGTTTATTTATTTTGGGTTTGTGTTGGAAGGAGGAAGAGCAATAATGAGCATGGAGGAAAGCTCAAAGAGGCGATCCTTTTTCAGCTCACCGGATGAACTGTTCGACGAGGAATATTACGACGAGCAGTTGCCGGAGAAGAAGCGCCGCCTCAGCCCTGAGCAGGTTTGTGGATAGTAATCTTAGCTGACACACCATCAGTCCCAATATGCTTGAGATCTTATTATACGTATCTACTTTCTTCCAAGACCTTATATTCCTTTTATGATATGACATGTTCACATGTTATGTTGTATTACTTATGTTCTCAAACCTTCTCAGCATCACATTCACTTCGTAGGCAATTGAAAAATATGTGTGTCATGTGATTGAGGAGGCCTATATTTGACCAACTTTTGTCAAATATTTTTGGGATTAAAGATTATTCTTGTCGACATATAAAAGTTGTGTCAAGAATATAGGATAAAAAATATTATAGTATTAGTTAAGAAGGAAGAAGCATAAAGTACTTGGATCTTAGAACCCTCTACTCAGAATTGATTCTGGATTTGGTTGCCAAGGAGCGAGGTAAATAAATGAAGGTTATCAAAAAGTTGAGTAGTGAATTTTTCATTAGGGACCAAAGAAAGTAATAGTGCACCTAGGTGTGACTATTACAACTGTGTAGCTTAATTATTTATGATTGTTTTGATTTCCTTGATAGCTTTTGAGTAAATATTGAATTGGGAATAATGAGTAGATATGCTAATTGTATGAGCTGAGTGATTTAGTGAGTATTCTTTGCTTACTTTATGAGAATGAATGTGTTAAGGTGCATCTGCTGGAGAAGAGCTTTGAGACAGAAAACAAACTGGAGCCAGAGCGAAAGACCCAGCTGGCCAAGAAGCTGGGGCTGCAGCCAAGACAGGTGGCTGTATGGTTCCAGAACCGCCGGGCACGGTGGAAGACAAAGCAGCTCGAAAGGGACTATGATGTCCTCAAATCTTCTTATGACTCACTCTACTCTAATTATGACACTCTCGTCAAGGAGCATGAGAAGCTCAAATCTGAGGTATATATATAGATATATGCTCAGCATAAAGCTTACCTCTTCTTTTTTTAAACATTTTTTTATTTACTATTCATTGTGCATACTTTGAGATCTGTAAAATTATCTAAATTTTCATATAGGTATCATGGTTACTGCTTATAGTTGATTCTTATACTTGGGTTTCCTCTTCAATTTGAAGAATACTAACAGATAAAAGCAATTACATACTATTTGAATGTCTGTAAAACCATCTACTAGCATATGGAAAGCTAGAGGAACAGAACTTGGACAATTGTGTTTATTGGCCAAGTTCGATTCCTTCCTAATCAAAACTCCATCTTGTGATTGAGAAACCTTAGCTAGAATAGAAAGATGATTGGAACCTGCTTGAAGAGGGTCCTACCAAAGAGATTCTGCCCTGTAAACAAACATGTGTTTTCAACTATAGCATCTGTTCCAAACCCCACCTTGATTTTAAAAGGAAATTATAAAGTGACTAAAGGAATATACTTTGGTAGCTTTATTTATATATGTCTTTAAGGCTCATTCTTTATGAAGAGAATGACCAAGTAAACTTGATCAAAATGGAAACAGTGATTAGTTTTTTATTTTTTATGAAAGGAATATCAGGGTCAGTATTTTTCACATGCTAAGATGGCATGATATGATTGAAGCAACCTTATTTTTACATAAATTCATCACCGATATTACTTTTATTACACACCAATCACTGTGAAAAATGTTGTGTCGCTGCTGAGTTTATGTAATGTGATTTGCATAATATGACAATTGGACTGCAGGTGGCTTCCTTAAATGAAAAACTTCAAGCTAAAGGGGTGGCTGGAGCAGATATTTCAGCTCAAAAAGCTGAGCCACTTCCGGGGGATATCACCAATGTTTCAGCCCTCCAATTCAGTGTGAAGGTTGAGGACCGTCTGAGTTGTGGGAGTGCTGTGGTAGATGAGGATGGTCCACAGATTTTGGACACCGGTGATTCATACTTCCCAAGTGACAACTATCCTGCAGAGGATGATGGGAGTGATGATGGCCACAGTTACTTCGGCAATGTGTTTGCAGCTGCAGAACCTCAACACCAGGAGGATGAAGAGCCTTTGGAATGGTTGGAGTGGTCATAAAATGTGCTTAAACTACTAGTTGGGTGTGTTTTAGTCTCTATGTAACATGTCACATATTCCAATAGTTGCTTAGTAGAAAAGTATCTGCAAACTATTTGGACTAAAGTATCTGCAAAGTATCTGAGAATGGAGATCTACGGACTAAGTTAATTAATAAATAAAGTCAATGGCGTCTTGTATTATCCTTCTATGTGGATGAGAAGTAAATGACTTGTTCCTAGGTTTTACTTTTCTCTCTCTCTCTTTAAGAACTGGTTAATTGTGGATGCCTTTGTTGTTGAAGTATTAAGAAGAATTTTACAACTTTGTTTTCTAAATGTAGCAAAGAATAAATATATTTTCTTTTTATGAACCCACCACCATTAACATGAAATTTATTTTGTACCAATCATAATAGCATGACTAACTGTGAAAATTTTTAGTGCCACTAGATTTATTGCTAACTAGCATGTCCAGGAGTGAATCCCTTGAAAGAAGTATTTTTTTTAAATGAAAGAAAGGAAAATCTTACTCCCCTGCTTTATGGTGTGTGATTCTATGTTAGCAACTTCTGGATGTTACTAAGAAGAGATAAAGAAGCAGGGATGTTCCAATGCAAGAGGCTAAAAAGCTAGTTTATTACTAATTTTGTCCTACATTTGAAAGTCAAGAATTTTCAAGGGTTGGAATGAATATGAAGATGTCTACTGCTTGAAATTGATTGCTTTATAAGAATAGCATTTTGGGCTCGAAGAGAGGTGAACTCTTCATTTCAAGTCCCCAGAACAATATCATCCCAATTCCCAAAAGGTACCATATAGCATTGGTGTTTGAGGATTCAATATTGGACGTCATAAACTTACTATTTCAATTTTCCTAAAATAGGTTTTTAGAAATAAATTGAAAAAAAAAAAAAAAAAAAAGTGTCCACTTAGTACCTTACAGCCTATAATTAGGTTTAGGTGTTCTACTACTCTAGTATCGTGTTCTTATACGGTTGGTTCTCTAGTATAGTGTTCTTATACGGTTGGATCAGGTTCTAGTCAAAAGCATGTTTAAGCGGATCACTATTTTTAAATTTGTAACAAGTTTGTACAAGTTCAGAGGTTTTTCGTTCCCCCCACCTCTAAATATTAAAAATAACTTGATCAATTCATAAGTGACTAAAAATGATAAAACATCAAATATCCCAATTAGTAGGTAGTGTCTCACAATTCAAGCCAGATAATTTCAACAAATTACAACCCAAAAAAAAAAAAAAAGATTTGAATTTAAACTTAGTTTGACTTGTTCTTGCCGTATCAAAAGGCTAAAAATCAATTCATCCAAAAAAAAAAATCAATATTTCCTAATTCGATAGATGATTGCTAATAGAACACCATTCCATTGGTTTTTGAAGACATTAGTCGCAAACTTGCGCATTGCGTGTAATATTTTTAAGTAAAATACCGTTTTAGTCCCTAAACTTTGTAAAAAACTTAAAAAAAAAGTTTTATCATATTTTTTATAATCTTATTTATAATGTTTCTTATTATTATGATATATTTATTAGTTGATGATTTGCATAATATAGAGATTAAATAAAATATAGAATTGTTCATTAGATATTTTTTAAGTCATGGTGTGTGTGTGTGTATATATATATTGTAGGGGCAAAAGGCTCAATTCTAGATAGTGGGCTGTGGGCCTGTCCGAGGAGACCTGGCCATCCGAGGATAGTAGATCACGAGGACTGTACCTGGTTTAACTTCTCCCTATAGTAAAACTCGTGTGAAGGAAGAAAGGAGTGGTCCGAGTAGCACTGTCTGGTCGGATAATCAGAGGGACGGTCCAGGTGAATGTCCCAGTATTAATCCTGTCATTTCTAGAGAACCTCCTGGTTCATGTAGGCAAAGTGGACAGGTGACAACAAAGAGATATTATGTAAAAAGCTGCTCCCACCGCATTTATAACCCTGCAGCTTACCTCCTGGCCACATTAATGGGGAAAGAACATCTGAACAGTGACCTTCACCCTTTACAGCTGCCGTATGGAAACTTTAAGTGAAGGTTGATGAGATAAGTATCAAAGGAGAATTACCTAACTGGCACGTGAGGCAAATTGGCCTATAAATAAAGCTAAAAACAGAGAAAAAGATCATCGAACAACTAGGAGAAAGAGGGAAGTCATTGAAGAGGAGAACAAGAAAGAGAAAGATACAATTACTTAGAGCAGCTGTCTAAGCTCGCTCCTCGGACTAAGCCGAGAAGGACCCTGTACCATCTCAATATTTCATTTATGTTAGTCTGGTCATAACCATACTTGGGCCATCAACCCATACGTTCTTAATCAAGTTTTCTTAGCCCACTCTCTCAACAAATTCATTCCAAAGGTACTGTATACGTCATGGGCTTCAGTTTCTTCTGCTTGTAAGCCCATCCGTTGATCTGTGTCCTTACATATATATATATATATATATATATATATATAAGGTTAAATGAAATGTCGAAAAATGAGATTATAAAATTTTCCAACTTTATTTCTAATATAATTTCTAAATTACTAATGAACATCTCATTTTTAGTTATGATAGGAAATATAATTTCTCTAGTTAGAGTTTGATTAGTTTTAAGTTTAAATTTTTTATTATTATATTTAATTGTTGATTATTGATTTAATTAAGTGAATGTAATGGTTGATTTTGTTGCACTATAAAGTCTTCAATGTCCTTTGTATAATCATTTCTATTTTACTTCTTACTCCTCTTGGCCACTTTTTTATTTTCCAAATAATGGTTACTATTGACGTTTGATTTCATTTCATGTTTTCTTCCATCATTTTATCTTGATTACTTTGTATGTTCTCTCGCTAGTTGTAGTTTTTATAGTTATCAATAAGAAATAGATATCATTAATGACTTAAATAGTTATAGATATAGTTACGTTAGTGGTATAGATATAGTTACGTTAGTGCTCATTATAATGGTTTTTTTTTTTTTTTTCCTTCTAAATTTTCAAGGAAACATGAAAGATATTTCTCTAGTTTGGTCTCAATCAATTAAGACATCCATAATATCTTAATGGAAGTAATAATGAGCATTAAATTTTTTTTAATGTATGAGCGGTTAGGTTAGTGGTATGTCAAAGTTAAAAAAAAAAAAATTTTAAATTCCAAGGAAATTTAAAAGGCCTTTTTTTGAAAAAAATAAATGAGAACTTTTTGAATTGTAGAAATATGATTGTTTTAATTACCTTGTTTATAGACTTCATTATTAAGTTATAATCATCTAAATTATATAGTAGACCACACAAGATAAATATTTATAGATGATTTTTTATTTATTTATTATTCACGAAACATTATTTCATTGTTTACTTATAAATATCTAAATGAAAGTTTTTTTTTAATCTAAATTAAATTAGATAAATATGTAGAGGTAAAATTATATGAAAAGTTAAAACTATCCAAGATGAACGTTTAACCACTGATAGATATGTGTTTTTTGAAGACTAAAAGTTTGTTTGATTGCTTTATCTGGAACTATATAACTATGCAAATATTGTTGCAAATGGTTCTATTATTTGCAAATTATCAAGTTTGGTGGCCTTACATGATCTCTTGTTTTATGACAACCTTTTTTTAAATATTTTTTTTCTTTTTGCCAAGACAACTTAAGAATATTAAAACTTAAATTATCAAATATAGTAACTGTAAAACACATCAGTGATATGAAAAATGGAAAGGTTTAAATTCTTAAAAAGCATTTTTAGTAGACTGTAATATAAAACATTTTTTTCTCAATATTTTATGTAACTTTTCGCATAAGATCAATATTGTTTGCATCCTTTAAAGATGATACATAATATTTTTGAGAAGAAGAAGAAGAATTAGAAACGATGCTAATACATAATATAAAAATATTAAGTTTGCGTGATTTAAATTTGTGGCAAAAATTAATATATCTATGATAAATGTTTTTATCTAAATGATATATAGTAGTTCATATTTTTTTAGTCTTGATTCAAAAAGTCCATTCTCAATAGCCTTAAAAGACTACAAATTACTCAATTTATAAGCTTAGACACATTCAAAGAGTGTTATCTAAATTATAAATTATATGACCCTTTATCACACAAATATTTTGATTCTCCTAATGTATGGTAAAGGAAGGAAAGTGTATGTCTAGCTATTTTCTTGATTTGTGCTGCATAAGTATGAAGGATGTAATTGAATTTAAATGTTGAATAAAATAAGATAAGAAAAAAAAAAGTAAAAATAAAATATATAACAATAAACATCAAATTATTCAAGTCATTCTATATAATATAATTACATTATATTATTATATACTATATGTATAATGCAGTAGGATAATATTTAATAATAAAAAAGAATAGAAAAGATACCAACTTAAAACATGAAATTAAATCACATCAACTCAAAGTAGAATTCTAATTAACACAAAAATTCATCAACCTAAGTATGGATACAATAAAAAAAATGAAAAGCAAATTGAGAGAGAGAGAGAGAGAGAGAAAGAACCTTTGTTTTGTGAGGGAAAACTATGCATAGAATGAAAGAAATAGTGACGAATTTATAGTAAGAGGGTGTGAATAAGAAGAGACAAAAATAAAAGAAGATTAAGGAGAAAATGAAGAATGATATTAATGTAGAGGGTAGTAGGGAGATGAAAAGGTAAAGGAGGGAGAAATGTTGGGGAAGTAGTGAGGAGATGAAAAAATAAGGGAGGGAGAAAGGTTAGAGAAGTATAAATATTAAAAAAAATAAATGTTAAAAACAATTATAGAAAAATTGAAAAGAAAAAAGATATTTATAATAAAAATAATGGTTAAAAGATATTTTAATTTTTAAATAATGAAAATTTTAATTTACCTTATTAAATGAGAAAATGTTTTTAAAATATTTAGGAACAATTAGAAACAAAAAAGTATAATAATGTGGCTGCTTAGGTGGCTCTACCAGAGCGTAGCAACAATAAATGCTACGCTTCAGCTTTTATATATATATATATATATATATATATAGATGATACATATAACAGCCCTAATATTACTGCATAACAAGAGATTGGAGGAGACCTCTAAAGAAAATGCTAAAACTACTACAATTTTTACTATAAAATACTTATAAATTATCGTGACAATATAGGTAATTGGTCAACTTTAACAATATAATAAATTTATGTTTAATTATGTTTTGTAATTGATGATACATTAAGTATGATTGGTCCTCCTCGCGCGCAAGCATTTTTGGAACCTTTAAGAGGGGTTTTCTCTTAGTGCATGTTAGTGCCGTGATCTGAACGTGTACTCAAGCTTGGATATGCACTCAAGCCATACTCCATGTTTTCCCTTTTTTTTATCAATAACTTTTTATTGATTTCAGTATAATTTGTAATATCTCTGGCATTACTACTTTACTAGTGCATGTTAGGGCCATGATCTCAACATGTACTCAAGCTTGAATATGCACTCAAGCCATATTCCATGTTTTCCCTTCTTTTTTTTCTTTTTTTTTTTTGAATAACTTTTTGTTGATTTCAGTATAATTTGTAATATATTTGGCATCACTCACACTTCTTTAACTTCTTACTTTTAGAGTCTCTGAAGAAGCTTAATCCTTTGACTTTTTGCCTAGCATAATAGGTCCTAAGATCCGTTGATGAATTGATTCTAAATTTGTGTTGCATGTCTCTGTAGCTGGTGGTTCATTTTTATATCTAATCGAAATTATAGAATATAGGAAACGCCACAGAAAGCAAATTTAGTAATTGATGGCAAGTACCAGAAGTTTCACAATCTCACATTATAACCATCAAGAAAGAACTAGGATAGGTTTCAGCATTTATAGTCAAGCGTGTTACTCGATAATAATAATCAAATGGACGAGCCGTGTTAAAAAAAAATTTGAAAAGAGATGAGGTGGTGGGGGAAGAAGATATAATTCAGAATGACAAAGACACATCTGAGTGATGCTGATTCTTCTTTACCAAGCAACATAAGCAGAGCACTATCTACGGCCCAAAATGTGTCATCCTAAACATTAATATATACATGTTGACAGTAAAATATTTCATTGACGTAATATCCAATTGACCAAATATGCAAATTTTGAAATGGGTGTACATCAAAATCCAGAGAGAGGCCACTTCCATCACTTCACGGTGTCTCTTAGAAAGGTAGTAGAACACTATCTAGACACACCTACCGACTTTGTGATTTTTCTTCTTTTATTCCACCCACAAATATTAGATGCCTACGCAACAAAAAAAGAAAAGAAAAAATAGAAGTGGGAGGACAAGAGAAGAGGCAACTTTTATGTTGGATAGTCTCATTCAAGAAATGGCCTCTCATGGATATATATATATATATATATATATATATCTTTTAAGATTTTTCACTTTCTATAGGGGAACAAAGGCCACGGACGAAGTGCCAAATTCAATTGGACACTTTCATGTGAAGGGATTCAACACCACGTCACAAACCCACACCCACTTCCAACTTGCTATTTAACTCTTCTAGAATCAGTTCTTTCCTTTCCAACACACCCCAAAATAAGAACATTTAATCATCTTGTCTTGTTCTTTCATCCAATACCTTAGATTTACTGCTTTTTGACCATTTCCTCAAAATTTTATTGATAAGCTAACCGTACTCAGGTCGTTGGGGGGCTGCCCGTGGCCTTGGCAACATGCCCATGGGCATAACATGGCTTTGGCAGCGTGCATGCTAGGCTGCCATGGCCTTGGTAGCGTGCCCACAGGCATACCATACACCGACTAGACTAAAATCCATCTGGGTGTGGGTGTGGGTGTGGATGTGAAGGAGTGGAGCCAAGCATTGGGATTTTGCAAGCCATACCAACCCTTGGGGTTCCATACTTGAGGACACATCTAACTAATCCAAGTGCGTAAGCTTTTTAAGAGCATCCACAATAGCGGTGCTAAATAACTATATTGCTATTTTTAGCACCACTAATACTTAAAATGCATGCCTCAGCAATGGTGCTATAGCTAAAAATAATAATAATATTTTATTAAACTTCTATCTCTTCTCTCATTAAAAAAATATTTTCTCTTTTCTTTCATTTTCTCTCTCTCCGGCTTCTATTCTTTCTTCCTTTTTCCTTCTCATTTTCTTTCTCTCTCCCTCATCTCCTCTCTGCTTCTCTCAATGCTTTTGCAAGTCATCGATGGCCAAAACAATCAGCATCGACATGTTCACGGCTGACCCATTTTCGAGTCTGAGCATGTTGAAATGAAGCGTTTGGAGGAACTCAAATTCCCACATAAACCCATGGAGTGGGCTTGCCTAACCTTCGCTGAGTACATGGACCCATTGAAGATCAATGCTTGAGAGCTTGATTCTAAGTAGAGACAAAGCTTCTCCTTTCTTTAAATCCTTGAGAGGCTCATGAACCAGAAGCTCCACAAGCTTCCCCCCGTCAGGTTCAATCAACCCGAAGGAAACTCAGAGCCTCTGTTTATTTTGACCCGAAGGCATGGAAACAAAGACTTTGAAGCTAGGGGCGAAATGGGTATTTGGAAATTTGGTGATAGAGTGAAAGGGATTATATGGGGTTTTGATGAAAAGGGTAGCCATGGAAGCCATTCATATGGGTTTCGTGGTGTGGTTGGATTTCGTGAGTTTCCTGAGTTTCGTGGTGGCGATCTGGTTGGGTTTCATGGTGGTTGGGTTTCGTGGGCCAAAGGGGGTGTTGCTGTGTTGGTGGTGATTTGTGTGGTGGTTCTTGGCTAATTTGAATCTTTGGCAGTGATTGTGGGTGGTTGTTCTTGGCTTGCTAGTTGATCTTGGGTGGTTATGGGTGGTCGTTCTTGATTGACAGTGGTTGTGGATTGTGCCATTGATCGATTTGTGGTTTTTTTTTTTTTTTTTGAAGTGGGATATATTATTTGATTGTGATATTTATATTATTTTATTGTGTTAAAAGCTAAAATAGATTCACCGCTGCTGGATGTTCTGTAAAATGAGTAGGTAAAATAGATAAAGAAGTTTTTTATGGTGCTAAATAGCTAAAAAACTAGCTTCACTATACTCTAAGAGAACCAATGCTTGAGAACACGTCAATACTAATTTTCAGTTGGGTGTATATTAGTCAGGGACAGGTGCTAGTGCGGCTAGATACAATGTGCCGGCAATGCAAGATGGAAAGGAGAACTGCCTTCCTTTATCTCCCCCTTTTGGGTAGATGAGTCTGATCAGAAAGAATTGGAATATTCTAATTTCTAACCAAAAATCCCTGCTTCATAAAAATGACCTCCAACCACTTACAATGATAACCTGTTTAGGTACTCAAGAAACCTTTTGAAATTAAAGCATAGGTCTACTAGTAACTCTCTCATATTGCATTAAAAACGTGATTTTTTTCCCTTGAGTTGTTACTATTATCATTTTGCATGTAGAAAGTTTTATGCTTTTCACCAATTCAGAAGTTCCATCCATAGAATCAGGTTTATAACTCCCCAAAATTAAATCCCACAATGACTTATAGGTTGATTGGACCGATAAACTGATAACCTGAAGCATATTCCGGTCTGCATCTATAATTAGATCATTTAAGCACATGATCAATCCAAATCGATTGTTTGCGACCCATTCAACTTAGACGAGTCCATTAAAAATAAAAAGACGAGTCCGGGTTTAGGCCTAAGTATGATTTAAGCCATCCCAGTAGCCTTCCGTAGGAATCTTAAGCGTGTTTTGTGTGTTCCCAATGTGAGTAGTATGGCAAATCACGCATGTTTTGTATGTTCCCAATGAAGTTGGTATGGCGAATCACCCACAGAGCCGTAGATTGGTCACTCAATTTTTAGTGAAATGACAAAATCCGAGCACAATGGTGACTACTTTTACGCAACTTCTCTACCACACCCTCATTTTAATTCAAAAATTTACAAAAGCAAGGTGGGATAGAGAAAGAGATGAATAAAGAATGGAATATAACTACACCTGCTCAACTTTGACTGTTCCTAATTTATCCTGCCCGACTCCCCACCTTTTTTTTATACAAAAATTACCTCTGTATACGTATATGGATCCTGCTCAGTGAGAAAAATGTACTCCCAAATCTTCTTTCCAAGCAACAAATCTGAAAGCCGCAGCAGAATCGATCCAAAATTGGATATATCCTCCTGCATTACTGCTCCCAGTATTTCGAAGTCCTTCGAGCAGAACTCAGCTTCCCAACCGAGCATCCTGAGTTAGCATGTCAGCTTTTACCTCATATGTACATCCAAACGATTTGGCAGCAGCACGGTGACCTCGGTCACCTGTCCCCAGATCCTATATGAGACAGTAAAACCCAAACTGGTTCTCTGATCATATCTACTATGCATACAACAAATAGGCCCCTGCTACCCCATATCAAAATTGGTCTGGAATGAATTCCTCAGGAAATGAAAAGGTCAAGCATCCCAAGATTAACCCTCTGGTTCCTTCCTCTTCTTGTTAGACCTCCTGGTGACCTTGGACTTCTCTGCTACTTCCAAGCTTGGAAGCGGCTTTGGATCTGGTATGCTGCTTGGTTCCAAATTTTCAGTTGAATCTAAACAGGATGAGATCTTCTCATACATGATAGCCGCATCAAGGGAGAATATACGTAGGGCAAGGGAAGAGAGAGTAGAAGTTTTGGCAGCAGCTGAGAGTGAAGACCAATACCACCAATCATTCCTCAAGTATTCTGTCCTAATCATGTCCTCCAATACAATTGTTGCTTGAACCATCTGAAACAACCAAGGAAGTTTAACTTTGCAACTACATAAAATATGTATTAAGTATGCAACAATTATTAAATTGAAAATTGTAGAGATCAAATACAAGTTAAGTTCACTTAAAATTTATACTCCTTTTATTGCATAATATCTAATATTTCAGTTTAGAGAGAGAGAGAGTTAATGGCTAACAAACGAAAGATTTGGATAATTTCATAGGAAGACAAACTTTGTCCATGTAGTCCACACAGCGACTATCTTTCAGATGAATGCATAAGTGCACATGCACAAACATCCCCTAATATATATTTTCAGCCAAAAGGCAGTTCACCATAACATGCTCTCCTGGGCAGCAAAAGCATTAGCCTGTATGCCAAGTACTAAAAACACAAGACCTAACGCATTCCACAAGGTAAAAAGAATTGATAACAGCCGACTGTATACTCAAAAACAAACCAGGCTCATACTCGTATAAAGACTAAATTTGGTCCAAAGTTATCTACAATGTAGATCATTTTGAAATGCACTAGTACAGAAATGTGATAAACCAGTTTACCCTGAATGCAAAACAAAGGGGGATAGGCTTAAACTTCTATGAGTACACTGATTATAATTAAAAGGATTCTGTAGGGTTTTCTTTTAAAGTTGCTTTTCAAAATGGTAAATAAGGGGGGGAAAAAAACAAAAATTTTGGGATTGCTAAAATTTTTGTCTTGGATCAGAAATATCAGGAGTCCTAGTTCATATACTGTTTATTATGTCCTAGTTCATTAAGGACATAATAAACAGTATAGATGGACTAACAATGATTAAAGCACTGTAAAACGTGGTTTACTAGTGATATGTCAAACTGCTCCAATTAGAACCAAGAGATGAGACTGACCAACCCCAAGGGAATGATCTAGTGGTCTCTTGATCCACAAGGATCTGGATTCAAGCCACGTTGGGACCACCACTAAGGCATTCTCTCTATACTTATGATTTGTGTGTGGACCCACCGCGCGGGGGGGGGGGAGGGGCGCGGGCTACATGCACCAGGAAAACTAGTTAGATGTTCAGAGAGAGAGAGAGAGAGAGAGGAGACGAGACTGACCTCGTATATTGTCCCTGCAGATTTAACAAAAGCACGCCATGCCCATCTCCTTTCCACATGCGACTTTGATGGTCTAAGAGCTTCTTCAGGGAGGGCAGCATCCATATCGAGTAAGTTGATCTTGAGTCGCCTTGAAAATCTGTGAAACTTTACCTACTAATGGCCTCAAGGAAGACAGAGGCACCACACAACAGCGACCAACACCCGTTTCTAAAGAATGGCCATCTAAAGAGGATATTTTCTCTCTTTTCTCCACACGTCCTAAAGCTGCCTTGTTGGTTTCAGTACTTTTTGACTGACTTCATGTGCAGATCTTCTGGAAGAATTATCACATCTACCATCATGGCCAGCATTAGTATGCTAGTATTTCCTTCTAAAACAGGTCTTTCGATAGCCTTGGACCATCACCTGCAAGACCTACATCTTCCTGAGGAATTAAGACTACTGTAGAATCACCAAGGTAAGGAGATGTGGATGGGACAAGAGATGGGATTCCATTTGAACAAAGAAGTCCAATCTCCTGTACCAACTCCTTGTTCGAATCCTTTGTCACAAACTTGGAACTGATCTCATCAAAGTCATATGGGCATACTAATCCTTCATTCTGATATTTAATCAACCTTGAGCTAGGCTGAGAACGTCCACCTTTTGAAGTTTCAACACCATCCATTTCTCCTGTGCACTCCTCCCGAACAACTTCACATTTTGGATTCCCTTTGCCTTTCTTTACATCCGTTATTTCCTTACCCTTCTCAAAGGCCGGTGCACCAAAACTGCACCTACCATCGTTGTGCCCCTCAAGTTCCACATCAGTGGAAAAGGATCTGTGGCAAGAGTGGCAATGGTGTCTAGAAGGCCAAATGAGTTCTAAGCAATCACATCTGTACATCTTCTCATCATTGACTACTCTTACCTTTTTCCCCCGCTTCTTCAAGATGTCAATTGTTTCCAACTCAAAGCAGGGACCATACTTCTCCTCAAGCAATGTGGCTGCCTTTGAAACAAGACAATTAGAAGATCCAGCTAGCTCACTATTTCTGCTCAATGACAGAACCGCTTGGTGCTCATCCTGACCTTCATTTTCATTTTGAAAAGAGTCATGAAATCTCAGCTTTTGCCACTGCAAAATGGACTCTTTCAATTCTCTCCCCTTTGGGTCATTAGTCATCAACCAACCAGTCAGTTCATGAATTTCTGCATCAGTTTCATAACAAAACCATGTTGAACAAAGGGCCATAGCATCATTCAGTTCAGATAAGAAAGGACAGGAAGCTTTTGACCCCTCATGATTATCTATGCCAGATAAAGCAGAATTCTGCAGAACAGAAAACTTGTCAGCAGCAGCTCCATGATACATCATGTTCCTTCCATGCTGCATAGCTCTCCCACAAACAATAAACTGCGGATGTCCGCCCGGTGTGACAGAAGCCCAATAAAATCGACCCACAGAATCACTTCCCAAAAACTCCCTCCTCACAGAAAGCCTAAAAAGCTGCGACTCCACAGAAGTAATTGAGTCCTGCAGAAGCGCAATGTCATTCTTCACGGAATTCAACTCAAGATGATAGGCTTGTGACTCATTTGCACCAACAGGAGCATGCTGAGCTGCATGACTGCTCACCTTGGTAGGAGTACTATGTCCTTGCCGATCTGAAGGTGACAAAGAAATCTCCCTTCCCTTGTATTCTTGCAAGTTATCCTGGAAATGGATGTCTCCAGCACAGCCATTAATTTCTTGGGAACGGTGAATTTGATATGGGCAACCCATTTGGTCTACTGGATTTGTCAGTCTCTTGAGAAGCACTACAGGAGAAAAGGTTGCCAGCTACTTTCCTGTCATCCACCACACCATTGACATCTTTTAAATGAACTTTAGCATCTATGTGATTCATAATTTGGATACTATTCTCTGAACCAGTGACAACAGGTGGGTGTTTATCAACATCATTAAGCCCAGATTCATCTCGATCACCCTCTGGATGTGGCAGTTCATTAGAGAAGACTCCAAAATGGTTAGGAGTATCGGTTGAAATTTGCGTCCGTCCCAAACAATTTCCCAGGTTTGTAAGTGAATTAGCAACACCTTCCTTTACATTAACTTCCCCAACACCATTAAGCATACTTGTATCAACCTTTGCAGCTCGTGCAGCCAAGTTTTCTTCCTTTGCCTTAAGATTCTTCAATTCAACAGATAAAGAACGCAATTTCTGCTGCAATTCAGCTGATGACTCGGTGCACTGCTCAAGGTGCTGACGGATAAGAGCTGAGTTAAGCAACTCATCGCATAAAAATTTTAGCAGGAATGTTCTCTGCAATTTCAATAAAAGGGAACGTCATTTTTTTTTTTTTTTATCATTAAAGGAACATAATAACCAAAGTGAGAAAAAGAAACAGACTCTAAAACATATTTTGAAAATATGTATAGCACATACAAGCTGTATTTCGTCATCATAGCAAAAATTGTTGGTGTACGAATGTAAAATGATTCTTCAAACAATATGAACAAGATACTTTTACTCTCACCGTAAGAACAAAATAAGAAAATACATTTACCAGGTTATCAACGACAAAGTAATAGACAAGACGTATAGAAATAAAGCATACTGCACATACAGGCTTCTAGTCTAACTACAAGGGTCCATGTCTGGATCTCTAAAATAAGGTTAAAACACTGTATCATGATTTTGTCTAAAAAGCACAGCTAGTTCAGAAACAATTCGTGCTTATGCTGTATCATAAGGCACACAAGACAGTTTATCTTGAACAGCACCATTCAGGCTACTAAAGATTAGCAAGGTAAAAATGGACAGTAATTACCACCAAAAAGGGTATAACAAATTTTTTCCATGCCAAGTTCCCTTGACACTGTTCTCAGTCCTGAACACAAGTCTTCCATTCTCCAACACACATAATCAGCTAGTATATATATAACTTGAATTTACGGGATTGCATGCCTACATGCACAAAAGAGCGCCTAAAGCTCACAAGGTACCATTCAGACTAACTAATGATGTTAAGCCCACTGATTCAGACTACCTAAAGAAGTAAGCCCAACCATCAGACTACCTAAAGAAGTCTGCCCAACAATTCAGTTGATAACCATATCAATTCCACATTATTTTACCTCCTACTTTCACCACTACAAAATCCTGAATTCAGAAGCAATTTCTGGTCCACCATTCCCTGTCTCTCCACTTAAGACAATTCAACAATACATCCAAACCATACCTGTCCAATGATTACGCAGAGGAAGACTCCAATCACCCTTATTTTCGTCTATATCAATTTTTTTGGGTGGATAAATGGCAGAAGTTGTAATGTGACCTCTTAAATATATACAAGCAGACCAGCTTTATTAAGAAAGAGGAAGCAGTTTAAACACACAATATGTGTACCAAACTACACCTTAAGGATTGCAAACTAAAATCAAAGAGCCAATAAAACTATGTATGTGAGCTTTTTTTTTTTTTTTTTTTGATTGGTAAATAAAAACTTTGTTGAAAATATGAGAAAAGAGAAGAAGCAAATTCCTTGGTACACAGGAAGTGTACAAGGAAAGCAAAAGTCTACCAAAAATTCCATAAATCTACAAAATCTAAAACAGAGCATATGTCAAGACCACTCAAAGCAGTCATCCATTCAAACAAAGAAAGAAGGAAAATGCGCTTCAACTCAATGATAGAACACTCCTCCCCTTTGAAGATTCTGGTGTTCCATTCTCGCCATATGTTCCACATAATAAACTGCAGAATCACACCCCAAAGAGATGCCTTCTATGTCGCCCAACACCTCTAAGCCAACAAGAAAGCAACTCAACCATCACCATGTCCAAGAAATACCAAACAAGCAACAACAAGAAGTTTATTGCCAGACATCACCATGTCTGAGAAAGACATTATAATTTGTTCTCATTTTACAAACACAAACAAGTCAAGCTTTAGCCTGTAGTTTATAAGAAAAACTGCAAAATGTAGTATTTATTATCTATTTGCATGTTGGAACCTCAATGTCAAATATACCAGCGGTTCCTAGTTTCTCCATTACACAGATGTATACAATAAGATATAAGGATACAGACAAAATGCAAACAAGATAAGAATAAGATAACAAATCCAACCCAAACAAAAGCAGAGGAAAGGTTTAAAGCCACCAAAAAGAGAGGGGGAGGAGGAGGAGGAGGAGGAGGAGGAGGGGGGGGGGTTGAGTGAGGGAGAGAGAAAACCAGAAGGAAATCAGACAGTGCATCCTAATATCAACGCTGCAATGGTATGGCTATATAGTGCCAGTGTGCCATTTATCCATTGAAATTGCACAAAACAATAACTACCACTCACAAAAATTATTTCCAAGTTGAATTAAATTAGCAGGAATTAAAACAAATAAACAATAAACTGCCTATAAAGGCCAAACTAACATCAACTGATGCAAACCTCCACAAAACACAATCAATATCAGCACAGCTAGCAAGGCAATATTTAAGTATAGTTCTACAGACAAACCTCGCCTACACTGAACTCCCAGTACTCTTTCTCTTCCATTATAGATGATAATTGTGTAAGTGCCTCCAAGTAAACACGGGTAACTTCTCCCTGATACTTTTTACTCTGGCGTCGGCAAATGACCTGGATGTGTTCTGAGGCATTTTGAACCATGCGTTTACCAGCACAAGTAGGGCAATACCAGTTTCCTTCAGGAATCCTTGCAAGTGGAGGATCCAAGCAATAAGTATGATACTCAGCATCACAAGTATCACATAGTAGGACACTGTCATCATCTCTATCAATGCCACATACTCTGCAAACTTCCTCATCCCAAGGGGCTTTGGGAATCTCATTTGTGGAAGCAAGAAACTCGTCAATTTCTTTCCTTGTTTCAGCACTAAATCTTTCCAATTTAGTGTACTCCCCAAATTTCTGGACAACAGTGGCAACCTGCATCAAAAGAAAACAAACTCAACACTGGCGCAAAAATATTATGCAAAAGATGGTATGGAAAAGCATGTGCATGAGAGAGAGAGAGAGAGAGAGCAATATTATTAATAGTATGGGAGGAGGAATCTTGCAAAGATTTTTTACTTAAAAGATTGCAGTGGTTTTATAGAGTATATGATTATTATACTATAGTCTTTCACATCATAAGTTCTTAACTTTCTAAACCAATCATATAAATCAATCCAAAATGCCAATTGTGACAATCTTGAAATTCTTTTTTTTAATTGGTAAGTTACACACCCAATTAGTGGATCTTGAAACCATAAACTCACCCTACATGGCTACATCCAATTAATATGGAAGGAGGAAGTACCAGTAGAGCTATAGCTCATTGGTGGCAACCTTGAACTTCATAGTAGCTTTTTCTTATTTTCTTTTTCTTTTTTTATGATGAATAAAATGTCACAGCAAGTGCAGTCGGGAATTTTTTTTTTATTTTTAGGTAGATAATGGAGGAGGTAGGAACTCCATAGTAGCATTAATCATAGTATCTTTCAGATGGTGACTCTAGACAAAGTTCGGCAACAAAAAATATATGATAATACTAAAATAAATACCAGATTAATTGCATAACCAAATTTTATTTTATGGAATTCTAAACAAGCTGAACTATATTCAATCTTGCACACAATTGAAAAGCTTAAGTCATGAATAACTGGTCAAAAAGGCTGTTACATATATAAAAACACTGAGAGAAAAAGAGAGACTACGAACCTCCTTTTCATACAATAATTCAAAGTTCTGAGATAATGTATCGGCCAATTCAACCAAATCAGGCTGATCCCCATAAGCAGTGCGAATAGTATTCCATAACTGCAAGGTGAAAGTTTTCATTTATTACATTTGAAAGGTTAAATAAATAAAATTATGCGTCAGTGAAAACTGAAACCTGAATAACCACAATGATGAGAAATAAGATATTCCAGTCTTGTGTTAAGAAACATGTCAATCCTCATCTGCAGGACGTACATTTCATAACCATTATAGCCTGAACAGTTTTTTTTTTTTTTTTTGGGGGGGGGGGGGGGGGGGTTGGGGGTTGTTGAGGATCTGGCCTCTGAGATCACATAATTGATCATATTCCAATTTGTCAATCCCACTCATATATACTATAAATATACAAGATCAAGATTGGGGTTGTTTTCATTTTAATCCTTTACATTTCAAATTTTTCATTTTGGCCCTTCATGTTTGATTCCATTTTCGAATTGGCCCTACCATCCATTTTGTTAAGAATCTGACCAATCAGAGCCAGATAAGTGATGTCCATTAAGACATGTCACCCATACAACGCCAAGTGTCACCTGATTACTAACGGATATGTACAACATGGCCAATATGAAAACAGAACCAAACATAATAGGCCAGATTGAAAATTTTGAAACCTTAGGGGCAAAAAGTGTACTTTAGTCATTAAAATGGGTACATTAAGAAATTTATCAACCTCCACATGTTTAATGAACTTAAGGGACAGAACCTTTTTTTAATGACTTAAGGGAAAGAACATTGTGAGGAAAAACCAGAGGCAAAACAGTTAGGCCAAGCAAAAACTTTCGCTAGAAAACAGACCTCCCGAATGTCCTCAAGAAACGCTTCATGAGATCCACCATAGGCCCCAGTTGCCAATCTCAAATCAATGGTCCTGAAGTCCAAAGGACGAGATACCATGGCAGGAGATCCAAGAAATCCCTCATCATCATTATCGCTTGAATTTATTGGTTTTCTCCCCAGCAGAGTGCAGAAAACTTTTTTATCATCTGCAGCAGCAGCATGACGTAACACAACACGGCATCGCTTCATGATGATGTCGGACATAGAGATAAAAGTCTTCTGTTTTGCCACCTTCACAGATTTTTGTTGCACTTTGTCACCGCATACATCAGCTAGCACTGAAAGAACAGCTTTCTGCATTCAACCAATCAGAGCATTCATTTCAGCATCAATCTTGCTGCAATGTTTGTTATAAAGAAAAGACACTAAGCTTGACTAGTTACACAGTAAAGACTAGAGAAAGACAAACAATTCATAAAGTTCATCTCAGATTTTAACCATAAGGTTTGACCTTTGCAAGGTGCATGGTTGATCTTTCTTCTTACATTTTTTTTCTAGTAGGTCAATAGATCAGACCCAAATAAATACCTTGAAAGCTCATGTAACATAAAACAATAAAATAAGAAATCAAATTCTAAATATTTATGAAAATACAAAACAAATTCTGGGAGGTTTTCTTGACTTCTTAATAAAAATTTTATTACTTATCAAAAGAAAATGAAGCACAACAAATTCTGCTGACATGTTTGATCACATATTCAAGTTTCCTTTTTCACAGTAGGACAATCATATGACCCATTACACCCAGCCTCCAACCCGAAGTCAGTCTATTTATAGTAAGTTGTATTAAGTAGAGCGAATGGATTAAGCTTGAGTCAGCTTTTTAGATTAGCACAGGCTTTGACACTGTTACTTACAAGGAACATTCAATTGAACAAAGAGAGAAAACATATGATCATTGCTTTGACATTCCTGAACAGGATGAGAAACTACTAATCAAACCTATATTTCAAAAAAAGAATAACAATAAAGATACCTTATAGGTGGTAAATACTTTTTAGGATCCAGGGAGAGAGAACAACGTATGGATAGAACTGAAAAATTGTTAATTTAATAAAATTGAACTCATGACTACAACGTGAACTCAAGGATACCTATGTATAATCCATCAGATTGTCGTAAAAAGGAAGAAAATAGCAGTTACAGGTTAAAGGCATCTAGAATTTGCAGGTTTTGTTAAATTCTTAAGATATAATGGTCAAATGATGACACATTCCCTACAATATTTAATCCCCTTGCAGAGCCTTGCATGTCTCAAGATGCGACAATTCAAATTCTGCATTAAAGATTTAGTGCTTTTGTTTAATCATTTAAAGAAAATAATTATTAAATTTTTGCTAACCTGAATTATTGTTTTAACTTAACTTCAAGTAAAGAAAATGGACAGATATGAAATAAAAATTAAAAAAAAAAAAAAAAGAGAGAGGAAATAGGATACAATATGCAATATGAAACATACATTTTGCTTAGGGTTTTGACATCTACAAAGATTTTACTAAAGAAAGTAGAGGAAACAAGTTATTGCAAATAGCACCTTTGTAGGTCCTGATGCATTGCCCTTGTACACTTCCCTACTGATTGAATGTACCAATATCTTCTTTGCCCACTCCGGTGGATCTTTATCCAAAGCTTCATAAACACACTTTCTAATCCTTGTTCCCACATTTGTGGGTAGTTTTCTAACAGGTTCCAGCACCTTTGCCCACTCAGGTATATTATCACCATTCACACAATTCTTCTCGGAAGCACCAGTTGCATTTGCATCAGAACCTTCATCTTCTATGGCAAGAACATCATTTTCTCTGTTCAAAGAACCAAAAATTTGCTTTGTAGCCTCTGCAAGCAACTGAAGGTTAAAGAAGAAAAGCAATTAGCATGCATCCTATTTTTTCTTTTCCGTTTTTCAACTGCACCATGAGTTACAGCAACTACAGACACTGGAAAATATATGTACTTCGTATAAATCAGAGATCTGGACCAAATTTTTTTTTTATATAACTAAAATTAAAGGGGAAATATATCACACAGCAGTGAAGCCATTGTAGTATATCAGGAAAGTCAAGTAACTAAAAGGCACTACAAAATCATTTTTTTGAATCACAAAACCAAGAATCAAACAACTGACATAAAATGCATTTAGCTATTACCTTTTATACTCCGAATTTTTCAAAGACAGCCATAACAATGAGAAACTTTTATGTAGTGTCAATGTACAGATCATATAAGAAGAGTTACACACAACAATTCCCACAATGACACGGGCAAGTTCACTATGGATCACACAAAAAGTCCATGAAAAGCTCAATATGCTCTCCAATAATCTCTTTCACTCTTTTAGAGGCGTTTTGGCAAGACCATTGGTGTGGAGAGACACCACTTGCAGTTAGCTACTCTGACCTATTCAGATTCTGCAGGAATAAGGAGGCTAGTGTGGCTGAGCTTATGAAATCCCCCAATGGAGTCCTTTTTTGGGATGTGAGCTTCTTTAGGGGTGTGCATGTTCGGGAATTAGAGGCTTTGTCAAGCTTCATGGAAACCTTATACAGTTCTTCAATAAGGGGGTTTGGTGAGGATAAGATGTGTTGGATTCCTAGCAAAGTTAAGGGGTTCTTGGTGAAAGATTATTAAAGAATTTTAGCTGGTCCTACTATCTTTGGTTTTCCTTGGAGAAGTATTTGGAAGCAGAAGATTCCCTCTAGAGTAGTTTTCTTTGTATAGACTGCTGCCTTAGGGAAATGCTTGATGATTGATAACTTATGAAAAAGGAAGGTGTGGATTTTGGATTGGTGCTACATGTGCAAGAGTAATGGTGAATCGGTTGACCATCTCTTCCTTCACTATCCCATTGCTATATATCTATGGCCTATGGTTTTGAGTTTATTTGGAGTATCTTGGGTTATGCCGCATACTGTTTTGGGGTTGTTAGGGCGTTGGCAAGGCAGCTTTGGTCGTCATCAAAATGGTTTTATATGGTCCATCGTTCCTCATGGCTTAATGTGGTGTCTTTGGAGGGAGAGAAATAGTCGTAGTTTTGAAGATATTGAGAGATCTATTTTGGACCTCAAGCTTTTCTTTTTTAGAACTTTATTGGATTGGTTGTTTGCTTTGCAAAACCAATCATTCCCTTCTTTTATTGATTTCCTAAATTCTTGCAATTTTTGTATTTGATTTGCTGTCCCCTTGTTCACTCCCTGTGTACTAGGGTGCTTCCATTTTGGCATCAATATATCTTATTACTTATCAAAAAAAAAAGAAACAATTTTGCAATTTCTAATGGCAACAAGAACAAAACTAAACCACATGAAAAGAATGCAAATTATTTGAAACCATGATGATCACAATCAAGGGCACAAGGTTCAGAGTCAGTATTTTTTATACATCACTGCATGAAATATTGAAGGCAATTGTTCTCAACATTTTACTTCAAAGATGCGTACCAATCAGAATGATTTTTTTTTTTTTTTGGTGGATAAGTACCAATGAAAATGATGTTGATGCACATCTAAATCATTGAATTAGGAAAGTTCAGTAGATAATGGCCATACAAAAGTAAGAGACTTACAAGGGCATCAGCTTCCATTCCAGCCACTCCAGTAAGTGAGCCACAAAGCACCCCACCATCACCTTTCAAACAGCGAAAGACCTTACCACTTTCACGAGCAGTAATCTCTGCAGAGTCAAGATTACCATCCATGGATAAGACAGCCAAGATGTATCTTCGAGCTAATTCTGGCCAAGTTAGTTCATTAATAGGTAGCATATTGATCTTAGTTATTTTCGCAGGAATACCGCTATCCACATCTTTCTTCCTTCCCCGTTTTGATTTTGACTCTCCGGAATCAAAATTTGGATCAACTAGTGCAGCAACCTTGGATTGCAGCTCACCTATCAGCACTCTTAGCAGAGATTTATGAGCCTTAGTCAAGGCTACACCAGAGCTTCTACTGTAAGTAAGAGATGCAAGTTTAGCTTGAGCTGCCTCCTTTGTCGCCCCTGTTTCCATTTGTATAAACACATGTGGATTTTCTGGATCTAGTGAAGGAGCAGATTTACAGCTTGGGGATAAGATTGATCCACCAGTACCATCAATTCTATGTGACTGTACACCACGACTCCCCTGGGTCTCCTTTTCAAATTTCTCTAAAAGATTTGTGCCATCTGACCATGGATTGATGAGTTCTTCTTCAAGTCCCTCCAATGACAAAGGTTCTTTCAGACTCAAAATTTCATGAAAACGCCAGAGTAACTCCCAAGCCTAGAAAGATAACAGAAAACCAGTAAGACCTCAGATAGTAGCTATTGAATCATATGCCACAAAGTTCAATTGTGATAATTAAATCAATCAAGTGAGACACTTGCAAGAGTATGGACATACCTGATAAACATCACCAACAAGTTCAGGAGGAACCCTCCAGCACAAAGGCTTACCAGGAGGAGGACAGTCATAAGTGACATGGTTTTCGACCAACCTGGCTTTTTTGGATCTCCTAAATAAAACATCCAATGCTTCTTCTTCAATGCAGTGTAAAGCACCTTTCGATTGGACCATTAACAGCCCATTTCCAACCGTTGGTGAAGCAGAATAATTACCTCTATTTATCAGGAATTCATAGTGTGAACAGGCTTGTACCCCAGGAAGCTGTTCTATGATTTCCTGCACAAATTCCGCATCTAATCCAAATCTATCCTGCTCCAACCATTTTTCCAGTACGTTAAATGAAGTCTCCAGCTCATTGTCAGCCTGAAATACAGATGGGATGCTGAGGGAAGCCTGTGAACTGCAGAATTTAGATAACAATGTCCAATTCACTTGGCTTTTATCAGATGCTATGCAACTATTAGGTATGCCTATTTCATTTTCAACATGCTTGCAGAAAAACTTTAAAGTGCCTTTCCGTTTACAGACTTCAGAGCAAGCAGTAATGAATTTTTTAGCCATCTTTCTCCATGCAGAAGATGACGAGCGATCTTCTACGAAAATCTCGCCAATTTCATCTCTCAAACCTAAATTGCCGAATGTCTGAACATCACAAGCTCCATTTGAACAACTCCGAAGACAGGACAAAATATCATTTTCTGAAGGCGGGCAGGGGTCTGAAAGAATAGTCTGAATTCCACCATCATTATCACAATCCATATCATGGGAAGTAATATCATCGATTTCTTCATTAATTTGATCAACAAACTGCCCAAGGTTTTGCCTGCAGATGACAGTTACCCCATTTGGAATGGACAACACAGAGCATGAACACCTTCTGACCCTAAAGATAGGTCCAGAATCACCACCATCTGACACTTCACACATAAAAAGAGAACCAGTAATCTTATCGTGCCAACAGGTTCTATATCCTACAGGCCAGATCTGGCTAACATCATGATATGAAGCCCTAGCATCAAGCTCTCCAAGTGAAAGAACAAAAAAATCTTCAAACTGCACAGGAAACCCATCCTGAAAATGTAGAAAATAAACAAAAATGAGGCAAGAACTAGCTGAAAGTAATTACATCCAGTTTTTTTATATCAAATAGCTTACATATCATTCCGTAAGCAGGGAAAGAAAAACTAGTTCAATAACATGTAAGATGTAAACTTACTTTAGACTGCTGAGACCCAGAGTAAGCATTCTCTTCTGTCCCAGTTTCTGTAACTTTTACATTATTCCCAACAGTACTTGAACAAACTTCCATAGTCAGGCCATTTGATGAGAGCTCTTTATGATTATCACTAATCAAAATTTCCTTATTTTCAGCAAAACCATTAGCAATCGAAATTCTTGATGACTTCCTTTTCCTTGATAGATGAGACCTTCCAGGCATTGACTGAGACCCCTCACTTCTTACTTCAGGTTCCAAAGTGTTGAAGTTAGGCTTCAGCCCAAGATAACAAGCAACTTCATACACTGAATCAAAAATCTTCCCATCTGGAGCACAGTAAACAGCACAGAGTTCACAATTGCCCATTGATTGTCTAAATTCCACACGCCAACCTTCCTCCAGTACACCATGCCTTTCAGAAACAAAATCTCTAAGAGCTTGCAAAAAAATCTCGCTAGGATTCGGAGATGGTCGTCTAATAACTGTATTATTACTACTCTTACACCTTCCTAGTGGGAAACCCAAATCTACCTCCTCATATTTTCTATTAGTACTCTGTGAATGTTGCAATATATCTTCAAAGCCCAATTTGACAGTGTGTGTCAAAATCCCAGAAGCTTTTTGAAATCCAAAGCCATTTCCCGCGTACAAAAAGTTAGAGAATGTCACTGGAGCACCACATGGATTGCGACCAAAAGAATTATCACCTGGAGTGTGTTTTCTAAACCAAAATAAATGTAACCAGTAACTACTTATGACAAGTTGCATTTCAAGGTATTTGCTAAATATATTAACAAACAAGTATGGATAACATAAATGAAAAGAAAATTCAATAAATTATGAAATAAGATAAACTCACTTACAAAGAAACAAAATGGCAGCTAAACCCTATAGGCTATTAAATGCTTTAGCAAGCACAAGAATGACCTAAAAGCAGTAAGGAACAAGCTTATGTTCAAATGGATTCCACCAAGCTTGATTATCAATTTGCTTCATTGGTGAAGTTTGCAAATGACACTGACATAAGAATGCAGCAATGGACTCTTACGCTAGCTTGGAGAAAGGTTTTCAGAGCCCAACAGTAAGAAATATATGTGCGTTACGTATAATGGCTGGAAAGACTGATTTGAGCTAAGAAGTCCGAATCTTGACAGGTTTGGGTTGTTGGAAAACAAGAATTTTTGTTGCATTAATTTATTTGTTTATTATAAGTAACAATTCATCATAGAGTACAATGGAGCGCAACCCATGTACATGGTAAGTATATAAGAGTACAAAAACAACTATTGTCTAAAATTACAAAGATCTATCATCTCAAATATATTAGAAAATGTCAGCTATCATGAAGCTGATAACCACTCATTACTCATATAAGGACCTAATTAACATTTATTTCACTTCTATAACCAAGATTTCATAACCTTCAAAAGACCAAGTGTTTCTTCCCTTCCAAATACAAAGTAATAGTGCCCTAAAATCCAATTTGAATGAAATTTTTCACTAATAAGTGTTATTTTCTGAAATTATATCAACGTTGGACATTATGAATTCATTTGATGAATAGTCCATGAGCTACAATAACTCATGTATGTGATTTAGGTGTGTTAATGAGATTAACATATAGAAAATATAAGTCACAATGCCCTTTTGACTCATAAACTTTAGTTCTTAGGCAGTGATGAAATGGGTATTGCATCTGATTAGACAACATATCAGTAATGATGGTCTATCTTGATCAAGGAAATGCAGTAAACCTCTTATTGATATGTTGATGTATTTAAATTACATTGAACAGGTTCGTTATGGGTTATTATTCTATAAATTACTGTCACTTGAATAATTAAAATCGTGATTGATAAGAGCATTCACTCTCAATCTTGAGAACATGGTGCATTCAAACATAAAATGTAGGGTGCTTTTTTGTATCTAAAAGTGAAATCATGAATGGTAAAAATCTCAATATATTGATTAATCACATTCCTCAAGACAAAATCCATAATCTCGACACTAGAGAAGATATATCCCCTTTAGATAGATTTAATGGGAATTAATTATTCAAAGAATCAGGCCTGATCAAACTAATCAAGATATTAAATTAGGAACTCAAGGATTGAAGATAGAGTGATAATAAACAACAGCGACAACAACAAAGCCTTGTTCCTAAATTTTTTGGGGTCGGCTAAAAAAATTTTGGGACTAAGGCTTTTTTTTTTTTTTATCATCACTATATCTTCAATCTTGGAGTTCCTAATTTAATAAATTGATAATAAAGTGATAATAAATTTTTTTTCATTTCACTATGGATATTTCATGGATGGGTCAAATGCAATTTTAAGTAGTCAAGGGATATCAAATATAATTAAGTGAATCCAACAGTGAAATTATTTTTTAAAGTGGAGGAAAAAATAATTAATGTTAATGTTGGGCTACTTATGAGATAACATAACTCCAGAATCCACTGGAGCTAAGTTTTATTTTTCCTTTGGTCCCACCTAAGTTATGTACTTAAAACACCCATGGCCAACGAACACATTGATTGTGATAGGGGAAAAAAAGAAATTTTGGTGAGAAATAACTCCCTAGAGTGTTGGCTAAAGCACATAAAAGAGAAAAATCTGCTCACATTTTTCTACATCTCCCTGCAAGCATACATGGTTTCTAGGAGTTTCAACAAAGGAAGAGCTCACTCTCATGGCCAAACACAGTTATTGAGGTGATCAAAGAGTTTCGAGATTTTTTATTGGGTTTCTTATTTGGAGCATCTAAACTGTGTGACTTTTTATCTAAATTTCAAGATTCGCGAAAAATGTTGATTTCTGCAAGACTAGAAATAGATATTGGTTTTTAGTCCGCAATACTTGATATGTATGAGATATATATGCTTTTTGACCGTACACCACATAAGGCAGGATTTCCGTTCACATCAACAGTTTATAGGGTTTTGGAATAGTTAGGGCTGGGCTGGGCTTAGGGAATATCAGGCTTCTAATGGTGCTAAGGAGAGGATAATATTTCAAAATGAAACACAGACATAAACTTATACATGCTTGTTTTGTGCTGTGAATAATAACCTGATTTTCTCTATGCAATGTCCAGAAGTTGGTAATTTCATTCCTAAATAAATGAGAAAGTAACAAGTGGGTGATACAATTACAAGTTCTGAAATAGGGGGGGGGGGGGGGGGGGGGAGCCTACAAAGCTTCATAGAAAAAATAATGCAGAATTTGGAAACTATACCTCTGCCAAAACCAAGAACTTCTAAGCTCTGCCTAAGAAACTATATGAAAAGGAGTTTCAGATTCCAGAAACTGCAATAGAGCCAAAAAAAAAAAAAAAAAAAAAAAACGGCTAACTATTTCAAGGGGATAAATTACAGTGGTGACATAATAGGTAATCGACTACCTCAAAATCTTGCATATAACAAAAGGTAAAACAGGAAGTCCAAAAATAGCCACTAGACAAGCATCATAAGGGCACAATACCATTGCAAGGCCATGAGCCACGGGCCACATTCACATAAACCAAGTTCTAACTTCCAATAAATGGCATTTCTAGGTGTTAGATGCTAGACATGGTATCAACTGCTTGCCAACACAGGTTGTAGTCCACAAATATAAAAAGCCCAGGTTTCAAACTAAGACCCCAAAAGCATCATTTTTGGAAATAATGTGTCTACCTCACAAAAATGCTGGCACGAAGCAACGCATGGCAGTTATTGGACGCCAAACCTTCATATTGGCGCCATATATTGGACCACCGTAGGCACACATTAGCCATCAGGGACTGTTAGATGCATCAACTGTTAGGAAACACAGCATTGCACATCTCAACTCATCTAACCCAAACCCCAAGTCCAAGTCAGACTACACCATATTAATAAAGTACCAAACTTTGAAAACTAGATTGCAAACTAACCCTCTAAACCCATTGCCTAACACTAAGTTGTAAACTAGTTAACCACCAATATGAAGCAAAAACTAAAATTTTAGCCTCTAAAACACAAATTTTTACTACTAACCAACAAAAAGTTACACCAATTTCACTCAATTCAAAAACTACTAGAGCAATTCTCAAACTTCAAATGTAACAATTCTAACTTGAATGAATGAACTCAAGCAGCGGCACTTACCTCGAACCCAATATCTCCACCGTGGCCTCACCGTCGGCATCGGCGTCGCTCGGCGGCGAAGAGTTGATTTGGACTTAACCCCAAGAGGCCAACGCTTGCTCTTCACACCGCTGCACTCGCACTCCGTACAAATCCACTCGTCGTGGCTCAAAACCTGGCGGCCAGCTCTCGCTACGGCGCAGCGGATGTGGAAGCCGCGCTCGCAGCCATCGCAGACGACTACTTGGCCTTTAACCTCAGGCCCGCCGCACGCACCACAAGCGCCAGAGGAGCGGCGAGCGTGGTTGATATTGCCGGCGCCGGCGTCGTTCTCTGCACCAGGGAGTTCCGCAGGGCCTCCTAGCGGCGGCGGAGGGTTGTCGTGGAAGTTCCGGACGACCTCGAACGAATCGGGTAGGGTTTCGTGGAGCGAAGGCGAGGGGATCTCATTGAGATCGATTCCGAGGCCAAGTCCGATTCCGATACCGGAGCGAGTCTCCTCGGCCGAATGCCTAGACTCGTCCCTAACCCTGCTGAGTTCGTCGCTTGAATCGGTGAGTTCCATCATCCGAGTCTCGGCTCCGAGTTCCATGTCGGCGAGTCACGATGTGGCTCTCGTACCATTGCTCGCTTCGGCTTTCAAGATTCAGATATGATCAAATCCAACGGTTCAGATTATTTTAAGAGAGAGTTTTGTTTTTTGGTTTTCGGGTTTGGTTTTGCTTTTTTTATGGGTTTGGATGGAAAGACGGAAATGGAAGGGTCGGTTTTGAACAGCGTGTGGGGTTTGGGTTTGGGTTTGGTGTGAAGAATGAAAAAAAATTGGATATGAGGGAAATAGGTGGAAGGAAAGTGTGGCGTGCGAGGTTGGGGTTTTTTTTGTTTTTTAATATATTTTGGGTACTCGCTCTGTGGGAGTGACACATGGGCAAAAGTGGAACCGGCTCTAACTTCTAACAGTTTCACACACATGACACGACTCTCTCTCTCTCTCTCTCTCTCTATCATATGTGCTTCTGTCTCCAAGTTGGCAAGTACACACGTGGGAGACTTTGTGAATGTCAATAGGCCTGCTGCTTTGGTGGGTTTGAACTTTGAAGGAAATTTACCATAGTTTGGTTGACCCTGAATTTTCCACCTACCATTAGGTTTCAATTTCAAGGCTTCGTGAGTAAAGTTAAATTGAAGATATTAGAGTATTTGGGGTTTGAATGATAGTTTAATAGTAATGATATGTTTATGGTTAGAACTCAATCTCTCCCGTCTACTTTTTGAGAAAATAATATTAGGGTATTTATTTGAGATAGACTATAACTCTTCCTTTGTCTGCTTGGTTTACTTACGTAGAAGAATAAAAATCTTCTACCTTCTAGTTTTTTGAAACCAAAAAAAAAAAAAAAATGCTAGAGAGATGAAAACCGCCTTATAATTTAATAGTTGCTATAAGGAATGAGAGAATTAAACCCTTGCTGTCATAGATACACCAAGTCACCAAGATGTGTTAGTCAATTGAGTTACAAATTTTTTGGCCCAAGTTGCGTAAACTTACATTTGGTTATTATGATCGGCTTGTTGCCTTTTAGTTAAGGATTATGAAGGTTATCCAAGTTATAATTAGCTTTGAGCAGTTTAATGCTTTACTTTTTTACTATTACCAAATTTGACAACTTTTAATCCCATTTATTCAGACATTTCTATGATATGTGTAAAGCACAATTATTTCCGCATTGTTACTTTAACCAAGTACGTGGTGGAGATTCCATGAAAATAAAATTTTAAAAAGTATGCATTGGAGATGGTTTATTTTCATTTATTTAAAAAATAAATTAAATAAAAATAAAATTATACTTTTTATTTTCAGTGAAAAAAAAAAGTCTCTTAAAGATTATAAGACAAAATTTAGCTACAAAATTAGTTGTAGTTTAAGGCTACAAACTCACTCAATAAAATAAATATTACAACATATTTTGAAAATCTAATTGTTGAATTACATATTCTTTACGCTTTTAATACACTTGTCAAATTTTGTGTCAATCGGATATTATTTACTATATGATCTATAAGTTTATATTTTGTGCATAATTTTAAATTACAAAAACTTGCAATTTAAAAAACTTATTGATCGCATAACTATTGATCTTTAATTTTCTTGAAATTTTGTAAGCATGAAGAATATAAGAAGAAGATGTAATCCAACGATAAATTTATCAAAATTCACCTCCAATAAAAAAGATATTAAATAAAGTTGTAACTAATTTTTTTGCTAAAATTTATCAAAAGTTATATATATACTAATTCAAACATAAGATAGCTTCTTCTTTTTTTGCTAAACCACAAAAAAAAAAAAAAAAAAAAAAATCCTAATATCTGAATTTCACAAATCTAAGCTTAAAGAAAAAAAACTTTCTTTAAACTCTCTTTGAAATTGTGTTTTCAAACAACAATTTTCAGTTTTTAAAGAACATTTCACGTATTTTCACACGTATTTTCACACACTTTTTGACCCACACGTATTTCAAAAAATTACAAACAACAATTTTTAAACTATTTCACCAAACACCGCTTAATAACTGAATTGCACAGCATCAATCTAGAACCTGTTTAAAAAGGTGGCATGATATCCAGGAAACTATAAGTCGGATTTGCATTGCCATGGTCAAACTAATAAGAGGTAACATGACAAGTGTCAGACAAAGTAAAGCATGTCACTGGTGGAGTTCACGCAAAAAGACTAGACGCTTCTTCTTCTATGCACGGCTAAGAAAAGTGCGATTTCATTGGTGAAAGAGGTAATCTAAATAATTGCACAAGCTGATATACTGTTAAAAAAAAAATTGGTTTTTTGGTCATGCTGTAAAATTAATTGTAGGAGATGGATTTAATTTATCATGATTATATACAAGCAATCATAACATTCACACCGATTTGGTGTCCAACGGTGGAAAAGTCACAAAGACTCAGTACCAATCTAAACAGGAAAATTGGGCTTATTTGTACGTAATGGGTAATCTAGACTCCTCCAAATTTGACAGATCCAATTTTATTAGATTGTGTTCATTTTGCTTTGAATTTGATCCTAGCAAACACAAAACCAACAACTAAACCAGGTTATTTCATTATTCGATGGGTAAAGTCTTTGACAGTTAAATAAGAGATATGAATTGAATCCCCCCTCTATAGGTTGAATATATATATATATATATATATATATAAAAGGTTATTTCATTGTTCAAAACTAGTGATTGACTAAATTGAGGTAGCATCCAAAGCTTGAGATAGCAAACACCCGTGTTAAGTTTTGTTTTTTGTTTTTTTTTTTTTTTTGACTAAATGAAAAAAGAATATGAATTTTAGTTAGCTCAATTGGTAAAGTTTCTGATGGTTAAATAAGAAATTTAGAGTTCAATTTTTACTTACACCAAAAATCGATTAATGTCTTGATCTGATAATAAAGAATTATTATAAAAAGTGGATGCTATAAGTTAAAATTCTCTAAAACATAAAGGAAAAAAAGAAAAAAAAAAGTGTGTTTTCGACGTAAACTCTTCGACTCTACGTCGAATGGGTAGTACTAGTGTTAGGTACTCTATATGGGTAGTAAATAAGGTCCTTTACATCATGCTGTGCGAACACAGGACTTCGTATATAATGCAACATGGAATCATGGGCCATGTCTACTAAAATCCAAAAGAAAGCTTAGAAGGGTTTCTTAACTCCATACAGGTTAGGCCTTGTCCAAAAAGATTTCAGTCTTTTCCTATGAAATTCTGGGCCCAAAAAGATATCAAATCTAGATGTTCAAGCTATTTCTAACCTATTGTCAAAAAAATCTAGATGTTCTAACCAATTTCTCATTATTTCATGCGAGTCAACATCATTCTCACGTAAAGAAAATATATAAAGATCAATCTCGATAATGGAATTAAACAATAAATAAACAGAATCCCGTATTTGTCTCTTATATGATTTTATGCAAAAATTAAAATTAATAATGTATGAACATGTTTCTAGATAAACATGAAATCCTAATTGCTGCAGATTTTAATCATGTTATTGCGTATGCTTAGAGGCTAATTTTAATTAAAGATATGTTCATATGAATACAGCAACACATGATCATAGCATTTAGCATGAGATGCGCAGATTTAAAATTATCATAACAAAAACATTAAAAATAACATGAAAGATCTATCCCAATGAATGTTTCTTATTTTGTTTTTTTTTTTTTTTTTAATTGTATATCAAAGCATAGTGAAAACCTAATCAAAATGTTATAAAAACAAAAGGGGTCATCAAATAATAAAAGATTACCTAAATGTACTCTGGGTTTCAAACGGCTGACGGCCACAGGGTGTACCGATTCATCGTGCTCCTTTATTAATCTTGGATTGTTTCCGTTAGGTCTCCACCTTGCTAAATGGGTTCTCCAAAAAAATTGATGCTTCTTGTTGATGAAAGCAGTTTCCAATAAACTATGTAAACTGGTGTGCATAGGTGAATCCTAGGGGAACTATAGTGATTTGTGTATATTGTGAGAAGGTGCGTGAGTGGTGAAAATATGCCCAAAAGAATACAAATTCGAGGGTTTTACTGGGTTTGGTAAACTAGCTTTAAAGGTTTCCTAAGATTATCTTAAGTGATAATCTGGACCCCTTGGGTCACCTGTAGACCTTGAGAGCTGAGACTCCTATTTTATATATAATAGATAGAAGTGTTTTAGTCTAAAAAAAAAAAACAAAAAAAAAAACCCGAAAAAAAAATCTCTGAAAAATAAATGAATAAACAATTGAGGTTTTTTTTTTTTTTTTTTTTGATGAATAACAATTGAGGAATTCTTATCACAATAAGTGTTTGAGTCCATATGGGATTAGTTTCTTGAAAGATGGACTCCCAATAGACTTGGGCTCTTTCTTGATTGTATTTGTCCACTATTACAACTCTAATTAATTAATCAAGATAAATACATTTTATCGAAGATAAATATAATTAATTATCTTAAAGTAATTAAAAAGATAACATTAACCACATTGAATTGTTTAGTGCTTGCATGTATACTATAATTAGAATCATCAACCAATAGGATTTCGTCTTTCAACTCAAAATTAATTCATCTTGTTAGCCTGTTAGGACCAATCAAACTATTTGGTTAGTTTGCACTTTACATTTACACAAATCTATATATATAATAATAGGTGAAGCACAGAGAAACTCAAATAGAATTCCAAATTAGAATTTTAATTTTGTGTCATGTGTCTAAATTTAGATTATCAATTTTTCGCAACTTGTCCTAACCAAAACTCAAAAAAAAATCTAATTAGATTATTGTACGGGACCAAACTCCCAAACTCGTTGGGGCTTTGAGCTTTGAAGTGACTTTACAATACGGCCCATAGACCCAAACTTATTGCCCAAAACTGGGCTATAAGCCTAACACGGCCACAAACCCAAACCCCATGACACCACACTCGGTCCGGTATCAGCTAAGTGAACCACTGTAGTGTTTGTTCATCGAAGTACTCCTTGGGCGGAAGTGTGACCGTCTGGATATATTGCACCCCGGGCACCTGGCAATACCTCGGGGAGTGCCCTACCAAACATCCTTTCTGAAGTAAGGAACCAATACCAACGCCATTCTCACTGCCTCCCACTCCTAACTACTCACCCACTTAAGGGTAATCACATTGGACCTCCTTTTCCACTCCTCATGAAAATAATCATAACTCTCCTACTGCTCTTGGGCTATAAATAAGAGATAAGAAGGGAGGAGAAAGGGAGAATGAAAAAAGAAGGAGAGAATAAGGAAAATAGGAGGGAGATGAAGTTGCTGAGTACTGAACCACCCATAGTAAGAAATTCTAAGCCCACTAAACAAATAGGTTGTGAGTCCAAGTAAGGTTGAGCCTAATAACCATATCTTGGGTACTCACAATTATAAATTGGACTCCAATTTTGTGTCACGTATCTTATCTAAATTTTCTAATTTTTTGTGCCCAAATAAATGATGCATTAACATTTAACACGGAAGCCAATAAAACCACAGTGATAATACTCATTGGTCTAAGCAAGAACATCTCACTTGTACAATTTTATGGGTGAACTCAATAGAGTTTGGAGCTCTTCTAATCCCACTACCAAAACCAAGGAGTCCAACGGCGGTGGGACATGAGATGCCTCTAATCAGGTTTGACGGCCAAGTAGATATCCCCGAGGGACAAATATCCCTTCCTGTAAATCTGGAAGGGAAGGAAGTAATGGTGACCTTTATAGTTGTCACTTCATTTTCTCCATATACGGCGATTCTGGGAAGGCCCTGGATCCATGCAATGGGAACAGTCCCCTCCACCTTACATGTAAATGTTAAATTTCGAACTGAGCAAGGCATCGCTGTGGTGAGAGGAAGTCAGCAGGTGGCTAGGCAATGTTTAGTGGCTGCAGTCGATTGGAAGCACAAACAAGCAAAATAGGGGGACACCACCGAAGAGACCCCTTTATAGCAATCACAGGAACCCCAAGG
Source organism: Lithocarpus polystachyus (assembly GCA_033629205.1). Taxonomy (NCBI): domain Eukaryota; kingdom Viridiplantae; phylum Streptophyta; class Magnoliopsida; order Fagales; family Fagaceae; genus Lithocarpus; species Lithocarpus polystachyus. Next base: position 80,655,707 of record CM066163.1, read on the forward strand.
GCGAATGGGGGCTGGCTGTGCTGAAGAACTAATTAGAGTGAGGATACTACCTAACGTTGAGCGGTATTTTCAGATTGGGGCAAGCATGAAGGACGGATATAGAATAGAAACACTGTTATTTTTAATACAGAACGTGGATGTGTTCGCTTGGAGCCCATATGAGGTGCCTGGGGTGGACCTTGAATTCATCATTCATAAACTCAACGTGGATCCTTTATTTCCTCCGAGGAAACAAAAGCTGAGAAGATCCGCTAAGGAGCACATCGAAGCAGTGAGAAAGGAGGTTGGGAAGTTGAAAGAGGCCAGGGCGATAAAGGAAATCTTTTTCCCGGAATGGTTGACGAACACCGTGGTGGTCAGAAAGAAGAACGGCAAGTGAAGAGTTTGCGTAGACTTCACGAATTTAAACCGAGCATGCCCAAAGGACCCATTTCATATGCCGAAGATAGATCAGTTGGTCAACACTACTTATGGGCACCCAAGGATGAGTTTCTTGGACGCTTTTCAAGGATATCACTAAACCGCCCCAGTCGCCGAGGACCAGGAGAAGACAGCGTTTATTTCCCCTAACGCTAACTACCATTACACCGTGATGCCATTCAGATTGAAGAATGCCAGAGCAACCTATCAACAAATGATGAACAGGATGTTTCAAGACGAGATTGGGCGTACGGTTGAGGTGTATATTGATGACCTAGTGGTAAAAAGTAAGCAGGAGGCGCGGCATATAAAGGACCTCCAGAGGGTATTTGAAGTACTCCGATTGCGTAAATTACGCCTAAATGCAGACAAGTGCGTTTTTGGGGTAGAGGCTGGCAAGTTCCTAGGCTATCTAATCACTAACCATGGGATAGAGGTCAATCCTGATCAAAATGAAGCCGTACAGCGCCTTAAACTACTGGACAGCCCGAAGGAAGTGCAAGTGTTGACTGGAATGTTAATTGCACTTAACCAGTTCATTTCTAAGTTTGCCGATCGTTGTCGCCCATTCTACCAGCTTTTGAAGAGGTGGAAAGGGTTCAGATGGAATGAAGAATGTGAGAAAGCTTTTCAGGATCTGAAGGAGTACTTGGCTTGGGCACCTATGCTAACCGCCTTGGAGTCCGGGGAAGACTTGTTCAAGTACCTTTTGGTCTCCGACCACGCTGTGAGTGCAATGCTACTAAGGGATCAAGGAGTACAACAGCCAATGGACTGACATGCGTAATGACATGTGTATGTTTTATCAATTAATGTCAAGGTGATGTTTGTTCGGGCTACAGCATTTAGTTACCATACCATTATCCTGTCCTCGGTTCGATTCCTATCACCGAGCAGGAGGAAACCTTATTTTACATTACGTGAGGACAGAATCCTGCCCCCGGTTCGATTCCCATCACCGGGCAAGAGGAAACCTTATTTTACATTACGTGAGGACGGAATCCTGCCCTCGGTTTGATTCCAATCACCGGGCAGGAGGAAACCTTATTTTACATTTCGAAAGGACGAAATCCTACCCCTAGTTCGATTCCCATCACCGGGCAGGAGGAAACCTTATTTTACGTTACGTAAGGACAGAGTCCTATCCCCGGTTCGATTCCCATCACTGAGCAAGAGAAAACCTTATTTTACATTACGTGAGGACAGAATCCTGCCCCCGGTTCGATTCCCATCACCGGGCAGGAGGAAACCTTATTTTACATTTCGTATGGACAGAATCCTGCCCCCGGTTCGATTCCCATCACAGGACAGGAGGAAACCTTATTTTACGTTACGTAAGGACAGAGTCCTATCCACGGTTCGATTCCTATCCATTGTTCGATTCCTATCACCGGGCAGGAGGAAACCTTATTTTACACTACACAAGGATAGAACCCTGTCCCCGGTTCGACTCCTATCACCGGGAAGAAGGAAGCCTTATTTTTAGTACGCGAGAACAGAACACCATCCTCGGTTCTATTCCCATCACCGGGCAAGAGGAAACCTTGTTTTACACTACGTAAGGATAGAACCCTGTCCCCGGTTCGACTCCCTTCACCGGGAAGAAGGAAGCCTTATTTCTAGTACACGAGAACAGAACACCGTCCTCGGTTCTATTTCCATTACCGGGCAGAGGGAAACCATACTTTTTACTACCAGAACAATGGAAATCTTGTTCCAGATTGCCTAAAGGCCGAAGTGTGTTGTTGACAACGCTTCCGAGATCGAAGTTCTAAACAACGACAGATTTTACACCTGAACAAAAAGCATTCTGTACAGTTTAAATACCTGGTTCTCGTTTTTTCCTAAGCCAGAAGTAACATGGCGATCATTAATCACAAGTAAATCTCCCTATCACTGTGCGCGGAAAGTGCTGTCCAAACGAATGAGTTGAAGTATATCTTCACCTAACTACTCGGCTAGTTTTAAGAGTAGGAAAGGCAAACATGAACGACCATAATAAGAACTATAGTAAGGATATTAAAACAACGATAAAAGACAACTACACGTTGAGTCAAAAATAAAATTAGCATTTAAGTCAGTATTTCATCACCACAATCCGGCAATCATAGGAGAGTAAAACTTAAGTTCAAATTAGGAAAATATAATTTAAGTGTTAAGTCGCCACATCTCGGTGACTGGGCAAACCAAATAATTAAAAGAAAGAAAAAACATCAGGCAGTTGGATTGATGGGGAAAAATTGTACAACATCCTCGGCAGGCTGATTTGGGGCATCCATGGTAGGTGGTTGCTGGGTCCCCTCGTTCCCAAGAGCGTTGAGATTGCTGGTGACTTCCAGATCTTCGGACTCTACATGGGTGTCAATGGCCTTCACCAGTTCCCTTATGCTTAGGGTGTCATCATCTTCGACGGCCTCGACTTGGCTCTAAACGGTAGCAGCAAGAACCGGGTGAGGGATGTGCTCTGGGTTCCTTCATGGAGAGTCCTCGGGCACTCCCGACGCTTGGAGAGCAGCCAGCCACCCTTCTTCGAATCCCTGGTCCCGAGCTTGGTAGACAACAGGCTCCACTGAATTCTTGGCATCTGCGAAGCCTTCATTGTACAATTTGTTCTCAGAAGCCTCAAGGGCCGATTTCAGCTCCGCTACCTCTTCGGCATGAGCCAGAATCAGGCTTTCTGCTTGCGCCAATCGATCTTTTCTCAACCAGCAGCCGGGCCTTTTCGAACACTACACCCTCTTATCAGTAGCCTTGGCGGCTTTCCCCTTGTCCCAGGCCGTAGCATCAGCAACATCCTTTAGCGCCCTCTCCCGCTCGGCCTCCTCGGCGAGCTCACCTATCCTTTCATCGAGTGCATAAGTTGTCTGGGCGGCCTGGGAACAACACAAACAAAAAAGGAGAAGGGAATAAATAAATAAAAGAATCGTCCAAACCTCGAAGTGAATAAAGGTTGAACAAAGAAAGATTACTGCGATGATGTGCCATTGCAGTCACCGCACGATGGAGTCCTCGGTTCCGTCCGAGAAAAAGTGGGTGTCCTCGAGCAGCAGCAGACCACCCGCTAGACTCTCCGCCACCCTGCGCCCCTCACCTTGGGCCCACATCCTTACGCTGGCTGTGGCCGGTAGGGGTTTGTCTCCGAGCATAAAGGTGGGTTGCCAACTGGGTGCGACATGTGAAGAGGAACCCACTTCAACACCGCCTCGGGCCGCTTTTTGCAGACTGCCCACTAGTTCTTTGATCACAATCCCGCTCAAAGGACGGGGGGTGTTTTAGCGGCCACATCACCAGCGACCCTCGACGGTTGGTCATCTACGCGCTGTTTTTTCTTCTGACGACTAGGTGGGGGGGGGGGGGGGGGGAGGAGGGGGAGTACGGTTTCTGGCGCGGGGTTGCTGAGATTGTGCTGGCGGTTGAGAGCAGGGCAAAAATCGATCGGCGGTTAACTTCCTTCTTACCACCATCTCTGCCTCTTGCTCACCTTCGGCAGCTTCCCCTTCAACCACTTGAGCTTGACCCGTGTCCCCTTCAACGGGGGTGTGCGCTCGTTCTCTAAATGCCCGAGAGACTCGTTCGGCTGACTCGTCCCTGACCGGAGCAAGATCTTCTGCTGTCGTATAACGCGGGCCGAGGTCTTGAGCTTCCTCGACTGTCAATGATGGGGGAAGGAAGTTTGCGTACCGAACATCCACGTAAGATAGCAGGGGGCTGTCCACCAACAAGGCTTGCCCGAAAGGTTATCAAGTCCTGTATACAGGGTTGCAGCCGAGTATGAGATGCGATGCCCGGAGCTGTCCGTCCGTATGAACAAATACCTCAAGTCTGAGCACAAAATTCAAATCCCTAATGTGCACCACCTTAAGGTCCGGGTTAAACCTTTTTCCGTCTGCAACCAAAGAGCATGATAAATTAATATCCGAAAAGACAGAATAATAAATAAATAAAAAGAGCGGGTAGAAAAGAAAACGAGTTAGCGTTCGGTACGAACCAACTTCGCGCAATGAGAGTGGGCAAAAGAGTTCATCGGCAAACCAATTGCCGCTCACTCGAACATACTCCCTGGCAGAGTTTCTATTAGAGTCAGGCAGGCATGAAATCAGCCGTACCCGCATATCCCTAACTTTTAAGTAATAGTTAGTCTTTTTGCTTCCACACAAACTATACATGAAGTTTATATCGTGATGGTTCAGCTGAGCCATATATTTGATTCAACCTACTGACACAACTAACCACTCGATAAAATTTGGGAGGAAGTTGGTCGGGACACAAGCCGTAGAATCTAAGGGTATCAAGCAAATAAGGGTCCACGGGGAACCTAACCCTACCCTCTAGAATCGCCATTAAAGGAAAAAAAGCGTTATTGAACCTAGAACGCCTATAGAGAGCAATTTCACTCTCATGGCAATAAGCCACATCCACATCCTCAGGGATGTTGAATGTCTCCCTAAAGATGGCTAATGACGCATCCGTGTTTAGAAGGTGAGCAAAACCCATTGTAGACTTAAAAACTAGAAAGGGAAACTAAGGCAAAAGAAAGGGAAAGAGAGAGAGAGACTTACTTTGGGTACTAAGAGACAAAGGTGTTCTGGGCCGGAGGAAGAATGCGTAGATGAATGCACGACAAGATAGGAGTATGGAGAACGAAAGATGCGAAAGTGAGAAAATGGTTCAGAGGAAACTATTTATAGGAACCAAATGGGAAAAAAAGAGTCACCCAATAAATTAAAAGCGGGAAACTTTACGAATCCCCATCTCACCCACTACACGCGCGCCGCTTTGGTACACGAACCGTCAAACAATCATGACGGCTGAACCGTCAATCAGATACGGTGCACCTTTTTAGGACGCATTAATGAGACCCTTGGACGTTTGCTTCTTACCCGTTGGGCTCCCTGAACTGGTTTCCGCCCCTTGTATTCCTTGATTTGTCCTCAGGGGCCGGACACAAATCAAGGGGGGGCTAAGTGTACGGGGCCAGACTCCCAAACTCGTTGGGGCCTTGGGCTTTGAATTGACTTTATAGTACGGCCCATAGACCCAAACTTATTGCCCAAAATCAGGCTATAAGCCTAACACGGCCACAAACCCAAACCCCATGACGCCACACTCGGTTCGGTATCAGCTAAGTGAACCGCTGTAGTGTTTGTTCATCGAAGTACTCCTTGGGCAAAAGTGTGACCGTCTGGATATATTGCACCCCGGGCACCTGGCAATACCTCGGGGAGTGCCTTACCGAACATCCTTTCTAAAGTGGGGAACCAATTCCAACGCCATTCTCACCGCCTCCCACTCCCAACTACTCACCCACTTAAGGGTAATCACATTGGACCTCCTTTTCCACTCCCCATGAAAATAATCATGACTCTCCCACTACTCTTGGGCTATAAATAAGAGATAAGAAGGGAGGAGAAAGGGAGGATAAAAAAGAAGGAGAGAGTAAGGAAAATAGGAGGGAGACGAAGTTGCTTAGTACTGAACCACCCATAGTAGGAAATTCTAAGCCCACTAAACAAATATGTTGTGAGTCTAAGTAAGGTTGAGCCCAATAACCATATCTTGGGTACGCATAATTATAAATTTGACTCCAATTTTGTGTCATGTATCTTATCTAAATTTTCTAATTTTTTGTGTCTAAATAAATGATGCATTAACATTTAATACGGAAGCCAAGAAAACCACAATAATAATGCTCATTGGTCTAAGCAAGAACATCTCACCTGCACATTTTTATGGGTGAACTCAATAGAGTTTGGAGCTCTTTTAATCCCACTACCAGAACTAAGGAGTCCAACGAGAAAGACTATAAAAGTAAAACATCATTTCTTCCTAATGCTATGTCATCATCTCATGTCTCCTCCTTCTCTCTCAACCTCTACCAACTAAATCCACACACTACTCTCTCCTCCTTCTTTCGGATTTCTAAGAGCAAGCCCAGTTCAAACACAATGTTCAATCCCACTCTTCCTTACTTCACACTCTCATACATTACCGCTTTATTGGCGCCTCCAAAAATATTCCAAGCTTAATGATTAGTTCTTGATGTTTGAACCACTAATCACCAAAGCCAAACTTGGTTGTTCCCATCGCAATGGACTAAAGCCAAAACCTAGGTTATGCAATCCATGACTTCGTTGAATATTTGTGTGTGTGTGTATATTAAACAATAATAATTTGGTATGGAATTTTATTATGCTATCAACATTAAAGATAATTTGACATCGTTTATAGTGGGAAACATTAGGATGCACCAATGCACTGGATGCTCCAACGTTTTCAGTGCACTAATGCACTGACACAAGCTGTGTCCGTTTATACTAACCTTGGTAAATTTACTACATGAATTATTTAATTAAGGAATCTGGAAACTATTGTCTAAAAAAAAAAAAAGGAATCTAGGAACTAACACTGATCTTACTTGAATTTTGTCTTATATCAATAATAATGTAAGTACAAATAATATCAACAATTATATAATGAATTTCATCCGCTCATTTAAAATTCACATGATAAAACTTAAAAAGAATTCTATTTCTAGTTTCTACCAAAAGAAATTACTCCAAAAAATGAAAAGAATCTTGATCCACACAAACTCAAAACAAAAAGCAGCTTATGTCACCTCCACAATAATGGGAAGATATGGCCATATGGGCGCACCGACATTACGGTTTGGAACCCCATGTGGTGCTGTTACAACATTCTTGTATGTAAAAAGGGGGCCCAAAATTCCTGATTTAAAAAAAAAAAAAGCTAAAGGAGGGCAAGGCAAACCATCTAAAATTCTATTCCACCTTTATTAGCTACAATTCTACAATCTAATCACTCATAAATTTTACCAAATTAAAGAAAAAGAAACCCAATTACAGACAAATATCACGTTGCCAACCTGTAATTAGACCTTTGACCTTTTGATTAACCAACCTTAGATTCACAATTAGAGAGGAATCCAACGGCTGTGATCAATCACATGGTCGAATTAATCAACCATTGGCGTTTACATAATAACAAATCCCTTTCCCCCCCAACTCAATTAATTGAGTAATCCTTTTCCAATCATAAGCCATCATTACAGAAATTTCATTTTCTTGTGTTGGAGCGTCAGTTCAAAACCCCAAACCTTTTTCTTCTCTTTATTAAAATTAACAAATTTAACGTTATTAAGCAAAGTAAGTAGTAGAAACAAACAATCAGATCCCATCGACTAAGTATTATAAAAGAAAAATGATTTTTACAAATATAACCATCGAATTTTACTTTAAGTATCAAATTGCTCATTAAATTTTCAATATAGGAAAAATTAACCATGCATTCAGGTCTGTAACAAATTGTTTCTCAAAAAAAAAAAAAGGTTCTTAACAAATTTTATTAGTAGTATTTTGTAATTAAAAACTAATGCATTTAATCACATAGTGTTTTGTTCACATCATTAATATAAATTTAGTAATGAATTTAGAAATGCTATAGTTATAAACTATTTTATAATATTTTTACAAACCGTTGAAATGACCAACTTCTTATTGGTTTTCAAGAACCAAATCGTCATTCACATTAAATCTAAAGAATAAGATTCATAAATGCCATAGGGGAAAAAAAAAAAAAAGGCATGATATTAAGAATACAACAAATTTTTGTTTATAGGTCTCACAAACTGGCATCAAATTTTAACAACATAATTAAAAATATATATTCACCAAATATATTTATTTTTATTAGTGATGCAATATTAATTACATTTATTATCACTTAAATTTGTCAAATTGACATTAAAAAAAAAAAAAAAAAAAAACCTAGTATGACCAGGGTCAAAGCCGTAGTGGTGTTATTTTAGGTAAATTGATGAAAAACCAGGGTCGTTTCCAAAGCCCAAACCGCCAAAAAAAAAAAATTAAAAAAAATGCTGCGGCTGTAGTAAGTGGCATTTTAGATAATACGTTAAAAAACCACAGGCATTTACGAACCCAAAAATCCCCAACAACAAATATATATTAAATAGAGCCGCGAGGCAATCACATGCAAAAAAAAAAAAAAAAAAAAAAAAAAAAAAAAATCCTGTGCCTTCCGGCCTAGTTGGGGTTTTTACCATAAGCGGCATCGACTCATTTCATTTGACTGCAATTTTTTTCTCTCTTCCTCTCTCTCTCTCTCTCTCTCGCCGGTTACATTTACATTTCACAATTTTTTACATCTCTCTTATAAGTCCGCCACATTTTTCACAGAGAGAGAGAGAGTGGACTCAGAGTCACGCTGTTTTCTCTTAACCGCTATTTCGCCAATTACTCTCTTCGTATTTCTCTGGTACTCTCTCTCTTTCTCTTTCTCTATCCATTTTGATAATGGTGAAGAATTGGATTGAAATGCGTGGTTTTGCGAACAAAGATTTTGCGATCCTGATGCTTGAGATCTTGTTGTTTGCTCTTTTTTTTTTTTTTTTTTTTTTTTTAAGCGCGCTAGATCTTCGTCTGTTTTTAGTTTTTTTTGTTGAATCCGTTTGTGTATCTGAGGGTTTTTTAGTTAGATGCTAGTAAATGCGATTTCTATGTTTTGTAATTCACACAATTTGCTTGTTTTACCTGTAATTTGAATTTGAATTTTACTGTTCTTGACTGGATTGGGGATTTGTTTTGTAGTGAGATTTCTAATTAGTCAATTTAGGGATTTGCAAATGCTTGTGCACTAGCTTGTTTTTATTTATTTATTTATTTAATACTAATACATATTTTTTTTTCTTCAGATTTTTCACTATGAGAGTGATAAGATCAAGCATTATGTTATGTTCTAGTTGACACTTATTTAGATTAGTCTTTTGAATAAGATGAAAGAGAAATTTGATTAGGGAGGAGATTTGGAACTTTGTTTGTGTCAGTGTTTGGTGTTGTACATTTCTTCTCATGGTTCGGGGAAATGGAGGAGGGTTGTGGTGTCTAATAATAAAGCGATTGATGCATACATGTGGTTGACCCTGATTAGTCTATTGAGGATCCGAGGTTGAATCCAAAATTTTGGGAGCTTTCAAATTGTTTGGTAAGTGATTGTCGATCAGCTATTCTGTGATTAGCTAGCGATGTGCTTATAGTGCGTGCCTAAAGATAGTGTGGTGGAACTTTAAAGGAGTGTTTTAGTGCTAAAGATATCAGTTTTGAAGTTCCATTGAAAATACTAATGCTAGGATTTTAAATCTTTAAACGAATTGGAGTCATTTGGGCCTTGAAAAATGTGAAATCTGATCATAGGGAGAGACTGAAAGTTATAAATGAAGCCATATGGTAAGCTTTTATGATGTAGCTATATGGAAACTAGAACTTTGAGGATTGGATTCACCGAGGGGAAATATTTTAAGAGCACTAGTAAACGGCTTGCATTCAAAGGAGAAAGGGTAGGTTTGAAAATCTCTAAATTACGAATGCATGTGGTGCTTGATGAGATCTATAATGTGATATTTGTTTGATGTGTACAGCCAAAAGATGATGTTGTGGGGCTTGTGGCATTGATAAAGTCAGGAGAGGCTTTTGTTAATACTTGTGTTTAATTTGAGTTGCAAATATGGTCCAAAAAATATGTCATTGATAAAGTCAGGAGAGGTTATCTGTTGACTGGATGTTCTTGTCTACAATTATTTTAGATCCTTACATGGGAAGCACCATGAGGTGCACATATAGACTGACATGTCAGATGCTTCAACAATTATCAAGGCTTTTAAATACTATTTTCACATGTGATTGTTGGAAATGGTGATGGCAGTACATGGATTATAAAACTTAAGTTGGTTTATCTTCTAGGGTAGGAAACGAGGGTGAACGTGTGAATCTTCTTATATTGATTGAAATCTGGTTTTTATTTGTATTCACTTGCCTTTCTGTTCATGCTAAAATTTTATTTGAGCATATCAACAACAATCTGCATCCTATTTGTTCTATAGCATTGTTTATGATGAAAAATTGAAAATGATTTCCGTTCTGTTCAGACTTCTATGCAGGAAGTGATGTCAGAGAATGCTCTTCGAGATCTGAATACAATACCCGGATCTGAGAAGAAGAATGAAAGCTCCAGCAAAGGGAGTTTTACAAAGCCTTATATTGGGACTGCAACTGAAAATCTTGAAGAATTCCAGAAGAAAAACTCTGTCTCCTTGGTTTCACCTCCAATGAATGGCAATGAGACTGCTAATACTGTATTAGAAACTGGAATTCCAGAAGTAGAATACATTGAATCTGAGAACTTGAATGATCTAGAAGACGTTGATACAAGTCTTAAGGTATTATTCCTTCTTTTTAAAAATTATTCTGCTGGGCGGGGGTTCTTATTATCTTTTATGGTGTTTGGTTTTGACTTTTAACCTCAGATGATTATGCGTGGATATTCTGATATATGGAGTTCAACTTTTTGTGTGATATCTGTATTGTTTTGTTTAATATTTCAGACACTCTTAGCTGGACTGGAGTCTAAAGATTGGGTTTTGGTGTGTGAAGCACTCAATAATGTACGCCGAATATCAATATTTCACAAGGATGCAATGCTTGATATACTGTAAGTTGCAAAATTTTACCGGATGATCTAATTGAATTGTGTAACAGAGATGGATGGTTAAATGTTTCTATAAATATTATTTATTTTGGGCAAATTTATTCATGTTGACCATGTACTGGTGAATAGGGGAGATGTGATTTTGCTGGTGGTGAAGTCCCTGAAGAATCCGAGAAGTGCTGTTTGCAAAACTGCAATCATGACATCTGCAGACATTTTCAATGCATATAATGATCATATAATTGATTCATTGGACCCTATGGTAACTCGTGTTTTTTATACTTTATTGCCATTTTAGGTTACCTAGCTTTTTAGTGAAAGACTACTGCCATTGACATGTGAATTTATTCGTTTTTTCAATGTGATCAAATGTGATGGGTGCAGCTATTACAGCTTCTTCTCAAGTCTTCACAAGACAAACGTTTTGTATGTGAGGCAGCTGAGAGGGCTTTAGTAGCAATGACGAATTGGATTTCCCCTGTTCTTTTGTTACCTAAACTGCAACCATATCTTAAGCACAAGAATCCTCGAATTCGAGCAAAGACATCAACGTGCTTCTGTCGAAGTGTTCCCCGACTGGTAAGAAAAAGACAATAGATATGCTCGTTTGCTGATTTGTGTGTTTAATAAAAATTCATATCTGCATCCAATTTTTGTGTGTACTTGATAACAATTCATTTTATTTTAGATATCTCTTTTATATCATTTACTTTGTTTCATATCTTTCAATGTTATTGCTCTTTTTTAAGAAAAGAAAAAGGCAATGCTAAGTGGGATTTATCAAAACAATGTAAAGAACTTTCACTTATCGGTCTGGTTAAGACCCCATATATTGCTTCTCTCTCTCTCTCTCTCTCTCTCCCTTACATCTGATTGAACTTTAGATGATCAAATTCTTTTGTTAAATACTTAAATGTGGTTAATTCAAATAGTTAAATGCTTTTTGTGATTTCAGTGTTAATAATTTGTATGTATATATCCTATTAAAAGATTATTTGAGCACTCTGTGTGGATGTATAGATATTGCTACATAGTTTGCATCGGCTGCTGGTGCTGCTTGTTTCCTGCTCTGCTGTCAATGTAATTACCTTATGTGCATCCTGGCATTATGGGTCTAGGCACCCTTTCTTTGTGTTACATATGTGACAAATGTTTTGTGCACCTACTTATTGTTGGTGTCACTTTTCTGCTATATTGACTCTGTAAACTTTTCATTGACCTTTGAGAAAAAAAGTTTTAAGGGTTCCTTTGGAGTTTGGATATACCAATCCATACACCCACTGTAATTAGAACCTCATGCTCCATTCCCCTCTATTCTTTTTTGCATGTGTTTGTGTTCAGGAACAGTATCATTGTACACAGCAGAACTGTGTTCTGATGTGGCCCCCACACCCCCCCCCCCCCCCGGCGGGCCCCCCCCATTTCTTCCTATCAAGATTTTTTTTCCTGGCCTAGGGAAAAAGGAAAATTAAAATTTCATATTCATCTAATTGGTTTTTATACTGCTATAATATTCTTTTGATCATTCTTTTTGGGGAGAGGTCCCTGGATCTACTGAACGTTTTGTTATTGTTTTCAAATGTTTTTGATTTTCACAGCGTGTAAACCTATAGTTAAGTGGTTGTTGCTGATATCTGTAATTTTTGGTGAGGCTGATAAAAAAATTAGGAGGAAAGAATTTTAAAAAGTACTGTGTAAAAAAAAAAAGGTAGCTGTAACTTCAAATATATATATTAATATTGACCGCATGGTGTACCTGGGTTTTCAGGGATGGGTCAGCTGTTCCACATTAGGTTTTGCGGAGTTCTTATCTCTAGTTAGTCCTTTTTATAGAGGAAAAAAACTTCTAAAGAATTAGTTGCAATATTAGCCATCAATAGACATGGTATCTTACTGTGACTAGACACCTACTTTATATTTGCCTTTATTTCCCTAATATCCTCATGTTGTTTATGTCGACAGGGTGTTGATGGAATTAAATCATATGGTATTGACAAATTGATCCAAATAGCTGCATCCCAGCTGAGTGACCAACTTCCAGAGTCCAGGGAGGCTGCTCGAATCCTTCTTCTGGAGCTACAGACTGTATATGAGAAATTTCATGACCTCACACCCACTGTGTCAGAGCATCCGGATATTGGCTCTTGGGAGAACTTTTGTCAATCGAAACTGTCCCCTCTAAGTGCACAAGCTGTCCTTCGTGTGACCAATATTGCTCGGGAGGGTCTTGTTTTGGGTTCCTGACACAAGCTATATAGAGAACATATAAGCTTTAGGGAGCACTGTCCCCATTTACCAACATATATGAGCTTTAGCAAGCCTAGTCTACAATTACATTTTTCCTTGCTTTTGGTTTGCTTCATAGTCCTCTTTTGTAAATACTACGAAACATTGAGATGTTTGGAATTGCGGTTGAAGCTTGTAGTCAAGCAGGAAAATTTTATGGTATTTCCCGAGTATTGTTTACTGCTAGTCACCATTTTCTTGAGATTTGTGCCACGTTTTAGGAGTTATATTGCCTTCTAATAAAATTCAATTTACGGAACCTAATTAAAAGCTTGCTTTTCTTCTGATTGTAATCTTAAGAAGGTGAGGGTTTTCTATTTTCTACTCTTCTTTTTCCTGGTTATTGTAGTTATGTGTGTTGCAACGTTGGTGTTGCGGAGACTAGATGTAGATTATGCCTTATCAGGAATTCGAAAGTCACTGTCTTTGCAGGATCAAACACTAGGGGTTGTTTGATTGCCCCACAAATTTGATGGCTTCTTTACATTTTATATAGTTCTTAATAAGCTAACATTGTGAATGAGGTAATTCAATAATCACAAATATCTAGTTGGATCGTTAGAATGTTCTCTTCCCTCTCCCATTGGACCAAAAGCTGGATAAAATTATTTAATTGATGCATGATTTTTTTTATAAATATCTTTTTAGGGAAATGACTTATTCACGATAGCAATGGTTGTATTTGTTTAGGTCTAGTTTAAGATTATGGACTTGTCATTTGTGCATTAAATGTTTGATTAAATGTAAATGGGCCTACCATATTCATGGAACAATCAAGCAGGTCTTAGTGATTTGTTGATAAGAATGGGCTTTTTACATTTGGATTGTCGGTAACAGCTGGAAGGAAAATGGAAAATCCTTTAAAATATAAGAAAAACGTATCAGTCTCAGTCTCTAAAGTCTAATCTCTATGCTGATAGGGTGCTGCGATCTGTGGACGTAGGAGTTTTTTCTTAAAATAATGATGTTCAGGGAAAAAAAACTATTTCCAAACAATTCGTTCTCATTTTGTTTTCCAAAATTCCTTCAATAAGTCTAGGGGTAAATGACTAAGTGGAGTTCTATGTGAGTGATTGTTTTAAAAAATCTGTGAATTTTTTCTGGTGTCTGTGGTGTAGAGTGTAGACTGTAGTAGAACTCAATACCCTTTATGTCACATAGATACCACATTGGCAAGAAAAGAGTAATAAATATCAACTGAGACAAACAAAGGTTACTAAAGCAATTATGCTATCCCTAACTAATGGGTATGAAAATGTGTAAAAATTTGATATGTTGTTTAGAATTAGATATTTAGGTTCATATTTTTCATATGCTATCCAACATGTTAAATTTACACACACATATATGAATGTGTTTGGTTTTTGTGAGGTAAACTTTTAGGCATTATTTTAGTTTGTCAAAATATTGTCTTAAAAATAGATATCTATAAGAGCTTTATAACTCAATTAGTACTTCTTGATGTTTCCAACAAAAATGTCCAACACTCAAATATCTTCTCCCCTTTTGTTATAACTTTTGAATTATCAAAAATTAAATAAAAAAAGTGGATATGTAAGAAAAATATATGAAAAAAACATTTGCTTCTGCTATACAACCAAAGAAAAAGGGATGTTAAATTTGAAGATTTATCGAGTCCATTTGCATCCCCTTAAAAGAGCTATATCATTTGGCCATTTCAATTAGTATTTTGTAATGTGCTTCTTCCAGAGACTTTCTAAATTTAATTAGTTTATTAACCGTTAAGTCTATTCGGGTTATCAATTTTTTCTTTTATCTTTTTAGTTTATTTGTTTATACACAACCTTTTAAGGTCTCAAATTTCTAAGTACAATTCTACTTCAATGATCTTTCAATAAATAAACTAACAGTAAAATGTTGCATCCAAATACATACGGAGGCATGCAGGACTTATTTTTACCCACTAAAAACCTTTAGTTGTCATAATAACTATCTTTAAGTGACATGTTGACTAGACGAAAATGATGTAAAATCATTCTATTAATGTGATTGGGCGCATAATCCCTTAAACAAATAAGGTCACTTTAATAGTACATTTTTTACGGTGTTTCTTGTAGGGTGGTTACAGAATCATTAGCTAAGGGGATTTTGTATTTTAGAGAATTTTCAGCAGTTTTTTCAAAAATTTACCAAATTTGAAAGACAATTTTTTTTTCCCATTTTACCGAATCACTTTTTTAACACACCTTCCAACAATCTCTCCATTCTTTTTTTTTTTAATAATAATTTTATTAAACTAATAATTTTTATATATATTTTTATCCATAACTTTGAGAGAGAGAGAGAGAGAAATAAAATATTTGATTAAAATGTTTGACTGATTTGCAATAACTCTCCTTACCAAGAGAGTCACTGTAAATCTCTAAATTCTAAAATCTTTCTCCATAATAGAAAAGATGTTGGAGCCCCATTTTGTAATTTCACTCTCCAAGTGAGCTCAAAAATTGGTTTGAAGAGCTTGTTAGAGTCTTAGAGATACTCTTCATAATTGTAATTTACCTCAATAGCTAAATTTAATTGACATCTATCTTACTTTGTAACCATTTTTCTTCCATTTCATTACCTGTCCTTTTCTTTGCTATGCACCAGATTAAAAAAGGAAAAAAAAATTGAATGAATATAATCTTATTGTTTTTTTTTTCCCCTTTTTATTAAATTTTTTTCTTTTTGAGAAGAACCCTTCTTATTAATTAAGTTTACAAGTACAACATGTTCATTAAAATTTTCACAACACGTGTCCTAACACCTTACATATATTTGTTCACCAAAATCAAAACACAAGCAAACTCAATGAATGATAATACCATCATAACTCGCTAAAGTTACAAGTTATAATTGATTTTCACATTGTCTATTATATATTAAAATTAATTTATTGTCTACAATTAACGCTTTCTACCTCAACAATTTATAAAAAATTTGTATATTATGTAGAGTTATTGAAAAATCAAATCATGGAGACATGGACCCAGTCACCCAGATTTCGTGAAATTCTGTGTTTGAAGACCATACTGGTCTTTTTGATGCATTCTATGTATTCATGTACCCCTTTTTTCCTTCAAACAAAAAAAAAAAAAAAGTGCCTTTTTCTTTATAGGCAAAATAAAGTTTGAACTTTGAACAACGAAAGAAGATAATTCTAAGTTTTTTTTTTTTTTGGGCTCTTCATCTAAAACAACATCACAACTAATAATAGAGTGATCCAACGACCACTGCTATAATGTGTGATGTATGACAGAATGATAAGTCAGGTGGATCTAAAAAAATTTGAATAAAATAAAGCTTGTTTCTATATATTAGTTAGGGTAGGAATTTATGTTGGACTTATATAATCCACAAACTTTATTCCATTTTGGATGTCTTAATCACACATTAATAATTTATCTACTTTTTCTTTGAATCAAATTTTGTATTTTGGCAGATAATCTAAGAATTATTACATGACACTGACTTGAGAAATAACGAACCATCTTATATGTTGTCATGAAATAATTCTAATCAAAGGACCTGGCCAGCTACGATACATCCCACATGTGATATGAGCTTTTTTTATTTTTTTTATTTGAGGAACTGTGACATGAACTTTTCCTTAATCGGCTGGGCATATGACATGGACCTAGCTATGTGATCTATATGTTTGCTAACAACGATGTAGTTGATTCTTTTTTTCTTGATTGAGGATGATACATAATAGAATGTTAATGTAATATTATATTTTTCTCTTTAAACTAATTTGAAAAAAAATCATTTAAACTTCTCCAAGTTCTTTTTTTTATTGAATGTGAAATTTGAAAATCTAATCGTTAGATTATATGTTCTTATTATATGAACCTTTACGCTTGCAAAGTTTCAAGAAAATCAAAGATTAATGGTTATGTTATCAATAATATATTTAAATTTTTGTGGTAAAAAATTATGCATAAAAAATAAGTTGATTAATTGAATAGTAAATAACACCAAATTTGAATGAAATTTAACATGAGTATTATGAATATAAAGAACATGCAATCTAATGGTTAGATTTTCAAAATTCATATATGTGTATATATATATATGAACAACTGTAGTTTAGAGAGAAACCATGTTCATATTTTACCCTCAAATCAGGTATCTAGGATTAAATCTTGTGCACACACACACACAAAAAAAAAAAAAAAAAAAAAAAAGAAAAGAAAAAACTTTTTTGCTTTGAAAAAAAGAAGAAATTTAATACAGGGGTTTGTTTCTTTTTCAGTTTCAAATGTTGTTGTAGGGACACAAATTCGTGATTCCGGCCCAAAGATGGTTGGGTTCACCAAAAAGGGCCCCTATACAATGAATTTGTAGAGAGTAGGTTGAGAAGGGCTGGTCTAGGAAAGATGCAGATTATCAACTGGTTGGGACTAGATCATCCACCATGATGAAATTCTGGTTTTTGACTCCAAGTGTTATTTTTGTTCTACGTCCGAGGATAACTCTCTTTTTTCTCCGTTCTTATCTTTCTCCCGCTCTCCCAAAAGATCCCCATTCTTCATTTTTCCTCTCCTTTTATACTCCCTCCCCTCCTTTCTTAGCCATCCACGTGTGGATTTTCTCCTTCCTCTTTGGACACTTGTCCCCCTAGCTTTTTCCAGAACTTGCTTCGTAGAAACGATGGGACTCTCCACCACTGTTCAGATGTCCCCTCTACATCAATGCGGCCAGTGGATTAGTTGTGGGGCATTCAATGCGGGGTTGGCAGCCTTCCTTGATATTTTGGGGGCTTTCTTCCAGTGTACGTCTCCACAGAATCGTTCCCACCCAGTGGGGTTCCCTGGGAGGTTCTCCTCGTTGGCAGAGCTCCAAGCTTCACCTCGGCAATAATATTCCGAGGTGAACCATCCTCGGACATTCCCCAGTCCTCGGCTTGGGCCAGTAGGCGCGCTACACGAGTGGGTAAGAACCTCTGAGCCCATTATCCTTGTTGGCCCAACGCTTGTTTCGGCCCATCTCTGCTAGCAGCCCATCGTCCCCACAGTTGTTAATTCTAATTAATCAATTATATTTACACCAACCCTTATCGGCTCCTATGCAAATGCAGTGGTTTCTCAAATCATTAGATGACCTGTTATAGAGTGGTCCAGCTTGTATGTTTGGTGACCGACCAGCTTGGATTTTATGAGAGGTTAATTACTGTTCCACTTCTGCTAGGAGAGAATCAGAAAAATACATTCTATACATTATGTTTAAATCAAGTGAAATTATATATCATATAAATATTTGACGATATAGGAGAAAAAGAATGTTTATCAATGGGTTAAAAGTTCAAATAAATTGATCAATTGGAGGGCTTTTCAAATCTCAACCAACCTCAATGAGGTTGGCAATTCAAAACACTCGAATGTGAAAGCATTAAAAATGTATACAAGTAACCAAAGCGCCTTCTAGAATGCTTTTTTTGTCCATATTTGTTTATGATAATTAAGTTTATTTAAATTTAGTCTAAGCTTGTTTCTCAAAAAAAAAAAAAAAGTCTAAGCTAAATTTTGTTTGTTTAGGACACGGAAATAATGCATCAAAGAAGATAAGAGTGAATCTACAAAAGGAAAATGTGAACACTAAAAAAAAAGATACCTTTATTATCATGATTTAGGCAGCTCTTGTCTTGATCAATGATCATGATTCATGGGGTCACCCTATTAATGAAGAGTGGCTTAGGGCAGTGACATGAAGCTTTAGAAGTTTACAATTACTACTTCCATTTAGTAGTTGTATAAAAATAAAGACAGCAGAGTTGCCTTTTGACTGATGCTATAGGGTGCCTCATATTTATTGAAAGGAGTTGCTTAATCTGCCAAAACCATATGAAAAGAGAGCTAGAAAGTTTGGGGGGAAAGGTCTACATTCATCATCAGCCTTGTTTGTAGCTTAATGTTAATGGTACTTCCAGTCCTTGACTAGTGACTACATTCTACCTTTGATAGGTCTTAGAGCATTAGCATCAGCATTTGTAAAGTCTTGCAAAATAGAAAAAGTTACTCATATTACACATTTTGACAAAAAAAAAAAAAAAACACCAAATCAGTGAGTGTAAAATTGTGCATTTATGCACAATTGTTACAGTAATCGTGCATATGTGCATGGTTAGAGCATCCACATCAGTTGGTGGATACTCTTTTATAATACAAAACTCTTTCATTTTACACAATTTGTCCAAAAAAACACCTACATCAGTAGATGTAAAGTTGTGTATAATTATACAAATGCTACAGTGACCGTGCATATATGCACGGTTACTGTAGCTCGTATATTTACTATTTTAATAATTTCTTATCTCTCCTACGTCTAACTCTCATCTCATCTCAACTCTCTCTTTCTCATTTCATCACAGCTCTCTCTTTCTCTCATCTCAACTTTGCAAAGTTGATCAGCTTCTCCTTCTTCAAAATGTCAGGCTTTGAAGACAAAGACGACGATATCTCAGTAGAGATCTCGCGCGCCATGGACTGAGTTCAATTGGTGAGTGAGTTGGGAACGCCGATCAGCCTCTTCGATCCAACAATCCTTTTGGAAATGGAGACAGTGACAGAGAATTGATCAGACATGGAGGGCGAAGCTCGTTACTACCTAGACAGCTCCAACGCCTCCTCCGGTGCCATGGGGTTTTTGTGTGGGGCTGAGGTCTTGAACTCCAACGCCACCGAGGATCGAGACGATGAGAGTTGTTGATGATGGGATTTAGGAGTCTCGATTTTCTGTGGGGTTTGGAATTTCTGTTTGGATTTTTTGTGGGGTGATGGTGGTGGGTGGGTGGGTGGGTGTGTTGATGGGTGGGTTTGATGGTGGTGGCCGGGTGGCTGGGTGTGGGTGATTTTGGGTTTGTGTTGGGTCTGTGAGAGGGTTCCAGAGAGGAGGAGAGGGAAGGAAATAATAAAAAAATGTAAGAAGAATGAATATTTTATTGAATAAATGTATAGAATAGATAAACTGATATGGGTGTTTTGTAAAAGTGAATGTGTAAAATAGAAAAAGTAGGTTTTTTCTTGCAAAATAGACGGAAAATTTGCACGAACTGATGTGGTTGCTCTTACTGTAACTCTTCTATCTTTTATTTTAATATTATCTTCATATAATATAAAAAATCTATTTCACTCTTTTTTTTCCTCTCTCCTCTCACCTAAGCAACACCAACGCCTCTCAATACTCTCTCACTGTTTCATTCCTGACCTTTTCCTGTCATCTTCTCTCTTCGTCTGCTTCTCGATAGCTCTTGCTCTTGCTCATTCTCATCACCACAGGAAATAATGAGATCGGTTTGGGGGTTTTGCAACCCCGTGAGGAGGGTGGATCAACTTGGAGGTATCTCTATTGACAGACTTTAGGACAAATTTCGCTAAAAAGGTATGGGTTTTTTCTCATTGAGATTTTAGGGTTTTTTTTTTTTTTTTTTAAGGTTTTGAGCAAGATTCTTTGGAATTTCTCTAAACTAATTTTTTAGGGTTTCTTGTTAGTTCAAGCCTTAAAAAACTATGTAAATTAAAAGATTGTTCTACTCTAAAATTTTGATTTCCAGGAATTGAATAACGTGAACCTATAATTCAAGAATTGCGTTCTTGAAATACCGAGATTGTTCTTGAGGCTAATATTGCTCTTTATCTTGAAGGTTGGTGTTGGAAAATCCTATAATGGAACCCTAAACATTTTCATGTCTTTGAAAATCATTAAAATATTATTTATAATTCACAAACTTCCAATCTTTTTTAGCATTACAGGAAAGCAAATACACACAATGGTTAAAGACACCAATCTACAGGTGGTCACCAAAGCCACTATTTTGGTAGTTTGGGCATGGACGGTGTTCGATGAAACCACTATTTTAACAATCCACCCATCGGTGGGTCACTATTCGACGGTATGGTGGGTGGCGAGACCAATCCGGCAGCGTTTGTCGGAGCCACTATTTTGGCGGTTCGGCCATCGAACCTCCACCACAAGCGACTCCATTGGCCGAGCCACTGGTGTTGGTAGTTTAATTAACATATAAGTTTAAATTAAAAAAGTATGACTATTACGAAAAATAATAAAAAATTGATGAAGAATGAATATTTTATTGAAATATCTTGTCAAATAGATAAACTGATGTGAGTGTTTTGTAGAAGTAATGGTGTAAAATAGAAAAAATAGGTTTTTTTTTGTGTGTGTAAAATAGATAGAATCTTTTGCACAGATTGATGCAATTGCTTTTACTAGTCTTGAGTTTGATTGATTCATTATAGTTATTGGGTATTAGTATGAAACTATACATTGAAAGTTAATTTATTGGCAGGTGCAACTAGAAAAGAAAAAGAAGAATAAATAAATTGCTTGATTTTGTTAATATGTGTTCTAAAGCTTCAAGTTAAGAGATATGTTTAACGTTTTAGTATTAAGTTTTAATGCTTTATTATTTAATTTTTTTTACAAATTTTTTTATTTAAAAAATGTAAATTTTACATAAATATTACAAAAGCCCACAGACTCAATCTTGAATTTGTAGGCATGAAGCATGCAAATTGTCTTTTTTTTTTTAATTAATAATATAATACTGTTAATATTTAATATTTTTTTTGGCCTAGATTTGTAACTTTGGTTCTTTCCCTACCCACTCTAGATTGACCCAACCCACCCACTAAACATTAAATACACTTGTTGACCTATATAAATGAATTTCTTTCTCTTTTTAAAACAGAACCACCCCAATGATTATCAAAAAAAAGAAAAAAAAACAGAACCACCCCACTAGGCCACATGTTTCTAATTAATATCATCTTCTCTTTCTACTCATCAAATTTCTCTTACACCAGAAACATTTCTTCACAATTTCAGTTTTTGGAAGTTGTGAGTTTCTTGAGGTATGGCAAAATATGTTGTGTTGGCTTGAATAATGTTTTTCTTTGAAGAAAAGAAACTATAAGTTGGCTATGGTTTTTACTTTTCAAGGAAGTAGGTATAGGGCAAAGGATACTAAGCTTTTGAATGAGATTCAAGAGATATCTTCAGAAAGATTTTGATGAATAATGAACTCTTGAGTTTGGCAACAAAGGTCTTTGTAATGGCAATTATCCTATCTGTCACACTTTTATTTGGTGGAATTTTGGTCTTGGTTTTAATCCATGTTTGTATTGTTGGAAGGTCCTTTAGAAGAGGATTCCCTAATGGAAATATCGATGAGAGAGGCAGCACTGGAAGCACAAGCATGTCCAGGGATGACTTAGAGAAGCTTCCTTGCTTTGATTACATAGCCAAAGATGAGAGAAGTAGCCCTGTGGATTGTGCAGTTTGCTTGGAGAACTTCAAGATGGGTGATAAGTGCAGATTATTGCCCATATGTAAGCACAGTTTTCATGCTCAGTGTGTGGATGCATGGCTTTTGAAGACGCCTATTTGTCCACTTTGTAGATCCTGTACTGACTTGAAGAAAGTTGGTTCAATTTTAGGTGAAGAAAGTAGTCATTTCAGTGATCTTAGTGTTGACTTGAGAGGGAGCCAAACTACAGAAAGTAGTCACCTAAGTGATATTAGGATTGATTTGAGAGAGAGCTTGGCAATAGAAAGTGACCATTATAGTACTATTAGCATAGAACTTGGAGAGAGCCAGGCAGTGGAAAACACCCATTTGAATGATGTTGGCATTGAATCACAAGAGAGCCATGTAAATATGGTTGGGAGTCAGTTGAGTTCCAACCCCTCTCCTTTGCCCCAGATTGCCTTGCAAACTGATGTATGAGATTCCTATAATAGTTGAAGTGTATATTTCATAAGGTTTATTTGTTAAGCTATGCTGAACAGACCAAGTTATGCTACTTTCTTTTTTCCTTGTTTAGATCTATCTCTAGAATTTGAATACACGTCTCCTATTTGTTCGCTTGGTAGATTTAGCTGATCTGCTGATGGGTGCCTGTTGCTTTTTTGAGAAATGTTACTCTACAATATTTTAATAATAAATCTTTTTTTTTAGAGAGTTTCAACTTATGATGTCCGCTTTTGATGATAGTTCTTTATCATCAAACCAAAACACCAATTAGTTTTTGGTGTAGGTAAGGATTAAACCCCAGATCTCTTATTCAACCATTAGAGACTTTACCAGTTGAGCTAACTGGAACCCCACTAATTATAAATTTTAAGTGGTAAGTTGTTACTGTCTCTTATTGGTGAACAAAAAAGTAATTTTAGTGGTAGATTTAATTTTGAACCAGTAACAACTTCAAACTTAGTTTTTGTTGTGAAAGTATTATAAAAATGTAGTGAACATAACCCTTTTCTTTCCTTTTATGTAGCTGTGATGGCATTACGTGATTGCCTTGTCTTTAGCTCATAAGGGTGACAATTTTGTTAGTAAATGAGAGAAAAAAGTTTGCCCACCCTAAAGATAGTTTGTGTACTTGAAATAAGGTATAGAATCCCAAAATAATGTTTTCTCAAAAAAAAAAAAAAAAAGAATCCCAAAATAATTTAGGTTAAATTGCATTTTTGTCCTCAATTTATTTCATAATCTTCCTTAGTTTTAAAATTTCAAAAAGTATTTATTGTCATTTGAAATATAAAAAATATTGATATGACAAATGAAATTCATAATTCAAAGATTACTTTGATGACTTGGAGCTTATGATATGGTATGGATTTTGTTTATTAGGTCAGTATTTTTCATCATCATATAATCGTAAGGAATTTTTTGAAATGATTTTAGAAGTATTGAAGTGAAACATTTTAAAGTCTAAGGAACATTTTGAAATAAAAATCGAAGTTAAAGACCAAATATGCGTTTTAAGGTTGTAAAATATAGGTTGGATACAAATCATGTCGGTGGGCCCATTATAGGTCAAAAGAGCATTTTTATGTGTAATAAGCAGGCCCAATTTGTACTTAGAGCTAAAAAGAAAATTTAATAATGACAGCAAACTGAACTTCTTAGGGTTGATTTATAGATTCAGGAGGCCCAATTAAAGTGCCTGATGGAATCAAATTAGACATAATTCAAAGAATGGACCTCTGTAACACTATTTTATTAAATATAAATTGGGCTCCACATGACATAAGAAGATAATATTAAGTCCAATTAAAGGACCTCTGTTGCATGTATGGCTTGGGCAGTTGGGCTCTATAAGAAAGCATTAGATCCACTGGATGGGCTAGTATTGCATCTATAGATTGGGCTTTGAGATCTTTGTTTCTCAAAAATAGTGGATAAGGTTTCAACTTACAATTAACGTGGCGAGAGATCAAAAGACGTCACCGTTGGAATAGGATGCATAAAACTAAGTTTTAGTTGTAGCATTTGTACTTGTACGTGGATAAAACTTATGATCAGTTTGGATTGAGAGAGAGAGAGAGAGAGAGAGAGCAAGAGTAGAGTAGATTTAGCACAAAATTAGCTTATTTTTAGCAAACTCTACTCTACTCTCTTCTTCTCTACTCCCTCTCCTTCCCCCTCCATCTAAACAGGCCATTAGATAGAATTCTTTATCTGCAAAATAATAAGTATTCAAACGCATAATTGGATTGTATTTAATTCTCATTTAGAAAGATTATTGCATTGGTAAATAAAGATAAGTGTTTAAATTGAATTAGGATACCTAAGAATAATATCTTTCTATATATATATATATATATATATATTGTAGGAGCATTGGGCTAGGAATTCCTTATCTACGTACACGTTGGGCCTAGAGCCCAAGCCGAGGACTAAGGTTTGTCTGAGGATATGTAAACTCTGCTAAGGGAGTCTGTATTGATAGATAAATATGTTAGTTTTAAATGTAATGACCTAGGAAGTAATGCCGAGGACGAATGTCACCTCAGATAACCAAAGCCGAGGTTCGTTTTGGTGGTCTACCAGTCAGGAGAACACTCCTGAGAGTTCAGTTGAAACAGATAAGTATTGTAGAAACGTATAGCAGGTGAGGATCCTGAGATATTAAAGGGAAAAGCTGCCACCACTGCATTGAATGCTCTGCAGCTAATCTTCTGGCCGCATTAATGTGGAGGTGATATCTGAACAGTAGTTTTCAGACTTACAGCTATTATGTGAAAACTTCCAGAAGGGATTGATAGGACAAGTATCAATACCAACCATCAAACTTGCACCTGGAGAGTAATGGGAGGAGAAAAAGAGAGTATAAAAGGAAGAAAAGACTCAGAAGGAGGAGGGAGAGAAAAAGACTGTAAAAGGAGAGAATCAAGTCTGTGACCATTTTGCACATCAATATACTGAAACAATTCTCCTCGGACTAAGCCGATGACATTTTTCTTAAAATAAACCTGTTCAATCTTTTATTCATTTGTGGGCTTGAATCTATTATACTTATTTTTAACATATTATAGCCTAGTTTTTCCAATCTGCTCTCTACAAATGTATTGTTTTGGACTTTTTGGGCCTAAGTCTATCCTCTTGGTGAACTGGGAATCTGAATTACGACCTCACACACACACACACACATATATATAAATTAATTGGACAAAATAAGGAGTATTCTAAAAAAAACACCTTACAGACACAATGAATTTGGATATGTCTAAAATTAGATACTCAAAGATGAATCAAGTAATATTAGCTTTCTACGACTTAACTGCTAGACAAGTGATTGTGTAAAAAAAAAAAAAAGTTAAGCTTTTATACTAGAATAAACAAATTTTCTTTTGCATGAACTAATACTAATGTCCTAATATTAGCTTCTAATTGCTAGACATGGTCCATAAGATGAGGCAATTTGTCGACAAGAATTTTAAGTTCATTGCTGGGTCCATAATAACGATTGGGATTGTGCGCTCAAAATTTTGTGGAGATGCACTATGCAGGACCAGCTCAACAAAGTGAAACAAATCAACAATGATGTTAACCGAACATTAGATCTCACGTGAAGTCGTGAACAATCCTTTCCGATTCTGAACCATCAACTGATTTTATTTACTTTTAAATTTTTTTTTTAACAAGATAAAATTTCTACTCTAGCCTAATCTAAGTGTATATGTGTGTGAAGCTCTTTTCTGGATATTTGAACCCCGGCCTTTGCCCCCAACACCATACAAGCATTTATACTTGTGGAATGATTACCGCACCAAGGGTGCACGGTCGTATTTACTTGTTTCTAACTTGTTCCAAGTTTAGAAATTAAGTGATTCCCATGAACATTTATTATTTTCTCGATAAACTAGACCATAAATTTTACTACATAAGACTTGCAAATTAGCGTAACAATATATGTGATTGGTGGATTTAACTATCTAATAAATGAATATTTAAAATGTGTTTTGGTGATTGGTGACATATCCGTTTATAAGCTACATACTTACATATGGTAAAAATTACAGTATCATTAGCATTACTCATATACATATATATATATATATATGTATGTATGTATGTATGTATGTATGTATGATGTATGTATATGTATACTCCATCCATCCCAATTTGTTTGTCATGTTTCAAACTTCCAACTTTTTAATAGTTTATCAAAAATGGTTTGGAAATAAAGTAGGGGTTTAATTGGAACACTAGTAAATTAATGGTTTTTAATTTTAGAAATAAGCCAATATTTTGGAACATCCTAAAATGAAATAGAGGACAAACAAATTGGGATGGAGGGAGTATACACACACACACACACACACACACACACACACACACACACACACACAGGTGTTAGGGGCCTTTTGGCTCACCAATATTGAAATCTGGTGTGCTTGAATGGTAGGATTTTAGGAGTTGGATGGTTTTAACTTTTTAACTTTGAAATCCTTGAATTTGAAATAACATCTAACCCCATGAAATTTTAGAAATCCTTTGCCATACTTGAATAGATTTTATGTATTACAAATTTAAATCCTCATAGGTATTGTAAGGACACAGATTTGGCGAACCAGCCTAAGATTGGGTGAGATGGTCCAAGAGGTCCAAAAACAATGAATTTGTAGAGAGTGGAAAAAGAAAGTGAGGCTAGATTAACTTAGACAATCAATACAATGGGTTAAGATCACCAAAAGGAACTACATAAACTATTTTCAATAAGGGTTCGAGAAGGTCAATTTTAATATTTGCTGTTCTTAGTTTTGATACAAGCTACGCTTAGTCTTTTTTCTTCCTTTTCCCCTCCTTTTTTTAAGAAGGATTCCTTCGCATTATGTAGCTCTTTCAAGATCATCTCTACCCTACACTTGTCAGTTATCTAAGTCTTCACTTGAGTGCACGTCCCATCATGTATCTTCTTTGGCCTTCTTTGAGTTGCAGTGGCCAAGGTTTCACTATTCAGGGATCTTCTCCACATAAATGCGGTCAGAAGAGTAGGTGCAACACATTTAATGCGGTGGTAGCAGCCTTTCCTTAGATATTTTTGGGGATTTCCATTCCTTCAGTCCTGATACACATCTCCATAGCTAGGGTTATGCGAGGATCACTCCTCGGATTGCCCTTATTTATCCCAAATGCGACAAATTCCGTTTTAGGATTCTACGTATTCATTTACCTCTCCTCAGACTTCACCTCGTTCTCGGATAAAGTTTGAAGCCCAATACACGATTTTGGGCCTTTATCCTCACAAGGCCCAATACACGATTTTGGGCTTTAAGCTCTTCAAGGCCCAATACACGGCTATGGGCCCTTGTCCCTACAATTGCCCCTCAAAACTCCGGTTTTTCCCTCTTATCCGAGGAGAAAAAGTGGGGTTTTGACATTTAAGAGATGCACACATTTACTTCCTCGCTTGCATGTGCCAGATTATTGTCTTGCGCGCCTCACGAATGTTACCAACGCTTCGGAGTTCGCGAAAGCGTTATTGATTGCTCCAGGCGGCGTTATGTCCCCTACATCTGACGGTGGGGCGTTGATCTAACGGTGGACATCATTCCTTGAATTTTGAGCGGGGTAACTTCCACTTACTCTCGCTCTCTATATAAAGTACTTGGAGAAATTACTCCCTTTATTTCATAATCTCCTGAGTCCTCCAGAGAGTTTAGAGAGTTCAAGCACTCAAAAATTGAAAAGATTTTCATATTGCTAACTCCCAATCACCTCCTCCTTACGGATTCCTTGAAAATACCTTTGAGGATTACAGAGTTACATATACACATTAGTTTCTGTAAGTTTCTGAATCCTTAGACTTTTCTTTTTCTCTTCGGCCAGACTCCTCGGCCTTTAAAAATTTTTATCTCAACTTCGATTGCGTCTCTCTAGTTCGTCCACATGGGTAGGTTTAAGTATCTAGCGGACTTTCCGGCAAAAATAGAGCGTTTTAAGGATAAATACCTCATTTCGCCCTGCGGTACTGCGAACCAGATCGGATAGATTTTGACAGAGAGGAAGGAGAGGTCGTCGTTTCTATGATAGCTTTAGAAGGAGGAATGACGCTTCCAATGGGTAGAATAACCCGAGACTACCTTTTTAACCATAGGTTATGCCCCTACCAGTGCGCACCTAACGTCTTTAGGATCCTAGGTTGTGTTGATGCTTTAAACAAGCATCTAGGTTTGTGGCTTACTTGGCACGATGTAGTGTATATGTACGAGTGCTACTCACAAGTCGATGGGGGGTACTACCTTAAGTCCCGGTCCCTCGTAGTTAGGCTTATCTCATGCCTTCTTAAGTCAAACAAAGGGATGAAGGACGACTACCTGATAGCTTCAAGAGCGTGGCATGACGACGTTCACTGCTGTGATGCCCCAATTTGATTGATTGATTGTGTGATGTGTGTGGGTGTGTGATGAGTCCCACATCGGGTATTTACTGGGTAGATCTGGGCTTTATTAACAACTACAAGGAGCTTCAATAGTGACTAGTCCTTTTGAGGTATAGCGCAGATGTGGCTAGCGCTTTTCCTTGGGTCGTTACATATGGTATTAGAGCTGACCCGGTAACCCCGTGTGGGCTCGAAGACACTACCCCACAAAGTGGACCCTAACGAGGACGTTAGGGATTTAAGTGGGGGAGATTGTGATGCCCCAATTTGATTGATTGATTGTGTGATGTGTGTGGGTGTGTGATGAGTCCCACATCGGGTATTTACTGGGTAGATCTGGGCTTTATTAACAACTACAAGGAGCTTCAATAGTGACTAGTCCTTTTGAGGTATAGCGCAGATGTGGCTAGCGCTTTTCCTTGGGTCGTTACAACTGCCCAGTCCGAGAGGGAGAGACAGGTGGGGTACCTTAGAGTTAGGCATCTTAGAAAGATTTTTAGAGAGATTCTCTTTTTTTCTTTACCCTTACTATATTGCCTTTCCCTTTTACCTCTGTTTCTTTCTTGATGATGGATTCTTGTCTTTCTAATTGTATTTTGTTTCTTGGATTTGTTTGTAGATAAGAACCACGTAGCTCCTCGGCTCGGCCTAAGCAACGTCGCAGCCCTCAATTACCTACTCAGATCCGAAATCTTTGTAAATGAGGATGGACAGTTGCATGTGGTTCATCTCATCTTAGGTTTTGAGCCTATCTTGAAGGTGTTTCAAGAAATTGGCCACAGTATTAGGGCGGGTGATCCTCGGATACATCGGATTGACGTGTCCAGACCAGATTTTCTTGCCTAAGAAAATCTTCCCCCGGTTGTGCTGCCAACCAACCAGAATGCTCCACCACTTGCGATTCCTTTACAACAACTTCCACCAGAAGTGGTTTGTGTAGCCGAGGAGGAGATTGCCTCATCCCGTCTATCTCTAGAAGAGGAGATAGATCGATTCGGATTTGAGGGGGAAAAGAATCTGGTACTAGTGCCAGCTCACACTTCCGATCCCGAGGGTGAGACCGGCAACCACTCGAGTGTACATGCTCCCGCGGCAGTGATAACTTGCCTCAACAGTACCTTCGAGGAGGAGATGGCTTCAAACCAGAAGGGCAAGGGCCTGAGGGAGCTTTTGGCTGAGAGAAATAAGGGAGGAACTTCGAAGGAGGTCCCCAAACCTAAGGTCACTCCTTCACTTCCTCCTTCTCCTCCTCTTCCTACTGACCTCGGTCTGAAGGCCAATCCGTACCTAAAGAAGAAGAAGCCAATTGTAAACCTTGAAGAGGGAGAGATCGGCCAACAAAGGGGAGCCAAACAACAAAAAACGCCTAAGCAGCCTCGGGATAGAAGGTCCACCTCTGTGGACAGTAGAGAGGAGCAGAATAGGCCTGAGGTGCGACTTCCATTGCAAGCTTGGTCTCCTCAGCTTGAGATAGATGGGGCTGCCGTCCCTTGGGATGCCTCTATCCGCGACTACCGAAGAGGTCAAGACGCGTACACAACTGAGGCCCTTAAGCAACCACTACTCCTGCCCAAGGACATGGAGGCAGTGAGGAAACTAAGACAGCAAGATCTTTTTTTGTCCCTGAAAAGAGATCTTGCTATGGTAAGTTCACAACTACACATCGTCTATCCGTCCAGGTTTTACTAGCTTCTTTTATATTCATGGGGTAGTAACGTTTTTCTCATGCAGGTCACCCAGGAGGTCTCTGTGGCTGAGGAGTGGGTAAAGGAGGCCCGGAGTGAGGCCAAGAACGAAATTCTCCTTCGCCTTGAAGCAGAAAAGAATTTAGGGGCTGCAAGGGCAGAGATCAAGGAACTTAATTCTAAAGAGGGCTAAAGAGGGCACAGCTAGATTTGAAGGCACAGCTACAGAGGGCTAAAGAAGCAGCTCAATTGGCCAAAGAAGCATCTGAAGCGAAGAAACAGGCGGCTTATGAGCTCGGCATTCAAGAGATGCAGGCCAGGCTTACTGAGGAGTTGGACGAGGCCTGCAGGGAATTCTGCAACGTAACATGGGATGAAGCCCTCAACGCTGTAGGAGTCCCTGTAGACTCGGCCTTAGGTCAGTCTGAGAAGGTATACTACCATCTGGACATCTGTGAAGTCTTAGATGCCACTCCCTCGGAAGCCCCAGATACTACTAAGGCTGAAGAAGCTGGGGCCAAGGAGGTTGACTCCAAAGTCCAGGATGTTGCTACAGAGGTAACAGAGGCGGAAGCCAAAGCTAAAGAAGATGATTTAAAGGCTAAGGATGTCTCCATTGCCCTGTCGAGCTAGAGTGAAGATCCTTCTGCACCTAAAGCCAAAGCTTAACATTTAGGCTTTTCTTCTTTTCTCTTCTCCTTTCTTTTGTAGTTTCAATTTTTGTTTTTGGCTTTGTAGTGGCTATATGCCTTTGCAAAATAGACATGTAAACTTTATCTTCATTAATGGAATTGCCTTCTTTTTTTTTTTTTGCCCTTTTTACGTTTATTTGCTATGCTTTGTGTTTTATTGTTTCTGACCGTTCCAAGTAAGTTGTTGTTAGTATGCTTTATCAAGTCCTGCAACTCAAAGTGTAATTTGCCATCCATTTATCAAGTACCAAGTAGCCATTGGTATGATTGACCATGTACTCACGATTAATTACCCAAGAAGCTAGGCACAATGAGAAATTGCCAATCAATAAAACTCTAAGTGTAATAAGACACTTGACCCGAGAAACCAAGTGTGACTTGTGCTCTGACAAAATAGGAATTAGAGACCAGCTTATCCAAGAGGTGCTGTCCAAGGAACCAGGCATGACTGAGGGTTTGATTCACTTAGAGAAACTTAGTGCAGTATTAATTTTTCCAAAGCAGGTGGTCCGAGGAACTAAACGTAGCTTAGGATTTGTTTAATACTTAGGATAATGTCATGCAGTATTAATTTTTCCAAAGCAGGTGGTCGAGGAACTAGGCGCAGCTTAGGATCTGTTTCATACTTAGGATAATTTCATGCAGTATTAATTTTTTCAAACCAGGTGGTCCGAGGAACCAGGCGTAGCTTAGGATCCGTTTAATACTTATTATAAGAAGATGTGAATTTTCCCAATGTATGTGGTCCGCCGGGCCAGGCATGGCCAAGGTTCTATTGACTCTTACAATTTAGAGTAATTAAACATCATACACAATGTAATGAACACGGATATGATAAAGTATATTCTCATTAATAATAGTACATTTTCAGGTTGCTTACATTCCAGGGATGTAGTGCTGCCTTATTTTCTAAATCTTCCAAGTAGTACGCACCTATTCCAGCCACTGACGTAATTTGGTACGGTCCTTCCCAATTGGGTCCCAATTTTCCCTAGGCTGGGTTCTTTGCAGAACTAACCACTTTTCTTAATATCAAATCTCTAGGCGCCAAAGGCCTTAACTTCATGTTGACATCATACCCTCGCTTAAGTTTATGATGATAGTAGGCCAATTGGATCATGGCCCTTTCCCTTCGTTCTTTAATTAAGTCTAGACTTCTCTCTAGTAAGTCGTCGTTGTTGCTCAGAGTGAAAAAGCTTGTTCTTAGTGAAGGGAATCCAGTTTCCAATGGAATGACAGCCTCGGCTCCATAAGTTAATGAGAAAAGAGTTTCACCAGTGGACCTTCGAGGCGTAGTTCGATACGTCCACAGAACATGTGGTAGTTCCTCCACCCATCTTCCTTTGGAATCATCTAACCTTTTCTTGAGCTCGCTTACTATGACCTTGTTTACAGCCTCTGCTTGTCCATTCCCCCGAGGATAGGCTGAGGTGGAATACCGATTAGTTATTCCCTGCCTGCAGCAGTATCTTCGGAAAGATTTGCTGTCAAATTGAAGTCCATTATCCGAGATGAGGGTATTAGGGACTCCGAACCGAGTGACGATGTTCTTCCAAATGAACTTCTTTACATCTATATCCCGGATGTTGGCCAGTGGTTCTGCTTCAACTCATTTGGTGAAATAATTTATGCTGACCACCAGATACTTCTTGTTTCCTACTGCTTTGGGGAAGGGGCCCACAATGTCCAAGCCCCACTGGGCAAAGGGCCAGGGGCTGGATAGAGAGTTAAGCTCTCCTCTCGGTTGATGGATGTTCTGGGAAAATCTTTGATATTGATCATATTTCTTCACATACTCCTGGGCTTCTCTGTGCATGTTGGGCCACCAATATCCGTGAGTGAGAGCTCGATGGGATAAGGATCTTCCACCTGTGTGGCTTTCACAAATTCCCTCGTGTAGCTCTTCTAGGAGGATTTCAATTGCTTCGGGATGTACACACAACAGATATGGTCCAGAAAAAGATCTTTTATATAACTTTTGATCCTCGGACAACCAGAACCGAGGAGCCTTCCTCTGTATCTTATCTGCTTCCAGCTTGCTCTCCGGTAGAATGTCATTTTTGAGGAATTGAATGATAGGATCCATCCAGCTAGGGCCTACCCTTATCTAGTGAATAGATAGCACTTCCTTTCTTGACCCAAAAGGTTTCGTGAGGTCTTCAACAAGAATTACTCTCGGTAGATTCTGTGCCGAGGAGGTTGCTAATGTTGCAAGCGAGTCTGCATGTGTATTTCTACTCCTAGGAATTTGTATTAAATTGAAAGATTCAAACCCGGATTGCAAATGTCTAACCTGGCTTAGATATTCCTGCATTCTAGGGTCTTGAGCCTCTAACTCTCCTCGGACTTGACCTACTACCAATCTGGAGTCTGAAAATATGTCCACGGTCTTTCCACCCATCTTTTAAGCCATAATTATCCCCACTTCATATTCTGTTTCATTATTTGTGGTCGAGAACCCAAGTCTTAACGATTTTTCAGTCGTGATGTTCTCGAGGGAGATCAGAACTAGCCCCACTTCAGATCCTTTGAGGTTTGAAGTGCCATCAACATAGACTTTCCATGATGATGCTCGTCGTTCAGAGATTACTCCAACTAAATTTTCATCCATGCTGTGTTTCTCCACACCTTTTTATATTGAGGCTTCGGCAAATTCAGCTAGAAGGTCAGCCAGGATCTGCCCCTTTATAGAGGTACAAGGCATATACTTAATGTCATAAGCCCCTAGCTTCGTTCCCAACTTTGCGATCCTTCCAGTATAATTGGCGCTTCGAAGTAAAGCCCTGAGTGGCAATTGGGTCAGGACAACAATAGTGTGTGACTGGAATTAATGAGGAAGCTTGCGTGTGGCATGTATCACAGCTAGAATAGCCTTCTCCAGTGGCAAATATCTGATCTCGGCCTCATGCAAAAATTTGCTCACATAATACATAAGCTTCTGTACCCTATTATCGACTCTTACTAGCACCAAGCTTACCGCATGGGTGGTCATCGCGATATAAGTAAATAGGACTTCATCCGCCTCGGGTTTGGACATGATCGGCGGCCGAGAAAGGTACTCTTTCATCTGATAGAATGCTAAGGCACATTCCTCTGTCCATTTGAAATCCTTCCATTTATTCAATAACTGGTAGAAAGGTTTACACCTATCTGCGGACCGGGATATGAATCAGTTCAAGGCAGCGGTCATCCCTGTCAACCTCTGCACTTCCTTGGGATTCCGAGGTGGCTGCAAGTTATTAATGGCCTTTACTTGGTTTGGATTAACCTTAATCCCACGGTGAGTAACCATGTATCCTAGAAACTTTCCTGACCCCACACCAAAGGAACACTTGGAAGCATTGAGTTGTAACCTATGTCCTCTCAAGACTTCAAAGATGCTTTCGAGATCACTAATGTGCTCGGCTCCTTCTTGCTTTTGACCACTATATCATCAATGTAAATTTTGATGTTTTTCCCCATCTGCGATTCGAATATCCGGGTCATCATCCTTTGATAAGTGGACCCCGTGTTTTTAAGCCCAAACGGCATCACCTTGTAATGATAGTTCCCAACGGGGGTGACAAAAGCTATTTTCTCTTGGTCTTCCAAGGCCAGAGGTATCTGATGATAGCCCTGAAAAACATCCAAAAAGCTCATCCGAGGATGTCCCACGGTTGCATCTACTAGTTGATCAATCTGAGGCATGGGGAAATGGTCCTTTGGGCAAGCCTTGTTTAGGTTTGTGTAGTCCACACATACCCGCTATTTGCCATTCTTCTTCTTTACCACCACAGTGTTTGCCAGCCAATCGGGGTAAAACACCTCCTTAATAGCCCCGGCCCGCTAAAGTTTAGCCACTTCTTCCTTGACGGCATCAGAATGTTCCTTTGAAGAACGCAGAGGAGGCTATTTTTTGGGGGTAACAGAAGGATTAACGTTCAGGTGATGACAGATGAAACTCGGATTTATCCCTGGAGCTTCATAAGCATTTCAAGCAAATACGTCGATATTCTACCTCAGAAATTACACCAACTCTTCCCTTTCCTGAAGAGGCAGCTGAGCGCCGACTTAAAAAAATCTTTCTGGATCATCATTAATAATGACTTTCTCTAACTCCTCACATTTTACTCCCTCGGCCTCGCCACCAGAAATTGAGGCCTTGGACTCTAACTGCTATAATTCTTTGTAGGCAGGGCCCGAGGATTCTGACTCAGGTTGGTGCGTGATAGCAGCCACCAAACATTGCCTGGCCATAAACTGACTTCCAACCAGTTGCTCAACCCGATCCTCGGATGGGTACTTCACCTTGAGATGGAGGGTGGATGAGACGGCCCCAAGGGCGTAGAGCTAGGGCCGTGCCACGATAGCAGTGTATGGGGAGAAGACATCCACCACTATAAAGTCCACTTCCACCACCTTTGAGCCGGCCTAGACTGGCAGTCTAATTTGTCTGCGCGGAACAACAACCTTTCCATCAAAGCCGACCGAAGGTGAATCATAACTGGTCAGATCTTTCGGTTTGAGGTTAAGCCCCTTGTACAGATTTGGATACATGATCTCGGCCTCGCTGTCCTGGTTTATCAGTACCCTTTTCACGTCGTAGCCACCAATCCTAAGGGTTACAACTAGGCCATCATCATGAGGCTGCATAGTTCCGGCCTTGTCCTCGTCCGAGAAGCTTAGTGTTGGATGAGCCTCTGTTTTGGCCCTTTTTGACTCATAACCAGAGATTTCAGCACACGGACCAGCTATAGTCATCACCCTGGAGGGGCAAGATCCTGTTCTGCCCGGTGCTGCGAGAATGACGTAAATAGTGCCCAAAGGGGGTCTCGAATATGTGCCGCCTTGAATCCCTGACGCTGCCTGATTCTGTTGCCCACTGGGTTGAGTCAGAAATTGCTTCAATTTGCCATCTCGAATCAGTTACTGAAGATGACTGCACAAGGTCCTACAATCCTCGGTCGTATGCCCTCTCTCCTTGTGATATTGGCAGTGCAGACTCTGGTTGCGCTTCGCAGGTTTCCCAATCATCTTGCTCAGCTACCTAAAGTATGGCTCATCCTTGATTTTTTCCAAGATTTGATGTATCAGTCCCGGAATAACGTGTTAACGGCCTGGGTAGCTGGAGATCCAGATTGCCCTCCAGAATCCCTTCGGGGCCAAGTGTTATTGTAACGGTCCGACCTGAAATCCCTCCTCTTTTGAGGAAAAACCTTACTTTTGCCCATTTCCTGTTGCTGGTCCTCCTCAACTCTTTTATACTTATCAATTTTATCCATGAGTTGGCGTACGCTGATGATGGGTTTCCCGATTAGGGACCTTCTCAAGTCGTGCTCGGCGGGCAGGCCGACTTTAAAGGTTCTGACGGCCACATCATCAAAATCACCCTCTATCTCATTGAACATCTCCCAGTATCTGTCCGAGTATGTTTTCAAATTCTCTCCCTCTCACATGGACAAGGACAACAGAGAATCCAGAGGCCGAGGGACTCGGCTGCATGTGATAAAACGGGACCTAAAAGCCTGGGTGAGCTCTTTGAAAGAGTCAATGGAACCCGCTCTCAGACCGTCGAACCACCTCATCGCCATAGGCCCCAAACTGGATGGGAACACCTTGCACATCAAGGACTCATTCTTAGAGTACACCGCCATTTGCTGATTGAAATGGCTAACATGCTCAATAGGGTCTGTGCGGTCGTTATAGATAATGAACGTGGGCTGGCTAAACTGTCTAGAAAGTCGTCCCTTCTCAATCTTGCGTATAAAGGGAGACTCAGAGATTCGGTTAAGCGCCTTACTCATAGCATCATTTCCCAGACCCTTCGAAGATGAACCTCCATTCCTGTGTTCTCGGCGATAGTCCTCCTCATACGAGAAGGTTTCACTTGGAGGGGTTCTTGACCTATGTCTATATTTGGC
Source organism: Lithocarpus polystachyus (assembly GCA_033629205.1). Classification (NCBI taxonomy): domain Eukaryota; kingdom Viridiplantae; phylum Streptophyta; class Magnoliopsida; order Fagales; family Fagaceae; genus Lithocarpus; species Lithocarpus polystachyus. The sequence goes on from CM066163.1 coordinate 80,692,897, forward strand.
ATCCCTCTCACCATCAGAAGAGAGGTCAGAGTTTGAGGGACTTTGTCTTCTCCGCTCTTTGCGCAACTTCTTCTTCAAGTAGTCAATCTCTTTCTGCATGACTTTGGCATGTTCATCATGAGAGACATGGCTACCACCCCTAAAATGACTCTCACCAGTATGGGTAGTATGCACACTTCCCTCTTGACCCTCTCGAGGGTGGTCTTCCCCTTGATACCCCACAGATTCCAATTGGTGTGGACCCGAACCTACCATGATTGAAGATCTAACACTCTAAGCAATCAGCTGCCCCACAGATGGCGCCAATTGTAAGGACACAGATTTGGCGAACTAGCCCAAGATTGGGTGAGTCGGTCTAAAAGGCCCAAAAACAATGAATTTGTAGAGAATGGGAAAATAAAGCTGGGCTAGATTAACTTAGACAATCAATACAATGGGTTAAGATCACCAAAAGGAACTAAATAAACTATTCTTAATAAGGGTCCGAGAAGGTCAATTTTGATATTTGCTGTTCTTAGTTTTGATACAAGCTATGTTTAATCTTTTTTCTTCCTTTTCCCCTCCTTTTTTTAAGAAGGATTCTTTCGCAATATATAGCTCTTTCAAGATCATCTTCACCCTACACTTGTCAGTTACCTGAGTCTTCACTTGAGTGCACGTCCCATCATGCATCTTCTTTAGCCTTCTTTGAGTTGCGGTGGCCAAGGTTCCACTATTTAGGGGTCTTCTCCACATAAATGCGGCCAGAAGAGTAGGTGTAGCACATTCAATACGGTGGTAGCAGCCTTTCCTTAGATATTTTTGGGGATTTTCATTCCTTCAGTCCTGATACACATCTCCATAGCTAGGGTTATGCGAGGATAACTCCTCGGACTGCCCTTATTTATCCCAAATGCGACATATTCCGTTCTGGGATTCTACGTATTCATATACCTCTCCTCGGACTTCACCTCGTCCTTGGATAAAACTTGAGGCCCAACACATGATTTTGGGCCTTTATCCTCACAAGGCCTAATACACGATTTTGGGCTTTAAGCTCTTCAAGGCCCAATACACGGCTTTGGGCCCCTGTCCCTACAGGTATAAAGTACGTCCAAATAAGGAACTTTAAAGTTTATAGATTTGGAATCAAGGCATTTCAAATCCATTTATTTAAAATCCAAATCCAAATCGAAATTCAAGATCCAACACAACTAAGGTCTTCTCAACAACATCCCATGCCACAATGAAATCACCTCACAACAGGATTAACTTGCATAAATGTTTTCTAGTATTACTCACATCTTATGAGGGATTCAACTGCACGAGGGTACAAAATATACCACATTGTGAATTCAATTGTAGCACTAAGCCACTAAGAGTCTAAGACCATATAATAGTCCTAGACACGACAAACCATAAAAGCATACACCTATGTACCCAGTACCACACTATCATCAATGACAACAAGGGTAGCATCAGGGGAGGCCTAACAAATTTGAAGGCCTAAGGCGATATATTTAATTGAGGCATTTTTGTTATCACTTAAATAATATTTAACTAGTGTTTAATATCATAATTTTTTTATAACAAAAATCCATTCTTTTTATTTTGTAATATGCTTTTTTTAGGGGGGGGGGGGGAGAATGCTAAAACTATAACAAATTTTACTAAAGAAACTTACAAACAATGTAGAAATGAATGTTATTAATGACAATTCAAGAAAATAATAAACAAGTATTTGAATGAATGATATTAGGGTTTTTGTAGATTTTACAAAAATGTATCACCAATCACAAAAAATAATTCAAAAATGCATTTAATAGGTTCTTGACGTCCACATATCATATTAATTGCTATATCAATTTGTAAAGTTTTCAAGTAAAATTAATAATATTTTTAGCATTTTCCTATCTCAATGACACATATATTTGTAAGACCCATATATTTAAAGTTGTATTATCTCTAGCATTACTCAATTCTTTAGGACTTTTTAAAAATAGAGAAAAAATGTAAACCTAATTTTTTATCCTATATCTCCAAATTTTTTTTAAAATAAAAAATATATCAAATTTTGCCCCAAGGCAGTGGCCTAAGGCCGGCCCTGGGCAGCACTGGCACCTAATGTTTATCACAAGTGGGCTACAAAGTTTGGTACCTAAAGGCTAAAGGAAGGTACCTACTATTTGCAATGGTATAAGAATGGCCACATCTCTTGAACTTAGCTTTTCCCTAAACAATTAATACTTGGCTTGGCTAAAACATGCATGGTATCATAATTATTAAGGATCATGTTGACGGACACCCTTAGGATAATTGTTAATAAACTATAATTGGAAAGTTTTGACACCACTTTCATGGGAAATATAAAAAGCTGTCAACGACATTTATTGTTTTATCATTCCCCCAATAAAATGTTTCTAAAAATAATTCTTAATTCAATGCCCTTAAAATATTGGTTAACATTTCCTAATTATTAATTACACACAGTAGATTTAAGGAGATGATGATTTTTTTTTTTTGTGTTGTGTATTTGGTTGCTAAGAGAGTGGGGAAAAGAACCGTCAGATCACTCTCTCTCTAACCTAGTTTTGTTTTTCCTTGTGGGTGTTGATTTGTTTTAAATTTCTGGGTTTGGTTTTTTCATGTGGGTTTGATGATTTTCTGGGTTGGAGGTTTCGAGATTGATGATTTTTCTAGGTTGGAGGTTTTGGGGGTTTGATAATTTTTCTGGGTTTGATGATTTTCTGGGTTAGAGGTTTTGGGTTTGATAATTTTTCTGGGTTGGATTTTTGATGATTTTTCTAGGTTGGTTTTTTCATGTGGGTTTGATGATTTCTTCATGTTGGAGGTTTGATGATTTCTGGGCAAGCTGAAGAACATGAAGAACATGTTACCCATGTTCTTTCGAAAATAATAACAAGAAAATAACAAAAGAATTCAACGTTTGTTGTTTTTTTTTAAATGTTATTAAATTATTTATTTTAATAACATTAATGTTTATTTTTAATTTTTTAATTTTTTGACCTGGCTTTTTAATTAATTTATATGCTGATGTGGCATTTTAAATGCTGATGTGGCAATTAAAAAATGTTAAATTTTTTTTAATATTATTTTATTAGCCATGTCAGCATTTACTGTGTACACAGTGTATTCCGTTTGCCATGTCAGCATTTTCTGTTACAGGGTTGACGGCAGGAACCATTTTAAAAATGATTTTAAAAAATCAGGGACTGACCTAGGAGCAAAATCAATTTAGGGACCAAATCGAGAAATGGCCTAAAATGTAGGGGCCAAAAAAAAAGAGAGTGAAAAATAGGAGAGAAAATGAGTGGGAAGGATGTTTGGTTGAGAGGGAGAGCGGGAGAGAAAAGTGATAGGGCCCAGCTATTTTCTCTCTGGGCCCACCAAATCAATCTTTCTAAAATGGGGAGAAAATTGGAGAGAAAATGAGGAAGATGTGTAATGGACAAAATTGCCCTTCTCCATCCAACAACCAACTTTTTGTCTTTCCCATATTTTTTTTTTTTTTTGCCTGGATAAAATTTCTTCTTGTTTGCATAGTACGTTCACGTTAGTTTAGTTTTGGTTTTGGTTTTGGTTTTTTTTTTTTTAATTTTTTTTTATCCTTTTAGCATTTGGTTATTTATATATATATATATATATATATATATATAAAATTAAAGTGTCCATGCAAATTTTTTTTAATAATAAATGTGTTACTTTTTGTTTATATATTTAGTAAGGACATAATGGTAAATTTATATCAACTTTATTTTTTATCTCCTTATTTTTTATTTCAATCAAACAAAAAAATTTTTCATCGTTCCACTTTTCTACTGCTCCAACCAAATACAAATGAGGGAAAACTAAATATTTTTTATCATTTCATTTTTCCATTTTCCCAACCAAACACACTCTTAGCCTTCTTTTCGAGCTCTCACTCATGGATATTCTTTCAACTCTAAAATAACCACCAAACAACTTTTTTTTTTAAATTGCAAAATTAGTAAGTATTTCATTAATGGAAAGCAATTTGGGACAACTCTTAAGTGTCCTTTTGAACAAAAGGTACTATTGAATCCTTAAGTTTAGGATAATTTTAATTTTATCTTTAAAGTTTCAAATTTTGAATCATTATACCTAATGTTTTCGTAGCATTTGAAAAAAAAAATGTCATTTTGTGTCCATGTCCGTTTATAAGATGGCTGTTTGTTGAGGCTCACTTTTGCAATAAAACCCAAAAAGAGGAGAGAGCCCATAATCAAAGAACAAGCCCAATTAAATCTGAGCGGCAGGAATAGGTCCGTAAAGCAAGCAAACAGGTCTTGAAGAGGTAAGCGGGCCTGAAAAGGCCCGGAAAGATAAGAACCATGGGCCGTGGATGTAGGGAAGTAGGTATGGGCTATGCCCATTGTGGCAAGCCTAAAGTAAAGCAAGAATACGGAGCCACAGTTTATGGGCTCTAAAGAAAGTAAAGAATGGTTGGACCGCGGAAGCCCAACAAGGTAATGAGGGCCCATGGAAAACATGAGATTGTAAGGGGCCAAGGATGCCCCAAAGAAGAATGAACGGGACACGGGAGCCCGCGGACTTAAGAGGCAATAAGAGCCCAGTGGGCTAACCAAGCCATTGAGAAAGGAATTGATGAACCCAAAGAGTATAGCCATTTCAAATACAGCAGGCCCATAGCCGGGGCGAGCCCAAACCACGGGAAGAGAATCGATGGTCTACACAGAGGCGGGAAAAGTAAATACCCAAGCCATGGTGAGCGACTAACCGACGAATGAATTTTGGACGGACATAGGCACGCGCAAGGCCCAGGTTCACCAGCCTGTACCCAGCCAATACAGGCGAAGGTGGGCCACGGGTCAGAGGTAAGGAGGGTGTGGTCTGGCAGAGGGGAGAGGGGGGCGATCCATTTCGGGGCTTCCACTCAGGCCACTTTTGGGTGAGTGTCCTGCTGGGATGACATAGCACCCGAAAATGGTAAAACTGAGTTGGAGCCTTCTGGTGCATGCCATGAGAGAGAAAGAGTGCTCTGCCGTAGTAAGAGAGAATGCCACGGCAAGCTAACAAACAAAATACCCTTATATTTGTCTGGAGATGTAGTGCGCCGCGGCCAGCGCAGGAACGTGGCGCTGGCCGGGTGCCTGACCAACCAATAATGGTCGGGTGGGTACACACATCAGACAAAGGTGGTTACAGGGGTAATAAGGTAAATATAAAGCATCAGAAAATGCTATATAAGATGCTCCCTGTGCACAGAAAAGGGGGACAGAACCGAGGGAAGAGAAAGAAAAAACAGAGTAAGAAAATAAAGAAAGGAAAAACAGAGTAAGAAAGAAAAGAAAAAAAAAAAAACAGAGTAAGAAAGAAAGAAAACAGAGTGAAAGAGAGGCAAACTAGGCATGCACCAAGATGAGTTGTCGATTCCTCTCTCCCTCTCGAGAAACCACATTCTCCATGGACTCGTATTCAGAACAAAGGTCATCTAGGACCATTCCTTCAAAGTCACTAATTTCTCTTTAGAGAAATTAGTCGCGTTGAGGGAGTGTTGTCTCCTTTTTGATTTAAGTTTTCTCTGACATATTACTGCAGGCCGAAAGCCTGATTGACTGGCCGAAGTGTCCTACTCCTTTTCTTCCTTGTGTCTATCCTCTTTAAGTCTATCTTTATCATCTTTATGTTTTTATTCAGATATTTGCTTATTTAAAGCACAGCAAACTAGTTGTATATGTATTTGTAGCATACTTGTCTGCGGTAGTTGTTTATAAAGGATTCACCCGCCACAATTTCAAAATGTGATCGTGCTGGACTAAGGCATAGCTTGCGCACAAGCCGGGCCAGGGTGAAGCACAACTGGGCCGGTCCCGACTCTCCAATCCAGAACACACTTGGGCTTAGTACGGCAGGATGGAATAATCCAGCCCAATACAAAACTGGCCCAAAACGCAGCAACACTGTTTAATTCACCTAAGTTTACAATCTCCATGGCTAATCAAACTAAAACAGACCACATCATTTATAACTAAATGTCACTTTTTTTTTTATAAATTTTTTTAGTAGAGCACACATCACTCAATAAAAAAATTCACAATTTACCCATAAAACAAAGAAAAAAAAAAATTATTCCCCATTCTATCTCCGTCAATCTCTCTCTTCCTTCTTTCCTCCGCCACCTATGCCTCCTCCTCCTTCTTTCTTCTTAACTACCGTTGCAATCTCCTTCTCCACCATATCCCTCTCGAGAAAGTTACTCTCTTTGAGTAAAAACCTTTCACCACAGGCCCTAGCTGGCTCGATGGGTCGAGACTTGCACTCAATGCACAGTACTCGCGGTCAATGACAAGGAATGCTTCATGTTGTTCTTTGGGCTTCTTGGTCTCTATCTTAACAGATATAAATACTTGCAGGGAGTTAGTACTTATATTTTTCCTTTAACGTTTCTTTTCTTTTCTTTTTCTTTTTTAAGTATTACAACTTTTTTCCTTTTAAAAATCCTACAAGTTGTTTGGTATACGAGAAAATGATAGAAAATTTGTGATCATGAGGAAGAAAAGAAAAAGAAAATATAGAGTGCTAAGTAACTTTTTTCAGTAACATGGACAAAATAACATTATTTTAACTTTTGATTGCATTAAAATTATCTCGTTTTGAAAACTTGGTTAAAACAAGTAAACAACATTGTTTTTAATTAAGGTGACACTTGATAGACACCTTAGCATGACATATGTGTGGAATGACTTAAATTGAAAGGCTACCTAATGTTAACGGTATGAATTCAAAATTCGAAACTTTAGGGAAAAAATCTCAATTACTGCAAACCTAAATTATGCAAATCCAAACACAACCTAACTTTAATTAGTTCGCTATCATTCTATCGGGGATTTCGCACTAATTCACAAACAAATACCTATCATGTAGCATGGGCTTCGCTTTATATGAATGGACATGAATGGTCACTAGACATGTATGTCTTCCCTAGTACTCCCTTCACATTCACATGCTCTGTTGAATTAAGGGCACCTACACATAGGTTGTTGTCAAATCTTTAAAATGTGCAACACGAAAACATGAAAATCTTCAAATCACATGAATCTGAAAAAGCACGTGAAAGTTTGAAAAAAACCCAGTCTATTGTTTTAAAAACGCAATTTTAGCTTAAAATGTAGGCTCTAGAACATCCTATGTAAAGGGGCCCTAATTAAGGACTATGTAGAACCCAGTGTGTGTACTATGTAGAGCTCAAATAATGTAGTTCTTATTCCCTTTTTCCCTTCAAGGACAACACACTGCTGCACCACTATTTGTAGACTTTTTATCATAATTAAGGAGTACAAATACAAATGCTAACCAACTAGAGCTAACCTCCCATAATATTAAATTAAATACAAACTAAAAAAAATACAATCTAATCTTTCAACATTTTTTTTTGTGAGAGAGATCTTTACAAAAAAAATTCATCAAAATTAAACATTAATTTTCACATACACAATATCAATCCTTCTTTATGCTAGGGAGAGAGAGAGAGAGAGAGAGAGAGAGAGAGAGAGAGATGTTTTGGTGGAAGTGGGTGGTGACCACAAGAGAATAAGGTTGAGACAGAATTTTGTCAGGTCATGAAGGGAGAAATTCGGCAAGGAAAAAGACAGAGATAGAGATAGAGATATGAGATAGTATGGGTGAGAGGTAGGCGAAAATTAAGTTTTTTTTTTTTTTTTTTTTTTTTTTTTTTTTTTTTTTTCTAAAATTTTTTATAAATAGTTGGGAGTAGGTGGAAATTAAACTTTAGATGTTTAATTTGGAAATAACAAGAGCCAAGAGGGCATTTGTCTTCATGTTTAAAACTAAAGATTTTTGCCATGAACCTTATAACTCATTTGGTTAATAAATTTGGTGCTTTTAATGAAAAAATCCAGAATTTTAATACCCCCACCCTCATCTATCAATTTATATAAAAAAAAAATGCTAAATATTTTTGGACTGCATTCAAAAAAATATTATTTCTCATTTATTTATTCAATATATCCATCAGTTCTTAAAAAATTGCACTGAGTTATATTATTATATACTCTCATAATTAACCCCCTCAAAATTTTGTAAACGGGTATAATTATAAAAAAAAAAAAAAATTGAAACTTTTTGATACACTATTCTATATGTACCCTAGAACTTAAAAAAAAAAAGCATATGATTAATTGATTATTATGCATTCACCGTAGAAAAATAAGGTGATCACTCACATGGAGTGTACTTATCAATTAATAAAAAATAAATAACTCTCATGCAGCAGACCATTGATTTCTAACGAGTTATCAAGCTTTGAACAATGTAAGACTATATAATAGTAGGCTCAAGAATAGGCTTGGGCCTTAATAGTGATATTCATATATATATATATATATATATATATATAATTCTACAGTTTGTGTAATAAACGTTTAATGTTTTCGTTGGGGGAAAAAAATTTAACAAAAAGACATTGTATGAATATGATTGTAGTGTTTTCATGTTTTTTTTTTTTTTTTTTTGATGGGAAGTGTTTTCATGTTTTTAATTGCACAACAAAACAAAAATTGTATTCGTTGTTCATTTCATTGATTGATAATGAAAATGATCAAAACATTTGTAAAGTCTACGTCCGGGAAAAAGAAAAGAAAAAGGAACTGAAAGAAATGGTTAAAAAAGAGGAAAAAAAGAAGAAGTGTATTTATTCACATAAAAAAGTAAATAAAATCGTAATTTTAAGTCACAACGAAATTATGATTTAAAGTCACGAATTTAGTTATCACGTTTATAAATTTGTGTAACACTTTTTTTCCTACAAACACATAAAAAAAAGCCATCCAATTTTTTTTTTTTTTTTTTTTTTTCATGTGTTTGTAATAGCATGCGTAATATAGCTTTAATTTTATCCAAAAGTAAACATCAATAGAAAGTTAGAAACATAGTAGCAGTTGATGCGGCCGTAATATCTCTGAACCCCAAAAGTCTCAACCATATTTTGTTTGTCACATACTCACAGCCACAGTATCATCTTTTCAAGTTTCAAGGCTTTAACCCAGACGAATTCTTCTTTTCCATACCTCCAGTCACGTGCACGATAAAAGAAACAAAATACCCGACTGTGTAACTAGAGACTAGGGGTGTCCACGGGTCGGTTCGGGTCGGGTTTATGCCCAACCCGCAACCGACCCGCTTACATCGGGTGGACGGCTGAACGACCCGCCGCCGACCGCAGACGACCTCGGGTCGAGTCGGATCGGACTCCGGTGGACAACGGTCGGGTCGGTCGGCCTCGTTCTGGGTTACAATCACCGGTTTTCGCTGGATAGAAGCTCAAAATCAACCCAGGAAGCCCAGATTTGAGCGAAAATCACAGATCTAAGCAAAAATCGAAGCAAAAACATCACATGAAGCTCAGATTTGAGCGAAAAATTCATCTCTATCGCCGAATCTAAGTGAAAATCGAAGCACAAGCACCGAATCTTCGCCGGATCTAAAGTGAAAATCGAAGCACACTCTTCATCTCACCGCCGGATCAAGCATTGATCTGAGCAAAACCTTCATCTCACCGCCGGATCTAAGGAAGAAAACCTAGATCTTCCCCGGATCTAACCAAAAACTACCAAACTTCACCGGAATATTGATGAATCTGAACGGATCTAAGTAACTCCGGCCTTCTTTCATGTGTTTCCTCGGTCGGATCGGGTATATCGGGTTTTGAAGATGAAAACCCGCCATCCGACCCGCGTCAGTCGGTTTTTGAGGGCGGAGACCCGTCTCCGACCATCACCGGCGTCGGGTCGGCCGGTTTTCGGGTCGGCCCGGACGGTTTGGGCGGGTGGGTCGGTTTACGGGTTGCCGTGGACACCCCTTCTAGAGACGGACGTAGGTGGGGGCCTAAGGGGTCTTGGGACCCCGGGCCCAAAAAAAAACAAGAAGAAGACTTGGGCCCCCCTTTCTTTTTAGCCTAGGCCCTCCTCCAAAAATCCTGAACCATTCCACTAAGTCGGCTAGCCCAGACTCCATGTAAATGTTAAAAAAAAAAAAAAAAACACACACACACACACTAACCCAGTGGTCCAAAACCAAACGGAAAAACGAATTGAAAAAGAAGAAGAGAAAGCTAGAGGCAAGAGAAAGAGTAAGAGGCAAGACAGACTTATAGAGTAGAGAGTAGTACAAAGAAATTGAGAGAGTGAGAGGCGAGAGAGACCCACCTTGCCGTCGCCCGCGCTGTGACGCCGCCACCACGCAAGAGAGACCCATCTCGCTACCCACGCCGCCATCATGCGAGACCCATCTCGCAAACCCATCCCAGTCCCTGTCAGCTGTCGCTTGTCGTAGACCCAAACGACCACTCACCAACGCCGCCACGCTGACGCGAAACCCATCTTCTCGCCGGTTGCTTGATCTGCCCAGCCCAGCTTCGTTGCTCCAACCTTCACAGTTCGGAAGTATTTATTCTATCCTTCAAAACCTAATATAATTTTTGATTGTTTGTGAATCTCAAAATCTAACAATCTGTGCTTGTGAAATTGTGGTATTTGTGTTTTTACTGATAGTGATGAATTGATATTGGTGATTGTGAATAGAATTTGTGCCTATGGTGTTTTTTTTTTTTTTTTTTTTTTTTTTTTTGGCTTTGTGACTCTCTATCACTTTGTGTTTGTGACTCTCTCTCTCTTATATTATATAGATAAGAGAGATAGAGAGAGAATATGTTTGATTGTTTGTCGACGTAGTTGGGCAATAATAGGAACAAGTGATAGAAAAAAATGGTGAAGTTAGAAAAAGTTTTTGGTGGTAGTGCATAATAAATTCATAGTGTCAGTAGTAGGACTGGGTGAGGGTAAAAAATAAGGAGACAAGACAAAGACAAAGAGATAAATAAAAGCAGAGATACAAAGACCAAAGACAAAAGAAAAAAATAAATCATATAATATAGTAAATTGTCACATAAATTTAAAAAAATAATAGTGATTCACTTGCGCCTATTGTTAACTCATAATGCTATATTAGATAAATTTACAAATTGAAAAGAAGTGAAAAATACTAAATTTATTCATTGAAAATGATATAGATTTGACAATTAGTTTGGATTCAAGCATAGATGATTTTAAAGATTTAAAAGAGCGTCGAATTCCCTTTTCATAGATGATTATATTAAGAAGAAATAGTGTTATGTGTCTTTTGTTTTTGTTGATAGTTGATTGAATCTTAAGAAATAATAATTTTTATATATTTTTCTTGGTTGATAGTTTTTTAATACTATATGGATACGTATTTGAAAAAAAAATTTCCCTTAACTCCACCCCAACTTGAAATCCTGGGTTCGTCCTATTTGTAACCTTTGCATGTATTAGCTTTCCCCTAGGATCCTCTATATATATCCTCCACCAAACAACATGTTTGTTCACTCGCCTCACCACTATACAATTGAACCTGATGAGAGAGAGAGAGAGAGAGAGAGAGAGAGAGAGAGAGAGAGAGATCTGAGGAGAGGAAGAGAAGAAGAAGAAGAAGAAGAAGAATATGGGTTCTATCTCTGGTGATACACAACCTCACCATGTGGTTCTCTTTTCCTTTATGTCCAAAGGCCACACCATCCCACTCCTCCACCTTGCACGCTTACTCCTCCAGCGCCGCCTCACCGTCACCATTTTCACCACCCCAGCCAATCGTCCTTTCATCTCTGAGTCCCTCAATGACACCACAGCCTTCATTCTTGACCTACCATTCTCTCACAACGTGACTGATTGACCTGCTGGCATTGAGAGCACAGACAAACTGCCCACAATGTCCATGTTTTCTTCATTTGCAAACGCTACAAAGCTCATGCAGCCCGACTTCGAACGAGTACTCCAGAATCTTCCACGTGGCAGTTTCATGGTCTCTGATGGGTTCCTTTGGTGGACCCTAGAGTCTGCTTCCAAGTTCAACATCCCACGGTTTGTATTCTATGGTATGTGCTTCTTGCTGTGTGTCTAGAGCTGTGGCTATTGATAGACTTCTCTTTGGACTCGAATCAAATGACGAGTTAATAACAGTGCCTCCTTTTCCATGGATTAAAGTTACTAGAAATGACTTTCAGCTCCCAAATTCTGAGGGGGAGCTAAAGGGTCGGAAATTTGAGTTCACCATGGAAACAATCATAGCAACATTATTGAATAGCTATGGTATTATATTTAACAGCTTCTATGAGCTTGAGCCTTTGTTTGATGATTATTGGAACCGTGAGTGTAGACCCAAGGCATGGTCCGTGGGTCCTCTTTGCCTGGCTGAGGCACCAAAGGGTAGAACTGAACCCCACAATAAACCCAAATGGGTTCAGTGGCTGGACAAGAAGCTTGACCAAGGGAGCTCAGTTCTGTATGCAGCTTTTGGGTCTCAGGCAGAGATTTCACCTGCACAACTCAAAGAAATAGCAACTGGATTGGAAGAATCCAAAGTGAATTTCTTGTGGGTGATAAGAAAGTGTGAGTCAGAGATTTCAGATGGGTTTGAAGAGAGAGTGAAAGATAGAGGAATTGTAGTGAGAGAGTGGGTTGACCAAAGGGAGATTTTGATGCATGAGAGTGTGCAAGGGTTTATTAGCCACTGTGGATGGAATTCTGTGTTGGAGAGCATATGTGCTTGGGTTCCAATCCTTGCATGGCCTATGATGGCAGACCAACCTTTAAATGCAAGAATGGTTGTAAAGGAGATAAAGGTGGGACTGAGGGTTGAGACGTGTGATGGGTCAGTGAGAGGGTTTGTGAAGTGGGAGGAGCTAGAGAAAATGGTGAAGGAGTTAATGGAGGGAGAGAAGGGGAAGGAGGTGAGGAAGAAGAGTACGGAACTGGCAGAGATGGGCAAGAAAGCTATGGAGGAAGGTGGATCGTCCAAGTGCACTTTGGACTTGCTCATTAATGAGACGTGTGGTAAGAAGACATGAACAGGTGTCAACGGGGTCTAAATAACTTGATGCCAAGTCTTTTGTTTTATTTTGTTCTGTTATTTTGTTTTATTTTTTTATTTATTGAGATAATTGTCTGCAGTTTGAACTTGTTTCTCGTTACGTCTCCAAACATTTTGTGAACCTTTTTTGTATAAACCAAGGAAATGAATACAGTATTGGAGATTGTATCGAATTGACCAACGGCATGATATGTTTTGAGTACCAATTAATATCGGTATACTGTTTTGAATTTATTGCTATTTTATATAATATATATTATATTAAAACTATAAAATTTCAAACTCATATTTCACTAATTAGGTCAAATCTTAAACTTAAAATATCACTCCCAATAATAATAATATTGATAATAAACATTTTTTAAGAATATATTAATATAAAATATTGAAAACTTAAAAAAGCAAAAACTAGAAGGTTCAATTCACGTGGTGCAATTAATGCATCACATATTGTGGGACTCAAAACTGAAAAAGAAGCAAAGGCTGAACCATTCAGCCCAACTTTTACTAAAAAAATATACATTTTGAACGTTTCCAAGGCTAGTCACGTGTAAATGGGCTTAGGAAATTTCAAATAAGATGCGGTATAAAACAAAGAAAGAGAAACCACATAGCAATGTTCATTGTTCAGCAAAAAACAGAGAAGAAATCAGAGCAGTGGAGAAGGACAACAGACGAAAAAAAAAAAAAAAAAAAAAGGAAGAAGAAGATCTAATTGGCGACGTCAATGTGGTGGTAGCTTGTTGCATTGGGGTTTGTTCAAATCATGCATTTCTTCTATTTTTCCTTTTAGTTTTTGTACCGGCCGAAATTCTCTTTTCTGGCCGAAACGTCTGGTATTCTCCGGCACGGTCGATATTGTCCGATATAGGCCGGAATCTTGAGCGGTACATTTTGAAGGTGTTTTGGTACCGGTTCATTAATCGGTATGAAGAATTCTGGCCATACCGGCCGGTACGGTACGGTATCGACTTCCCTGGTATAAACAGGTGTCAATTAAATTACATGAGTTTTGGCAACTAAATTCAATTTGGAAGAAGAAGAAACCAATAAATCTTTTTTTCCATTTTGCTTTTTTGGGTGATATAGAGAGAGAGAAAAACAAAGAAGGGAAATGTTTTTAATTGATTGGGAAAAGAGTGTTTTGGTCTTTAAACAATGCGCCACTTAAAGCAAAAGTCATGTGCTCTTAATTTTTGTCTAACTTAACAGTAAAATTAACATTAGGGTGCAAAGTGTAACAAATGTCATAGTTTAAGGTATAAAGCGTACATTCGAATAGTTTAGGGTACAAAGTGTAATCTGGTGTATAGTTTAGGATAATAAAAGGTAATTTCCTTTAAATTTGTGTATGGTTGCATGTATACCTTTCGTTACATAGGAAAGGAGGAAAAAAAATTGAAACCAACCTACTCACAAGACGGGGCATATATTTTATTGGACTTTAAGCTCATGAAAAAAGAGTTAAGCTTAGGCCCGTGTATGAAAGCGCTGAACCGAAGTCTTATCCATGAAAAAACTCCAAGTTAAGCTAAATGATCCACAAAGCTTGGATGTAGACTTGGACTTAAATTGAGTTAAATGATTCGTAAACTAAAGTGAGTTGTTAAAAACATAGCAAGTGGGACTTTAAGATTTATCATTCATGATGAGCCCATAAAAACCATTAAGTTCGTCCATCTTAAAGGTCATGGCGTAAGCACAACTATTGAGAATGTCGAAGAGGTTTTCTTGCCAGGATAGGGTCAAACCCTCTGGATATCTACATCTTCAAATAGTAGGAACAAAATATAGCAACAATGCAGCCCAGTTCTTGATCCCTAAGGTCAGATCTAAACATTTCTTTTCCTTTTTTTAATTCTCCAAGTATTTGCAACAACGATTAGGCATAATGACAAATATCATTATTGCCAAATAAAAAACCTAGTTGTTTAAGAAATTTAAAATTGTTTACCATGATAAATATAATAACTGTTTATCATAATAAACACACCGAATTATAACACTCTTTAAACACTTTGCCAAGTGTTATTCAGTTGCATGAGAATAGGGTAATAGGTATGAAAATGATCGTTGGAGAGGCAAATTGCCAAATTACAAGATTAGTACAAACATGCACAATTGACACAAAAGACTAGGTAATTTCTTGCTAAAGTTAAAAGGCTTAAGTAGTAATATTTGCTTTAGCTAGTGTGACCTATTTTAGACTTTTGATCACTAACCGATCAAATGATCTTAAGTTCGTCCATTTCTTTTACTATTCTACTATCACCAAAACAAAGAAAAAATTAGAAATTGTTGAATTTCCTATAGAGCATGTGCTTCATACATAAAATAAGACAATTCTATTCGATCGCATGACTTTAATCCTCACTAAGTTTTCATACTCTTACATGAAATGATATTGTTTGGACGTAAGCTATATCAATTCACCCAAAATTTTGTATAATATGTAAACCTATAAGAGGTTTGCTAGATTACTAGCTTTAAATATGCAAAAACAGATGTTCCAAATTTTCTAAGGGAATGTCATAATTTGACAAAGAAAATCCCTTAAGAAGAAAGTAGATATATAGTTAAAAGTTGTGAAAATTCCATCTATATCACAAATGCAGAGTTTGACTCCTGTAAATTATGGGTTATACACATCCAACAAAGAAGAGCTCTATAAGTAAGAGTTCAATAACGAAGAGTTCGTCAAGAAGACTACAACAATAAAAAGATCGAGGTATGTGACAAAATAATATCTTCATTTAAGGTAACACATTTATCTCTATCTCTTTTATATTCGTCTATAAAAATTTACACCTAGTAAGGTTTCATGCAAAAATGTATGCATTACTAGACAGATCACAAAAGAGGTAAAACTCTAGGATTACAAGGAAATAAGAAGAAGGTCCACCTGGGCTATTGGTAACTTATTATTTATATATGACTTGTTCTAAAAGTCATGTTTAACCAAGTCTTGGAAAGTTCATGCGCTACTTAATGTAGATATCAACATGACCTCAAGAAGGTCCAAAACGACATAGCGTTAAGGAATCTTTCTAGCAACAAGTGACAAGATTCCTTAAATGGATGTAAGTCACCAAAAAATGGCTAAGTGATAAGATTCTGCTAAGACGGATGTAAATCATTGACGAAGCCTAAGTGACAAGATTCCTTAAATGGATGTAAGTCACCAAAAAATGGCTAAGTGATAAGATTCCGCCAAGATGGATGTAAATCACTTACGAAGTCTAAGTGACAAGATTCATTAAATGGATGTAAGTCACCAAAATTTGGTTAAGTGATAAGATTCTAAAGACAGATGTAAATCACTTACGAAGCCTAAGTGACAAGATTCCTTAAATGGATGTAAGTTACCAATAAGATTCCGCAAAGACGGATGTAAATCACTGACAAAACCTAAGTGACAAGATTCCTTAAATGGATGTAAGTCACCACAAAAAAAAAAAAAAAGACAAGATTTCGCTAGACTGATGTAAATCGCTGACGAAGTCTAGATGATGAAGCTCCATAACTAGATGTAAGCCACCTAAAAGTGGCTAAGTGATTAAATACACTTGGACGAGTACAAGCAGACGAGGATTCTCACACAAATGCAAGTCACACGCAAATCAAGAATATCAAACATGACAACTAGAAAATGAATAAAAGAAGAAGCATCGAAGTGATAAAAAATGGTCGTCCAAAGAAATTAGCTTGTTCTTCAGCAGTGATAAAAAATGATTGTCCAAAGAAATTAGCTTACTCTTCAGCAGTGATAAAAAATTATCGTCTAAAGAAATTAACTCACTTTCAAGATCAAGTTATGATCCCTTGAACATCCAAAAAGACCTTCAAAAGGCAGATACTAAAAAGTCGTCACAAAAATACTACCGTTCCTGAAGAAGAAAGTAGTTGAAGATAAAGAAGTTTGACTCTAAACAAGTTAAGAACATTCCCTAAGCCTGATCATCGTAAAGCAAAATTAGACTTGGGAATGGGGAGGCAACTGATGAGCCCATAAAAACCATTAAGTTTGTCCATCTTAATGGACAATCATTGCGTCATTAGTAGGCTATCAAAGATAGACGAGAAACCGCCCAACACATTCAATAACGACCATCAAAGATCTTAAACTTTCTCATCAAGACAAAGAACGTAACAATTAGGGTAATAATCACCCTAATTTATGTCCAACAACTACCTAAGTCACCTATAAAAGAGACAATCTATCCATTTGTTAAGGTATGTCAAAAATACTACAAAAACAATATCTGTATAGGAAATATATATAGGCTGATACTAACTTAAGTATCGGAGGCTCCCCCACCGGGCACAACCCGGTGGTCTCTTCGATCTATCTCTCCTTTATTTTGCAGGCCCTATAAGATCGTCTAGTGCTTTGGATTGAACAAGTGACCCAACTGACGATTTTGGCATCATCAATTCATACCCAAGTTGATTTAAAAAATGATCTTCGGATTTATTTAGGCTCAACAATTAATCTTCACATTTGTCAAGAATATTTTGTTCAATTGTTATTTTCTTGATATTTCCAAAAGATACGTAAATGACTCAAATGGTCTCCACCTCTTATTTTTCGAATTATAAAAAAAAAAAATTTCAAATTTGTGGTTAAAACTAAAACATCCATAATATATTATCTGAGCCAAATAATTATGGCTGCTAGATTACCAACTGTTTATGAATAGTTTTCAGTTTGATTATTAAAAGAGCCAAACTCAAATATAATTATATATTTGTGAATAAACTTGTAAATATGAGACTACTTTACCCAAAGCTCAATCATAGTCATGTTTAAAATAACACAATTTGTATCACAACTGTTTAAAAGATTGACCGTAAATAGTGGAGAAAAATTAGTAGATTTACGTAAAAGAGATAAATAGCTAGTCACAATCTGACACGTAAGATAGTAATGGCAAAAATTGTGGCAATTTATGTGGTACTAGAACTACTCTTCCTTTTTTCCCTTACTCTTCTGCACCAACATCCGTATATCTTTTGTTTTTCCCTTACTCTTTTGCACCAACATCCGTATACCTTTTGTTTTAAGTAGTACAAATACAAATACTAACCAACATCTAACAATTCAACAAGAAAAAATAATTAAAATTCAATACCAATAAGAGCTACCTCTTGTGTAGCATTAAATCTATACAAATATATATATATATATATATATATTTAAAATCTTTCAACACTTTTTTTTAAAATAAATTTTTGGAGATAGCACTTTACAAATATATATATATATATATATATTCATCAAAATTAATTTTCACATTATAAATGTTAAGGGGATCGTTGTCATCTTTAGTTAAGAGTCTTGTATTTTAATTAACTGACACTTTTTGGTGTTTTTAAAGAAGACATCTAGGATCCTAATTTCCCCACCCTCAACTATCTATTTATCTAAAAATAAAATAGATACTAAATATTTTTGGATTGCATTTAAAAAAAATATTATTGTAGTGGGTAAATATTGGGCCTTATTATAATAGGATAAATATTGGGCCCATTTCAAGCAGTGGCCTAAATGCAAGAAACAAATCCAACATGGACCGGCCCATTCTAACAATAGGTACACAACCTCAGACTATTGATCAGGGTCAGTCTCCTTCCTAGCCTACTTCTAAGGTTGTGTTCGAACTACCAAGGTAAGTCAGTGTCCGAAACTACCAAGGTAAGTCTTAGCCTAGTTTCGGGATAGTGTCTGAACTATCAAGGTAAGTCTTGGCCTAATTCTAAGGTAGAGGTAAGTACCAGGGAAGATCAATTTCACTGAGGAAGCTGTCTAAGATTTTTAAATAATTCCACAACAACCGCCGCATTAAATGAAGGTTACCTGCTTAGCATCACCGCATTTAATGCAGAGGGACAAGCCTAAACAGTAAAAAAAGACCCCAAAAGTCTCTATCCATGATGAATAACCATAAAAGGAAAGCCCGATAAGATCAGAAATTATCTAGGTGGACACCTGAACAGTAAGAAGAAGCCCTAGAAAGCTCTATTCATGATGAAAAATCAAGAAAGAAGAGCCCGATAAGACCAGAAGTTATCCACGTGGACGAGGAAAAAACATAAAAAAAAAAAAGACTCATATAAAGGAAAAGAGAGAAAAAAAAGGGGGGGGGGGGTGTGAAACATTAGGAGTGAAAATTGTAAGAGAAAAGGATGATATGAATAAGAGTATTCCTTTTTCTTACATAATGGTGTAAGAGTGAGATAAATTTTGGATTTTTGTTCAAACTTCCCATTGCGGATTGTTATAAGTTCATAATCTAAATTAATTGTGTTCTTAGGCAAGTTATTAAGCTCGGTCTAAATTCTTGCTTCCACAATTAGTATTCATTTATTTATTTAATATGTGTATCAATTCTAAAAAAAGTTACAATGAGTTTTGCACTCTCAAAATTAACCCCTTCAAAATTTTGTAAACGGGTATAATTACAAAAAATGTTTGAAACTTTTTTGACACACCATTCCATATATACCCTATAACTTTTAAAAAATGCATATGATTATTATTCCTTCAACATTGAAAATTGTTACAGGGCTTTGGGCTGCTATTTTGACATTGGGCTGGAGTATCTCATCCTGCCGTACTAAGCCCAAGATATTCTGGGTTGGAGAGTCGGGACCGGTCCAGTTGTAACTCTCTCTGGGCCGGCTTGTGCGCAAGCTATGCCTTGGCCCGTTACAGTTTCATGCTACGTAGTCGTGGCAGGCAGGCCTTTTTTAAAACAGTTGCCGCAGGCAGGTATATAATAGATGTATAGGAAATGCACTTGTCACACTATAAATAAACAAACATTAAAATGAACGACGCAAGTGAACTTAAAAGGAAAGAGCATGAAAATAAGCAAGAAATGACGGCAAGTTTATTAGTCTGCCATAGTATATCAAATGAACCCAAGCAAAAAAGGGAACAACACTCCCTCAATGCAACTAATTTCTTAAAGGAGAAATTAATGGCTCTGAAGGAACGGCCCTAGATGACTCTTGTTTCGAGCGTGAGCAGTCGAAAAGGGTGGTTTTTCAAAAGGGAGAGAGGAAATGATAACCCACTTCGGTACATGCCTATCCTCTTACTTCTCCTTCGTTTTCTTACTCTGTTTTTCCCTTTTACTTGCTCTGTTTTCTTCTCTTTTTCTTAATTCTGCCTTACTTCCCCCATTTTTTTTCTCCTTTTTGTTCGTGCACAGGGAACACCCTTATATAGTGCCTACTGAGGCACTGCTTTTACTTTTTTACCCCCTTAACCGTCTTTGTCCGATGTGTGTACTTGCCGACCATTACTGGTTGGTCAGGTACTCAGCTAGTGCCACGTTCCTGCGCTGGCCGCGCCGCACTACATCACTAGACGAAGACAAGGGCATTTTGTCCGTTAGCTTGTTGTGGCATTCTCTTCTGTCATGGCAGAATACTCTCTTTCTCCCTTATGGCATGCACCGAAAGGTTCCAGCTCAGTTTTGCCATTTTCGGGTGCTATGCCATCCCAGCAGGACACTCACCCGAAAGTGGCCTGAACGGGATCCTTGAAATGGGTTCTTCCCTCTCCTCTCTGCCAAACCACATCCCTCTGTACCTTTGACCCATGGCCCACCTTTTCCCGTATTGGCTGGGTATAGGCTGGTGAGACCTGGGTCTTGCGCGTGCCTTATCCTCGTGTCCGTCCAAAGTATGCTTGCTGGTCATGCTTTTGCCGCGGCTTGCCTTCTTATCCTGCCGTGGCTTATTTCTTTCCTGGTTCGTTGCTCATGGTTTGGGTTTGCCTTTGATTGTGGGCCTTGGTTTCCTTGCTTCCTTGTGCGTTTTGTTTTTCTTGCCGTACCACCCTAACAAGATGGCCGCTTCATACAATTGGGCCTCTTTTGGGTCCACTGCTTGCTTTCTTTCTCAATGGCTTAATAAGCCCTTCGGGCTTTTCTTGCCAAACATGCCTGCAGGCTTTCATGTCCTATTTGTCCTTCTTTGGGGCATCCTTGGCCCCTTGCAACCCTGTGCTTTCCATGGGCCTTTACTACCTCGTCGGGCTTCCCAGGCCCAACTATACCTCATTTTCCTTAGAGTCCATAAATTTTCCATGGCTCTATTTACTTGCTTTACTTTGGGCTTGCCGCAATTGGTGCGGCCCATACTCATTTTTCTGCATCCGTGGCCCATGATTTGCCATTTCTCTCTTTCCGGACCTTTTCAGGCCCATTTACTTCTTCAAGACCCGTTTATTTGCTTCACGGGCCTATACTTTATTATTTCTACCGCTCGAGTTTGATGGGTTCTTCTATTTATTCTTTGGTTATTTCTTGGGCTTATTCTCCTTATTGGGCTTTCAGAAATGAGCCTCAACAAAAATAAGGTGACTCACATGGAATGTACTTACCAAATGGAAAAAAAGAAATGACTCATATAATTGAGTTGATAGCTACATGTGCTAATCAAAAACTTAGGCGTGCATTTAAATAGATGTAAAATCATGAAAAAAGATAGGAGAAACTACGATAAGATGTGAATTCTTCAAAGTGGATGGAGCACACACCATTATAGTTTATAGATCTACATTGTCACGACCTAAATCCATGGAACATGAATTTAGATGCATGACTAACCTGCGGAACTTATATAACTCAAAAAAACATAATTGATCCAAATAACGTAAAACTCCAAAGAAACAAGTACTCTTAAATACCTCTTACAAAAATCTAAACTCCATAAATTGAAGAATAATCTCCATTGTATAAAACATGAGTTACAAAGTAAAGGTAACTGAAATTCTATAAGTCTTCAAGTAATATTGAAATCGCCTACAACTTCCACGCTCTACCTTGCACCTTACAAAGCGATCCAAAGGTCCTATATCCCCAACTACACTTTAATCTGAAAATATTAATTGATGGGGTGAGCCACACATCTACTAAGTAATTATACAGAATATACAACGGAATAGAGTCAAGCAAAGTACGAGTATTTTGATTTCACAATTTCACTCAAAATATTCAATATAGTTTTCCAAACATATAAAGAACCACTTAATACATATATAAGCAAATCTTAGAGTCATTCGAAAACACACAGATAATTGATCAGAGCATAGTGTCACATATACACTTCACATATTCTCACATACAATCCAGTGAGCGGATACCAACATCTAACCCCTGCTGGTGAGGGATCAACTAGGGGTGTCAATGTTCGACCCAACCCGCGAACACGACACGAACCCGACACGGATTTTTTCGGGTTAGGGTTGGGCCTTAATGGGTTTGGGTCATAAACGGGTCGACCCGAAAGCGACACGATAAGAAACAGGTCATAAGCGGGTCAACCCGCGTAACCCGCAATAGACACGTTTGACACGCCAATTTATTTGTATCAAATCCGAAATGACCCACTTAATACAACCCGTTTAACTCACATAACATAGCATCCATAGATTCTTATTTGTTTCATTAGTTATTATTACTCTTACATTATTATTATTATTATTATTATTATTATTATTATTATTTAGTTCTTATAAAATTGTTGAGGCATGATCATATTTTGTAACACTACTAATACTTATTTATTTTTATTTTTTTGGTATTAAACTTGCACAAATGAAATTGGATGAGCTTGTGGAAGATGTTATGAATTTGGACATCAACAAAGAATCTATGGATGATAATCGTGGTCATAGTCAGGATTAGAATACTGTTTACTCAAATTCTTTTAATATTGATATTTAGCATTTGGCGAGTTCCAAGGATATTATATTTTTGTTGAACTATGTTATTTTATTTTTGTTAAACTATGTTATTTTGAATTTGGGTTAAAGTGTTACACTTTTTTTGGAGTGTAAAGAACTTATTTCTAGATGAATGTTATATTTTTGTTGAATTATATTATTTTGAATGTGGGTTGAAGAAATGAAGTGTATGCACTGCTTTTTGGGATGTAAAAAAAAATTATTTCTAGATGGATATTATATTTAATATTATGTAGGTTGAAATGGGTTGTGTTACATTCGTGTCAACCCAACACGACTCGTTTATTAACCGTGTCAAATGGGTTGGGTCAGGTCAACCCGCCTTATTAACAGGTCGGGTTAGGGTTGAAGGATCCTGACACGATTATTAAATGGGTCGGGTTAGGGTTGAGCCATTTAGTCGAATACCCCTACCTCAACATGACACGAACCCGACACGCTAACCCGAATTGACACCCCTAGGATCAACACATATTCTCACATACAATCATGTGAGCTGATTTACACATATATCTGATATATCTGATCAATTCTAAAAAGACTTATTTTGAGTCACATATTACAAAACAACTCATATACAAAATAGAATCATTTTCTTAATATTAACAATTATTCCAACAATAAAAGCATATCGAATATCACAATATCAAATTAAGACATAAATCAAAGGATGCTTGACTCCCTTAGGGAACAAATAGGAACCAAGTAATTATATAAATATTTTACAATTCTTGAGTAAATCTGGAAATTCAAATTATTAAAAGAACTTTTTAAATACAATTTGGAAAATAGGAATATGAATTTGAAATCACCCCCCCTTTTTTTTTTCAAATTTAAAGATCAAGAACCTTTTTAGAAAACTTATCTTGAAACTCAATTCTTTTCAAAAAAATGGTTTAATTTAGAAATCATCTTTAAAGGAGATTTGGATGTTCAAAACGTTATTTAAAATTCAAAATTTCTCTTTAAAACATCATTTAAAAGTCGAAATTTCTCTTTCAATGGTATAAAATATGCTTTTGATAAACTTAAAAAAAAACGTAAGCTCAAAAACATAACTTTTGAAAACTTTTGACCTCTAGGAACCTAATGAGCAAAATTGTGCATATTATGCATAATTACTTACAGCACTTGAATCAATCTGAAAGTCCAGTTGAAACACCCTCCAAATAGTCTCGAATACTCTTAAATAGGACCTATAACCATCACAAAAATATACTTAATATCTTCTACAAAATATAAAGCTTATAGAACTATACAAATTGACTCACTAAAATTATACTTTGCTGAACTAAAAATAACACTAATGCAAAGCATCTCTACCCAAGAATATTATTCTTGAATTTACCAAAACTTAGAGCTAGCAGCCAAAACCTTAGGATTTAATATATATCTCAATAAAACCGTGGGCCAAAACTATTATCACTTGTTCATGGACTTAATATTATTGACCCTAACGTATTTAATATCTAAGCAATTTTTTTTTTTTTTTTTGTGTGAGATGAAATTGGAATCTGGTAGAAGAAACAAGATGTCATTATCCTATTAAAGAGTTATAGACATGTTGGACATGGCTTTGCAAAAAGTGAACTTGGAATTGTGGAAATAGTCAATACCTAGTCTATTAAAGCTATCAACCCATCCATCAGAGAACTTGGCTTGACAAAAGTGAGAGTTTGCTAGTGGCACAAGGGTGGGGTTGGGTGCAAGTTCTCCAACAAGCTAGAATTTATGTTACAATATAAAAAATCGACAGCCCAAAAGTTTCTTTAGCCGTATACAATAATTTGACAATTTCGGCTTTTGTTCTAGGGTCCGAAAAGTGGCAATCTAAGATTCAGAATAATTGAAATAGTGTAAACAATCCCCTTTTTTAAAAAATATCTGCCCATCACTACTGATTCCATGATAAGGTTCTAACTTTTTAATTCTATAATTCTAACGGTGAGAAATCATACCTTGAAAAATCTAATTGCCTCTTCACTTGTTTGTGCTTTAAACTCCAAGGAAAAACCTCTTAGCCTCTTTGATAAAACCCTTCTATGAAAACCCTAATTATCTCTTCCTCTACCCTAAAGTTTGTATTAGAGATGTGGGATTAGTGAGGTAGCGGACTGCAGTTACTAATAAAAAGAATACCTACGGCCCATCAATTATATTTAAAAGAAAAAAAAAATAATAACTTCAAATAAAAATATGTGGGGTATTACACACTTCCCCCCTTAAAATAAGTTTAGTCCTCTAAACTTGACGTACCTCAATTAGAGAAAAGGTAGGGGTATTTTTCTTTCATGTCTTCTTCTTTTTCCCATGTCGTTTCCTGAACTGTATGATTTCTTCATAACACTTTCACTAAAGATATGCTCCTTGAACGTAGCACTTGATCCTTCCTATCAAGAATCTGCACTGGTTGCTCCTCATAAGACAAGTCCTCCCTAGCGTTGATCGGCTCAAACTCCAAAACATGTGATGGATCAGGCATGTATTTTCGTAACACTGATACATGGAATGCATTATGAATATGTGACAAAGCTGGTGGTAATGCCAACCTGTAAGATACATTGCCCACTCTATCCAATATCTCAAAAGGGCCAATATACCTTTGACTTAATTTTCCTTTCTTCCCAAACCTCATCACACCCTTTGATGGAGACACCTTTAAGAATACATGATCCCCAACTTGAAACTCTAAGTCTCGCCTTCTATTATTTGCATAACTCTTTTGCCTACTTTGAGCAGCTAGGAGTCTTTCACGAATCAACTGAATCTTCTCCGTAGTCAATTGAACTAGTTCTGGACCAAGCAACTTCCTTTCACCCGCTTCATTCCAACAAATAGGTGACCTACACTTCCGGCCATACAATGCCTCAAAAGGAGCTATCTCTATGCTGGAATGTTAACTGTTATTATAAGCAAACTCAATTAAAGGCAAGTGAGTCTCCTAACTACCTTTCAAGTCTAGCACACAGGCTCTTAGCATGTCTTCAAGTGTCTGTATAGTTGTCTCTGACTGTCCATCAATTTGAGGATGAAAAGCTGTACTAAAATCTAACTTGGTTCCCATAGCCTTGTGTAAACTGCTCCAAAACTTAGAGGTGAAGCGAGGGTTTCTATCAGAGGCTATAGAGACAGGAACTCCATGCAATCTCACTATTTTCATAACATATAATTGAGCCAATCTATCCAATGAAAACGTAGTCTTGATTGGTAGAAAATGGGAAGACTTGGTCAATCTATCCACTATTACCCATATAGCATCATGACCCTTAACTGACTTAGGCAATCCAGTCACAAAGTCCATGGAGATATGTTCCCACTTCCACTCCGGAATACTAAGAGGCTGGAGTAACCCAGCAGGCCTTTGATGTTCCACTTTAACTTATTGACAAATTAAACACCGGGATACAAAATCTGCAATCTCTCTTTTCATATTATTCCACCAATACACTTCTCTAAGATCTCGATACATTTTGGTGTTACCTGGGTGAACAGTGTATGCAGATCTATGAGCCTCCTCCATAATTTCCCTTTTCAATTCAACATTATTGGGAACACATAATCGATTTCTAAATCGTAAAACACCATCACCATGAATTTCAAACTCAGCTTGATTACCTTCCTTTACCTCTTCCATAATCTTTACCAAATTATGATCAGATCTTTGAGCAATCTTCACCTTTTCAACTAAGGTAGGCTGCACTCGAAAATGAGCAAGAAGTACCTTTGACTCATTAAATTGGAGCTCCATATTAATCTCCTTCAACTCTTCAAAAAAAAGTCTTTTCCTCAAAATTATACTTGCCATCCTACCAGAGGATTTTCTACTCAAGGCATCAGCCACCACATTTGCTTTGCTTGGGTGATAATGTATTGTACAATCATAGTCTTTCAACAACTCAATCCATCTCCTTTGCCGCATATTCAATTCTTTTTGAGAGAACAAATATTTCAAACTTTTATGGTCAGTGTAAATCTCACACGTCTCTCCATATAAGTGGTGCCTCCACATCTTCAATGCAAAGACCATTGCTGCTAACTCCAAGTCATGAGTAGGGTAATTTTGTTCATACCTTTTTAGCTGCCTAGAAGCATACGCTATCACCTTTCCATGCCGCATAAGCACACAACCAAGACCTTTCTGTGAAGCATCACTATAAATTACAAATCCTCCTGAACTCGTTGGCAATGTCAAAACTAGAGCAGAAACCAACCGGTCTTTCAATTCTTGGAAGCTTTTTTCACATTCCTCTTTCCACAAGAATTTAGCATTCTTTTGGGTCAACCTAGTCAAGGGACCTACTATATGTGAAAAACCTTCAACAAACCTCCTGTAGTAACCCGCAAGACCCAAGAAACTACGAACTTCAGATACGTTTGTTCGTCTAGGCCAATTTACCACAGCTTCCACCTTTTTAGATCCACAAAAATGCCATCCTTAGATATTACATGCCCCAAAAACATTACTTCATCTAATCAAAACTCACACTTCTTAAACTTGGCATATAATTTTTGCTCCCTCAAGACCTGCAACACCATCCTCAAATGTTCTGCATGCTCCTCCTGAGTTTTAGAATATACTAAAATATCATCAATAAAAACAATAACAAACCGATCCAAATAAGGCTTGAACACACGGTTCATTAAATCCATGAAGGCAGCAGGGGCATTAGTCAATCCAAATGGCATCACCAAAAACTCGTAGTGTCCGTAACGACTACGAAAGGCAGTTTTAGGTATATCTTCTTGCTTAACCTTGAGTTGATGGTAACCTAATCTAAGGTCAATCTTCGAAAAGACTTTAGCACCTTGTAATTGATCAAGCAAATCATCAATCATAGGTAAAGGATATTTGTTCCTCATAGTGACCTTATTCAACTGCCTATAGTCAATGCATAATCTCGTAGACCCATCTTTTTTCTTTACAAAAAGAACAGGAGCACCCCAAGGTGATACACTAGGTCGAATAAATCCCTTTTCTAAAAGCTCTTGCAATTGCAATTTAAGCTCCTTCAACTCTGCAGGTGCCATGCGATATGGTGCCATAGAAATAGGTGCAGTTCCTGGCACTAAGTCAATGGCAAATTCTATTTCCCTGTCAAACGGTAACCTAGGGAAATCCTCAGGAAATACATCAACAAAGTCCCTCACAATAGGAATGTCATCAATCTTAATCCCTTCCTTCTGGTTATCCACCACATATGCAAGGTAACCTTTAAAACCTTTTCTAAGTAACTTATTAGCATGAATTGCAGAAATAACATTAGGCACAAGGCCCTCTCTTGACCCATGAAATACAAATTCAGGTTGACTCGGAATACAAAACACCACTTCCTTCTTGTAACAGTCAACATTAGCATGATAAGCTGCTAACCAATCCATACCTAATATTACATCAAATTCTTGAATTTCTAAGAGAATCAAATCAGCCAACAACTCATTTCCTCCAATCTTAATCACACAAGACTTACATATAAACTCAGCAACCATAGTTTCACCCAAAGGACTAGAAACAGAAAGTTCAAAGTCCAATAATTCAGGCACACAATCAGCATATTTCATATAAGCACAAGATACAAAGGAATGAGTAGAACCAGGATCAATAAGAACTCGTGTAGTATGAGAAAATATGGGAATGGTACCTGTTACCACTGACTTGGATGCCTTAGCATCTTGCTCAGTAATAGCAAACACGCGTCCTTGGACTTTTGGCCTTTGTTTCAAATCAGTAGGCTTAGCCATCAACTCACTTTTCAAGGCTGGGCAATCTTTGATACGATGACCCATTTGACCACACTTAAAACAAGCCCCACTTTCACGATAGCAAACACCCTTATGTTTTTTACCACACTTCTGACAAACTTCTATTACTTGTTGTACCATTTTAGTCTCTGGTTCTGTTGTAGACTTCTTCTTAAATAGCTTATTGTGTTCATTCCCTCTATGAAACCCTTCAGTCTTAGGCCTTTTGTTATTTTGACTCCTAATCCTCTGATAGTCTTCACACTCCTTTTCGACAACCTTTGCAGTCTCCACAACCTCAGAATATGACTTCAATCATAAAGCTGCCATCCTAGTTCTGATACTTGGTCGTAGTCCTCTCTGAAATTTCTTAGCCTTTCTAACACCATCAGCCACAATGTGAGGGGCAAATTGAGACAACTCAGTAAATTTAGCCTGATATTGCAACACCGTTTTATTCCCTTGAATGAGCTCCATAAACTCCACTTCTTTCTCATTTCGTACACTTTCTGGAAAATACTTTTCATAAAAGGCCTCAAGGAAAATACTCCAAGTCAAGATCTCATCTTCCTCTAGTCCTAATTGTCTACAAAATCATAACCTAGAGCACTGATACCAACACTGTCACGACCCAAATCCATGGAACATGAATTTAGATGCATAACTAACCTGCTGAACTTATATAACTCAGAAAAAACATAATTGATCCAAATAACGTAAAACTCCAAAGAAACAAGTACTCTTAAATACCTCTTACAAAAATCTAAACTCCATAAATTGAAGAATAATCTCCATTGTATAAAACATGAGTTACAAAGTAAAGGTAACTGAAATTCTATAAGTTTTCAAGTAATATTGAAATCGCCTACAACTTCCACGCTCTACCTTGCATCTTACAAAGCGATCCAAAGGTCCTATATTCCCAACTACACTTTAATTTGAAAATATTAATTGATGGGGTGAGCCACACATCTAGTAAGTAATTATACAGAATATATAACGGAATAGAGTCAAGCAAAGCACGAGTATTTTGATTTCACAATTTCACTCAAAATATTCAATATAGTTTTCCAAACATATAAAGAACCACTTAATAAATATATAAGCAAATCTTAGAGTCATTCGAAAACACACAGATAATTGATCAGAACATAGTGTCACATATACACTTCACATATTCTCACATACAATCTTGTGAGCGGATACTAACATCTAACCCTTGTTGGTGAGGGATCAACACATATTCTTACATACAATCCTGTAAGCGGATTTACACATATATCTGATATATCTGATCAATTCTAAAAACACTTATTTTGAGTCACATATTACAAAACAACACATATACAAAATAGAATCATTTTCTTAATATTAACAATTATTCCAACAATAAAAGCATATCTAATATCACAATATCAAATTAAGACATAAATCAAAGGATGCTTGACTCCCTTAGGGAACAAATAGGAACCGAGGAATTATATAAATATTTTACAATTCTTGAGTAAATCTGGAAATTCAAATTATTAAAAGAACTTTTTAAATACAATTTGGAAAATAGGAATATGAATTTGAAATCACCCCCCCTCTTTTTTTTTTCAAATTTAAAGATCAAGAACCTTTTTAGAAAACTTATCTTGAAACTCAATTCTTTTCAAAAAAATGGTTTAATTTAGAAATCATCTTTTAAAGGAGATTTGGATGTTCAAAACGTTATTTAAAATTCAAAGTTTCTCTTTAAAACATCATTTAAAAGTTGAAATTTCTCTTTCAATGGTATAAAATATGCTTTTGATAAACTTTAAAAAAAACGTAAGCTCAAAAACATAACTTTTGAAAACCTTTGACTTCTAGGAACCTAATGAGCAAAATTGTGCATATTATGCATAATTATTTACAGCACTTGAATCAATCTGAAAGTCTAGTTGAAACACCCTCCAAATAGTCTCGAATACTCTTAAATAGGACCTATAACCAATCACAAAAATATACTTAATATCTTCTACAAAATATAAAGCTTATAGAACTATAAAAATACTAAAATTATACTTTGCTAAACTAAAAATAACACTAATGCAAAGCATCTTTACCCAAGAATATTATTCCTTGAATTTTCCAAAACTTAGAGCCAGCAGCCAAAACCTTAAGATTTAATATATATCTCAATAAAACCGTGAGCCAAAACTAATATCACTTGTTCATGGACTTAATATTATTGACCTAAACGTATTTAATATCTAAGCAATTTTTTTTTTTTTTTTTTTTTTTTTGTGTGTGTGTGAGATGAAATTGGAATCTGGTAGAAGAAACAAGATGTCATTATCCTATTAAAGAGTTATAGACATGTTGGACAAGGCTTTGACAAAAAGTGAACTTGGAATTGTGGAAATAGTCCATACCTAGTCTATTAAAGCTATCAACCCATCCATCAGAGAACTTGGCTTGATAAAAAGTGAGAGTTTGCTAGTGGCACAAGGGTGGGGTCGGGTGCAAGTTCTCCAACAAGCTAGAATTTATGTTACAATATAAAAAATTGGAAGCCCAAAAGTTTCTTTAGCCGTATACAATAATTTGACAATTTCGGCTTTTGTTCTAGGGTCCGAAAAGAGGCAATCTAAGATTCAGAATAATTGAAATAGTGTAAACAATCCCCTTTTTTAAAAAATATCTAGCCATTACTACTGATTCCATGATAAGGTTCTAACTTTTTAATTCTATAATTCTAACGGTAAAAAATCATACCTTGAAAAATCTAATTACCTCTTCACTTGTGTGTGCTTTAAACTCCAAGGAAAAACCTCTTAGCCTCTTTGATAAAACCCTTCTATGAAAACCCTAATTATCTCTTCCTCTACCTTAAAGTTTGTATTAGAGACGTGGGCTTAGTGAGGTAGTGGGCTGCAGTTACTAATAAAAAGAATACCTACGGCCCATCAATTATATTTAAAAGAAAAAAAATAATAATAACTTCAAATAAAAGTATGTGGGGTACATACATTGTGAAAATGAATTTGTAAATCTCAATGATAAATAGTTTTCGCATTTTACTCAATTAAATCTGATCTACCTCTCCTTCTAAAAAAAAAAAAAATCTGATCTATCTTATTATTTTGTATTAAATCTGTTAATACTATGACGTGCGTACGATGAATTTTTTTTCTTTCTAATCAAATGAAACACTGAGTTCGTTTACTTTTTTTTTTTCAGTTATTTACTATATAAGAGATTCTTAACCTATCAAATGATTTAAATTATCAACAAAAATTCACCCTAAAAAAATGTGTGAGGATCACTTCTTTTTTTTTTTTTTGTGGCTAAGTATAAGTGTGATCAAGGTTGTCAAAATCGGGATCATACGTAAGATCGTGGGAGGTAGGTGGGATCGTGGATTATAGGATTAGATCGTAAATCGTAAGATCCTACATTATTTGAGGAAAAAAAACAAAAAATACACCTTGGTATATTAAATAATCACATGAATTATACATTCATTGATATAATTACTATACATTACTATATCCATTTGTAAGCATTATTTAAAGAGGCCAAAAACCTTAAAATGTGACATTCTATTGGAATATTTTTTATTTAAGTTTAATTAACACTCTCTTTACATTAGAGTAAAAAAAATTGGCCTAGTGAGATTTTATTTTTTATTTAGGTCCAACTGAGCCTTCTATCAAGTTAAAGAAGATTACAAGAAATAAAAGTCGTTTAAGATCGTCAGAATCGTATGATTCTATTGATCTAAACAATCGCAAAGATCTTATTTTAAGTTTGCTTTAACTAGTCTTTGTAGAATTGTTTATAGTCCAGTTGAAGGTTAGGTTTTTTTTTTTTTTTTTTTTTTTTGGGCTCTATTGTAAAGTGTCTTCTGTTTGATTATACTTTTCATTAATGAAATTATTCGATCATCTCAAAAATAAAAGAAAAGAAAAGAATCATAACCATTTACTTGTGTAGATTCTGTAGATTGCTATATGATCGGTGTGCTTAATCAAGACAAGGATGAAAAAGTTCAAACCACTAGTTCCTGGCCCGGACTAGTATTTATTTTTAAATAAAAGAATATATAATTGAATTTTTTACTATGAATCAGTATTTTTTTTAAAGAATATATAATTGAATTTGTTACTATGAATGAGTGAAGAGTGTTAATATTGTACATACGATATAGTATAATAGTGCAATGTATTTTATTTAATTTAATTTTATTATTTTATTAAAGCGGGGGTGGAAGACCAACCTTGTGAAGTAGTGCAAGATATTAAAAAAAAAAAAAAGTAATTCAATTGTAAAAGCGAGAGAGGAAGACCAACCTTGTGAAGTAGTGCGAGATATTTAAAGAAATAATAATAATCAATTGTAAAAGTGAGAGAGGAAGACCAACCTTGATGATTCTTATTTTGATTTTGACAGGTTGGGTCTTAATAGTGATATACATAATTCTACGGTTAGTGTAATAACGTTAAATTTTTCCTTGGAAACAAAAAACAATAATAATTAATAAAAAGACAAAATAGGAAGAGTAATGCATGTCACAGTCACAAATTATTTTACAACGTTTTTATAAAATGCTAATGTGGTTAATCTTTTATTGGTTTTCATCTAGGTCTATCATTAATATTACTTTTTCATTTACTAATAATTATTCATCACATTAACAGCTTGTAAAAATTTTTTTATAAAATAGTTTGTATCTCTGGTATTATTAAAATATAAATATGATTGCAGTGTTTTCATGTTTTAAATTACTACAACAACAAAAATTGAATTTCCATATTCATTTCATTTAAGATTATAATGAAAATGAATATAATTGAAAACTCTCTATCCGTGGAAAAGAAAAGAAATAGGAACAGAAAGAAGTGGTTATATACATAGTAGAGCAAGACTTTGATATAGTATTGCAGTTCCTTAAATTCTCCTTTTATGATTTTATTATGTGAATTTTTTTTCATAAGATAAAAGTATATTTTTTAACGAAATAACTACATAATTAAATTTAAAAAAAAAAAGAAAACTTAAAAAACTACGCTTAAGATATTTTTCTTTAAGTTTTGTCCACTAAAAAAAATATCAGTTAGCAGTGGTGGCGGAGGAGAGTCTCAGTCCCATCATGTTCTGTTTGTCACAGGCTCACAGCGTCAGACTCATGTCTGTACTCTTTACCGTCACCTTGTACAATATCTGACTTTGTATTAGCCTAACATATTTGATCCACTAGGTTCGTCTATAAATATCATCCACCACCTACACCAAACAACACGTACTGGCTAGATAACTAGCAAGCGGGAAAGATAGAGAGAAATATCTGAGGAGAGGAAAAAGAAGAAAGAAAAAGCAAATGGGTTCTATCTGTGGTGATTCACAACCACACCATGTGGTTCTCTTTCCCTTTATGTCCAAAGGCCACACCATCCCACTCCTCCACCTTGCACGCTTACTCCTCCATCGCAGCCTCACTGTCACCATCTTCACCACCCCAGCCAATCGTCCCTTCATCTTTGAGTCCCTCAATGACACCACAGTCACCATTCTTGACCTACCATTCTCACTCAATGTGCCTGATATACCTGTTGGCATTGAGAGCACAGACAAACTGCCCTCTATGTCCATGTTTCCTTCATTTGCAAACGCCGCAAAGCTCATGCAGCCCGACTTCGAACGAGCACTCCAGACTCTTCCACGTGTTAGCTTCATGGTCTCTGATGGGTTCCTCTGGTGGACCCTAGAGTCTGCTTCTAAGTTCAACATCCCGAGGTTTGTATTCTATGGTGTGAGCTATTACTCTTCTTGTGTGTGTAGAGCTGTGGCTATTGATAGACTTCTCTTTGGACCTGAAACAGACGACGAGTTAATATCAGTTCCTCCTTTTCCATGGATTAAAGTTACTAGAAATGACTTTGAGCCCCCATTTACTGAGCCGGAGCCAAAGGGTCTACAAATTGAGTTCATCATGGAAGTATTAATAGCAACAGCGAAGAGCCATGGTATTATATTCAACAGCTTCTATGAGCTTGAACCTTTGTTTGCTGATTATTGGAACAGTGAGTGTACACCCAAGGCCTGGTCTGCGGGGCCCCTTTGCCTTGCTGAGCCACCAAAGGGTAGCACCGAACCCCACAATAAGCCCAAATGGGTTCAGTGGCTGGACAAGAAGCATGACCAAGGGAGCTCAGTTCTGTACGTAGCTTTTGGGTCTCAGGCAGAGATTTCACCTGCACAACTCAAAAATATAGCAACTGGGTTGGAAGAATCTAAAGTGAATTTCTTGTGGGTGATAAGAAAGAGTGAGTCAGAGATTTCAGATGGGTTTGAAGAGAGAGTGAAAGATAGAGGAATTGTAGTGAGAGAGTGGGTTGACCAAAGGGAGATTTTGATGCATGAGAGTGTGCAAGGGTTTCTTAGCCACTGTGGATGGAATTCTGTGTTGGAGAGCATATGTGCTGGGGTTCCAATCCTTGCATGGCCTATGATAGCAGAGCAACCATTGAATGCAAGAATGGTTGTGGAGGAGATAAAGGTGGGACTGAGGGTTGAGACATGTGATGGGTCAGTGAGAGGGTCTGTGAAGTGGGAGGGGTTAGAGAAAATGGTGAAAGAGTTAATGGAGGGAGAGAAGGGGAAGGAGGTGAGGAAGAAGAGTAAGGAGCTGGCAGAGATGGCCAAGAAAGCTATGGAGGAAGGTGGATCGTCCAAGTGCGCTTTCGACTTGCTCATTGATGAGACATGTGGAAAGAAGACATGAACAGGTGTCAACTGGATCTAATAAAAATTCAACTAGCACAGAATAATCTGTGACTCTAGCTCTATTTAATTTGTGTACCATTATGTTTGCCTTTTGTTTTATTTGGAGGTACCTTTTATCATATGTTATGGGGGGAATGGGGGCAAGCCATTTACAAAAAGGGGTCTCTATATATATTTCCTCACATTTCTCACCGTATTTTATTGGTTCTATTTTATTTATTTTTGTTAATGTTTGTTTTACACGTCTGTACACATATCTTTAATTAAAAATTGTGTTAAATGCAGGATTTCAATTATAATTTCAAAAATGTAAAATTATGTCTTGAAAACATAATTTTAATCATAATTTTAAAAAAGTAAATCGTATATTGAAAATATGATTTTACAATTTAATTGAAATCATATTTTGAACACACAATTTTAGGTTTTTAGTGGATATAGCACACACACATTGTATACATTAATGTATAATTAACAGCGCTTTATTTTATTAGACTTTAAGCCCGTTAAAGTCTTAAAGATGAAAAAACTTCATGTCAAGCTAAGTGATCCACAAAACTAAGTGTGAAAAAAAGCCACCTCTGCAACTCACACTTAAATTTATTTAAATGATTATTATATATCTAGATGAGTGGTTAAAAAACCCATAAACAAGTCCGACTTTACATTTATAATTCATACCCTAGCTGGATTTATTTAGGCTAAGCAATCTTTTATATTTGTCAAAAATCTTTAAATTCAACTATACTCTTGATGTTTTCAAAGGAGACATCTATTACTCAAATCCCCTATCTCTCTTTTTTTTTTTTTTTTTTTTTTTTGAGAAAAAGGTAAGTGATTTTATTGCGGTAAATCATAATGGAATACATCATCTAAATTTGGTGGTAGATTTTCTAACCACACATCAGTATCTGCAACTAAAACTGCTCTTCTAACAAGGGCGTGGGCTAGCTTATTCTCATCCCTCTTAACATGCTTAATACTACATTAAACCATAGAACATTTAAAATTTCTAATCTCCTCTATGATGTGCCCGAACATAGTAGTGTCTGGCCTTAGCATGTTAGCTTGTATATTTTTTTGACTTTTTAAATATACATCTTCAGATTTGGGGCTAAAAGACCTATATTCTTCTTTGGTACATGTATCTTTTTCAGGTTAAAACACCCATAATGTATTTTTTGAGTCAAATAACTAGGATTATAAATAAATCAAACTGTTTATGAATATCTCGAGCTCAACTTAAGAAAATTCTTGTTTATACTCGTTAATTTGTTTATAAACAAGTTAAGCTCAAGCTTAAGTTTAGATTTAACTATTAAACGAGCCAAACTTAAATATAATAACGTGTTCATGAACATGCTTGTAAGTATAAGACACAATTTAAATATATATATATATTATATTATTTTTTTATACGTAAATGTGTCTAAAATAGTGGCGACGCCACACGCAACTCAGGGTGTTCCTAGGAACACCCTGACCTGAAAAAAATCCTAAATTTTTTTTAAAATTTTTTATATTTACTCTGTAGTAGGAACACCCTCAATCACAGAATTATGAACACCCTCAAATTAAAAAAAAAAAAATTATATGTTCTACTTAAAAAAAAAAAAGCCCAAAAAAAAAATTGAACTAAAATCTGAAAAAAAAAAATGGTAATAAAGCCCACGGCAAGCCCAACAGATTACAGGGGTAGCAAGCCCACGGATTCTCCAAAAAAAAAAAAAAAAAAAAAAAAAAACAGAGCAACCAACGCCTCTCAAATCTCAATGACTCAATCCCTAACCCTAAGTCTAAATCAGAAATCGGCAAAGGCTTTATCAAAAAAAAAGAAAAGAAAAGAAAAGAAACCACTAAAAGCCTAAAGCAAACCTAAACTCAGTCCCTCAGAGCAACGCCGCTTGAGCCTCCAGCCAATAGACGCCAGACGGAGATCGAATCGGTCACAGCGGAGCTCGTCGTTCTGCGTCACATCGGATCGGATCGGTCTCGCCCTCCGCCGCTCCGCGTCGTCGTCGCTGACGCTAACCTTCATCGGAGGATGTAGCTCGTCGGAGATCGGTAGTCCAGCTGTCCAGATCGTCGCTTGTCGGCCGCCGCTCGCCCTCATCGCCGTCGGAGATTCCTCCATTAAGGTATTTCATTTTTCTCTCTTTTTCTCTGTGACTCTCTCTTAGTCTCTCACACTCTCTCTCTCTCTCTCTCTCTCTTGAATGAAACTCTTAACTCTATCTCTCTCTGACTCTCTTTACTCCTTATTAAGCCTAAATGCCTGATATCTCTTTTGAAATTTGAGCTGTGCTGTCTTAGTGTCTCTCACTCTTATTGGCCGAACCAACTAACTTCACGCCTTTATTAATTTTTTTTTTGTCTGTTTTTGACTTTTGTCTTTTTGAATGTGTTACTAGCTTTTTTTTTTTTTTTTTTGGCTGAAAATGTGTTGCTTTTCATGTGTGGCTTTTGAACCGTGTCTCACCTCAGCATCTCTCACTGGCCGAACCAACTTCACCATTATTATTATTATTTTTTGTCTGTTTTTGACTTTTGTCTTTTTTATAGTGTAGCTTTTCTTTTTTCTTTTTTCTTTTTTTTTTTATATGAAAGTGTGTTGCTTTTCATGCGTGTTTGTCAGTTTATCATAATATCTTATCCGTTGGGTTGGTGTGTAGTGTGTTGGTATTGATATTAATTATTTTTTAAACTCTGTAGCGTGATTGTGAAATTTTCTGATTGGCGGGGTATCAAGCATTATTAGACTTATCTGTTGAATGGGGTGGGGTGGGGTGGGGTGGGATGGGCACATTGTGCTATATATGGGATGTGTAAATAATGTACACATCAGTGGCTCTTTTAGTGTAATGTGCACATCAACACATGGGACTAAACAATATAACAAATTAAAACAGTATAATTAATGATAAACAAATTAAAACAATATAGTTTATTGCTAGGCTAAACAACAATAATTAAAGCAATACAATAAACTAATACATTATAAAAGACAAACAAATTAAATTATATTAGGCTAAACAAAAATTAATAATTTTATAATTAATGAAACAACAAATTTTATAATTATAGTTTATAAAAGATAAATAAATTGATGAAACAACTAAATAACAATGATTAATAATTTTATTAATATTTCAAATGAACTTATAGTTTATTATATAGTTACTTTGTTCTTTTTTTTTTCCTTTTGAGGTTTTTCGGTGTATAGAATGCCAATTTGTTTTGGTTTTAAGAACATTTTTTTTTCCTTTTAAGCACAAACTTCATGCCGGCCAAATCTTGAATTTCGGCCGGTATTTACCAAAACGTCCCGAAACACTCGAAATAGACCGAAATGATCCGAAATTTTTTCAAAGTAGAATAGGAACACCTTGGACAAAATTTCTGGAGTTGTCACTGGTCTAAAATATACTACTTTGACTTGAAATTAAATTAAATTATCAAGGACATTGTAACGTAATTGACCTCTTCCCATATACAAAGTATTTGAGAATCTAGGTTTATGTATAAGATTTAAGGAAAAAATGGTTCAAATTATGAAGTTAGTAGCATTTTTATAATTATCTCATAAAATAAAAGACAAAATTAAATCAAGTAATCTTTTATATATCAAATTATTAATTGTAGTCGATGATGGAGTGTGGGGGGCCGGGGGCAATTGCCCATTGACTCCTCCTAAAATATCTTTTTTTTTTTTACTGAAAGAGGTAGACCTCCTAAAATATCTTAGATGTACTAGTATTAGAAATTGTTTAAACCTAAAAGGCAATAATAATAATAATAATAATAATCCAAACACTTGATAAAGAGTACAGGACAAAGCTTTCCTAATACACCGTGGAACAATTTGCTTCGTGATACTGACACGAGCGGAAATAAAGGCAAAAATTTCCCTCTCGCCTTTCTTTTTAGGGAATGGACGCGCCCAAGAGCTTTGACTTGAGGAACTGTTCCGTTTAATAGATTATTTGAAAGATCCAAGTGTGTCAGAGATGAAAGACTGCCTAAAGACAGTGGGAGTGGACCCGAGATTGAATTATTCCAAAAAGAAAGGCTGACTAGATTTTTTAATTGCCCAAAATTTTGAGAAAGAGTTTCATTAAACAGATTATGTGAAAAGTTCAGGTTTGTCAAAGATGAAAGATTTCTTAAAGACATTGGAATTGGACC
The DNA here is from genome assembly GCA_033629205.1 of Lithocarpus polystachyus. Taxonomy (NCBI): domain Eukaryota; kingdom Viridiplantae; phylum Streptophyta; class Magnoliopsida; order Fagales; family Fagaceae; genus Lithocarpus; species Lithocarpus polystachyus. The sequence goes on from CM066163.1 coordinate 80,732,279, forward strand.
TGAAATTGAATTCTGTGAAAAAGAAAGATCGAGTAGATTTTTTAATTGCCCCAAATTTTGAGGGAGAGTTCCGCTGAACTGATTATTTGAAAAATCCAGGTTTGTCAAAGATGAAAGATTTCCAAAAGACACTGAAATTGGACCTGAAATTGAATTATTCTGTAAAGAAAGTTCGACGAGATTTTTCAGTTGTCCAAAACTTTGAGGGAGAGTTCCGTTGAATAGATTGTTTGAAAAATCCAAGTATGTCAAAGATGAAAGATTTCCAAAAGACACTGGAATCGGACCTGAAATTGAATTATACTCAAAAGAAAGTGTGACTGGATTTTTAAATACCCTAAGTTCATCCGTCAAATGACCATGAAGTTGAGAATAACTTAAGTCTAAGATCTCTAGTCTATCTGAAAGACACCCTGATAAACTTTCTAAGATTTCAGATATCTCTTGACTCCATTTGTTGGATGACAATCTGATTTCCCTTAAGTTACAGAGATTACCCAACGATCTTGGCAACTTTCCTCCAAGTTCATTTCCTGACAAGGCAATACCAATGGCAGATGTTAGGTTTCCAATGGCACT